>JASEVX010000005.1:36099086-36474659 GCA_031761405.1 Serripes groenlandicus
GTACTCAAAGTCCAATTTTGACCTTAACCACAACCGTATGACCTTGAAAATAAATAGGCTTCTAGTTATTGCCAAATACTAACTGTATTCAAAGTTTGGTTAAGATTGGTAAAAGGATGTTCAGTGAAGAGTGGTCACAAGGTTGTTATATGGGAAAATAGTCCAAGTCCGGTTTTGACCTTCACCTTCACCCTATGACCTTGAAAATAAGTTTTGTTAAGATCGGTCGAAGGATGTTCAGTGTAGCGTGGTCACAAGGCTGTTATATGGGAAAATAGTCAAAGACCAAATTTGACATTGACCTTGACCCTATGACCTTGAAAATAGTTAGGCTTCTAGACCTTGCCAAATACTAACTGTTTACTAAGTTCGGTTAAGATCGGTCAAAGGATGTTCAGTGTAGAGTGGTAACAAGGTTGTTATGTGGGAAAATAGTCCAAGTCCAATTTTGACCTTGAACTTAACCATATGACCTTGAAAATAAATAGGCTTCTAGACCTTGACATATACTAACTTTATAACAAGTTTGGTTAAGATCAATCAAATGATGTTCAGTGTAGAGTGGTCACAAGGTTGTTTTATGGGAAAATAGTCAAAGTTCAATTTTGACCTTGACCTTAACCCTATGACCTTGAAAAGAATAGGCTACTAGTTATTGCCAAATACTAACTGTATAACAAGTTTGATTAAGATCAGTCAAAGGATGTTCAGTGTAGACTGGTCACAAGGTTGTTATATGGGCAAATAGTCAAAGTTCAATTTTGACCTTGACCTTCACCCTATGACCTTGAAAATAAATAGACTTCTAGACCTTGCCATATACTAACTGTATGTCAAGTTTGGTTAAGATCGGTCAAAGGATGTTCAGTGAAGAGTGGTCACAAAGTTGTTACGGACGGACGCACGGACGGACGCACGGACGGACGCACAAACAAATAAACGAACAAAAAGACAGCCCCGTTACTATATCCCCTCTCAAACTCTGTTTGACGAGGGGATAATATTGTTGAAAAGGCGTAAAACCCAAATAAATAAATAGAGTGTTGCTAGTCAAGTTACGAAGCGGAGGTTAATATTCAGAAGCGAAATAGAACCCAATGAATAGCGCACTTTATGTTGAAAGAACTCATTGATTGATTGATTAGGGTTTAACGCACTTTTCAACAATTTTCAGTCATATCACGCGGACCAGTTCACCTAAGCATGCGTTTCCTGGTTTTCCCACAGGAGTACACCACACAACATACTTTCCAAACAACTGGCGGAACCTTGAAATTATAACTTATTTTTAATACATTATGGCATTATAACGGAAAGAAGTAAATTAAGGTTAGATAAGACAATTTTTTTTTTCTGGGAATATTTTCATCCTTAAGGTTTTAAGGAAATGCACCGAAACGAATTATTTCTTTTATGATGCAATTTATGTAAATACTTAAGATATGAGAAATCTGCAGCATTAAATATACAACTGATAAATAAATTCATCCTACCATTTGAATTCAGATGACATCCAAAGCTTTCAATAACCATCATTTCTCTACCATTCTCCAGACATTTACATGAAATATAAAATATAAACAGAATAATTAAAACCTGTCCGACATAAATCCAGACAATTGGAGTTTATTTCATTTCAAAATCTTGGGTTGAATTGTTTGGTGACATACATGTTTAAGAATTATTAAAATCTGAAATTCTCATCCTGTAAATACAGTATTGAAAAAGTAGCATTACAATCATATAAATGTGAAGTAGTTTGTATACAATGAGTGAATCATGAGAATGATTTAAATGTGCAAAACAATAAATGACTAAAGATTTTACTACACGAATAACACCAATTGTTCCGTTCATACAGTTAATCCATCGTTGGTCGACCGTTCGTCAGTCTGGTCTGCGCCGGCTCTGTCATCTGAAATTCTCATCCTGTAAATACAGTATTGAAAAAGTAGCATTACAATCATATAAATGTGAAGTAGTTTGTATACAATGAGTGAATCATGAGAATGATTTAAATGTGCAAAACAATAAATGATTAAAGATTTTACTACACGAATAACACCAATTGTTCCGTTCATACAGTTAATCCATCGTTGGTCGACCGTTCGTCAGTCTGGTCTGCGCCGGCTCTGTCATCTGAAATTCTCATCCTGTAAATACAGTATTACAATTGTAGCATCACAATCATATACATTTGCAGTTGTTTGTATACAATTAGAGAATCAATGATATGCAGGGTCATTGTTAACTCAATACATGTTATTTATAATGAATGTGTACATGTGTTCGAGTTGTGCTAGTCAAGTTACGGAGCAGAAGCATGTGGTATTCTATGACAGCGCTACATAGTTTGCAAATCAGATTAAAACCTATTGTTGAACGAAATGTTGTTTGAAATTATCTTCAAGGCGAGCGTACGATCAATATCTTTTTCCTATGAACAATGTGCATGTGTAAAAGGGTTTAAAATCACGCGTACATGTGTTGTTTTAACTATTTCCCACCTGACAATTTCATAGCATCGTATTCAGTATAAGCATTTGCTCATTTTGCCTCATTATTTTATATCTCTATTGAATAATAAAACATTCTCTTAGAGATTGTTCATAACTTTGCCCAGGCGTTTCCAAAATCGTCTGAAACATGTTTGATATTCTTAATTAAATTGGAACCCAATTAATAGCGCATGTTTAAGAAGTATTTAAATGTGCAAAACAGTATATGACTAAAATTCTAACCACACGAATAACATCAATTGTTCTGTTCATATAGTTGATCCATGGTTGGTCGATCGTTTGTCAGTCTATTCGGCGACGGCTCTCTCATCTGAAATTCTCATCCTGTAAATACGATATTGAAAAAGTAGCATTACAATCATAAAATCATACGCACATGAGTTGCTATTACTATTTCCCACCTGACATTTTCATAGCATCGTTTTAATAATGAGCATTTGCTCCTTTTTGCTAATTATTTTTTATCTCTATTCAATAATAAAACATTCTTTTAGGGATTGGTCATAATTTTGCCAAGGCGTCTGCTGCGGATTTATTGTATGCGGGAAATGGTTAAGAGATAAATGGCTGGAAAATTGATAGAAACATGTTTGATATTCTTAAGTTATATAGCGCATGTTTAAAAATTATTAAAATGTACGAAATACTAAATAATTAAAATTCTTACTACACGAATAACATCAATTGTTCCGTTCATATTATTAATCCATCGTTGGTCGATCGTTTGTCAGTCTGGTCTGAGACAGCTCTCTCATCTGAAATCGCATCCTTTAAATAAAGAATTCGAAAAGCATAACAATAACATAAATGTGCAGTAGTTTGTATGCAATTAGTGACTCGATGATATACAGAGTCATTGTAAACTCAATATATCTTATATTTACAAGAGAAAGTTGATGCAACGCATCAATGTCGCCGGAAATCCATACTGCAGTTATGCATAACACTTACATTATAGTAGTTGAACAAAACAGTTATCAACTAAAGGGCATATTGGAACATCAGGGGTGGGGTCAAGTGAAAATGTATCATAACCTGCAAAGGAGAGTTATCTACGCAGTCGGTATTCGCTAGTCACTTGATCAACTTATTTAGCTTAGAAACAGTTCCTATTTTAGATATTCATGGATAAACATTATTAAATGAATTCTACATAAATCAAGACATCTCTTTAAACATGAAAATAACATTCAGTAAGTTAAAATTGCTACTAAAAGGAGAATTCGACGTGATTTGTATCTCGATATTGACACATGACAGTCTGCAGCAAATTTAGCAGGGACTCTTTTGTCATCGCAAATAAGACAAAAAATAAATAAATGCGAGTTAAAATAAAGAAACTGCAAATACTTAAAACATCGGATAATTTATTTCATTTTAGATGTGTCATAACTAAGTGTTTTTAAACAATCACAATTGTAATATGTTCAAGACATTTAAATTTGTTTTTTTCTAATAATAACTCTCCTCCCATGTCATTTCTGACAAATATACATCCTCTTAAAAGCTAAAGAAATGTTATGAGTGTCAGTAAGATGCGACAAGCATACTATGCGCTGGTCTATTTATCGAATTTCAGCTTTATCGACTGTTTTAGACGTTGACGAATGATCTTAGTAATCTTGTTAGTTCTTCTTGTTCTTAAATGTCTCCCGGGTATCTATCAGTTTGCTTTACTTCTGATGCTGATCTTGGTATATGAATTATTGGATACAAACTGGATGTGATCTGTAGGTAGACTGTCGCGTGTTATCTCTGAGTAGAGTCACTAACTTGTACAACCCTATGTTTGGGTTGCCAAGTCTGGCGTTTAAGCGTTAACCTGGAATTTATATAATAGTAATATATCGTATAATGCAGATGTCTTATTGCACTTTCAATAGTACACATATACAGTATATAATCATAATGTCAGTAAAGAATAATGAACAAGGGCGCCGCAAGTGAATGCCAACGGTCGTCTGTTTTTTCTAAGTCGAAAAAGTGGCATTACTGAATAATTATTAAAGCCAGAGTTATGTGACTTGGTATATAATTACATAGTTTTTTTTGGTGTATTGTGCATATACACTTAGAGGTCAAATAGTCCCATAAAGGTTTAGTATTTAGGTCAAAGGGAAGCAATTCGGATCGGGCGCCGGGCACACAATTTTAGATGAATTTCTAGGACTAAAGTGGTCTAGCATTTGACAATAATGATTTAGTTGAAAATTGAAAGTATTTTTATTAATAAAGTTGAATATCCTCTGACTGATTTGTAGCCAAAACATTGTTTGATTTTAGTTATATTGACAGTTTAGGCGCCAATTTCAGAACAATATGTATTTTCCGCAATTGAAAGTTAGATTCACTCCGTAATAAGGGTGCCCTTTGATTTTAATGTCATAGCTCAAGAAAAGGCAAGTCAACTGTGAATATTGGTTTTAGGTTTTAGGACACAGTCATAGCCAAAAACATTATAAGAGTCGCCTATGGAAAATGAATTGCTTCCATTAAATGTGCCCTGTTGACATTGTTTGAACGTGAAAAAAAGAATAATTAAAACCGGTTTTGTCCGGACCCTATTTGGTCAAAATGACGGTAACCAATTTCGCTTGGAGCGGGAAATAGTTAAAAGTGAACAGGCTTGGAAATTGATATAAACATGTTTGATATTCAGAAGTGAAATGGAACACAATTAATAGCGAATGTTAAAGAATTATTTAAATATGCAAAACAATATATGACTAAACTTCTTACCACAACAATGACATTAATCGTTGGTCGATCGTTTGTCAGTCTGGTCTGAGCCGGCTCTCACATCAGAAATTCTCGCCCTGTAAATACAGTTTTGGAAAAGTAGCTTTACAATCATATACTTTTGCAGTAATTTGTATCCAAATTAGTGAATCCAATATATAAAGGGTCATTGTAAACTAAATACATCTTATATTTATAATGGATTTGTACTTGTGTTTGAGCTGTGCTAGTCAAGCTACGGAGCAGGAGCATGTGGTATCCTATGACATTTGTGCTAGATTGCAGTACCTAGTTTACGAATCAGATTATAACCTATTGTTGAACGAAATGTTGTTTCAAATTATCTTCAAGGCGAGCGTACGGTAAATATCTTTCTTCTTAAAAACAATCTGCATGTGGAAAAGGGTTTAAAATCACACGCACATGAGTTGCTTTAACTATTTCCACTTTCACATCATCGTGTTCATTATGAGTATTTGCTTCATTTGCCTCATTATTTTCATATCTATTCCGTAATAAAACATTCGCTTAAGAATTAAACATAATCTGGCCTAGGCGTTTCCAAAGTCGTCTGCTGCAGATTTAATGTATGTGGGAATGGTTAAAATTTAAATGACTGGGAAATTGATAGAAACATGTTTGAAATTCAGAAGTGAAATGGAACCCAATTAATAGTGCATGTTTAAGAATTATTAAAATGTGCAAAACAATATAAGACTAAAATTCTTACCACACGAATAGCATCAATTGTTCCGTTCATATAGGTGGGAATGGCTGCCTCCTTGGCTCTCAGAATATCGGGGTTAGAATTACGACTGGAGAGCTTGTGTCAGGATACAAGGACAATGGACAAGGAAGTACCGGTAACTAACCCAGGAAACGCTGTTATTTAACTGAAAATGAATGAAAGCGGTGTAAATACCAATCAATCAATCTTGGAGCACGGCTCATATCTTCTATTTAGTGTACAATGAACAAAAACATCTGTGAAAGATATTTATGTGTGTATACTTTATATTTTATATGTTTATGGACTGATGTTACTAAATAAATTGTTTCTGTCTGTTGTTTTACTTTTGTAATAATACCGTTCATTCAATCAACCCATTCCCACTTCTTGCAAACGCTTTCTGACGCCTCTGCAGCAGACGACTGTTGAAAACATTGTTGCAAATGAATAAATTACTCAAAATGAGCAATTTTGTCCATTTGTCAAAATGTTTTTAACTCCACTGTACTTCCCTTTATAGAGACTTTCTTCATGTATGTGGGTATGCTTTCAGAGTCGTCTGCTGTATATTTGCTGCATGTGGGAACGGGATGGGGGTTAACGTACCTAAGTAGTAGCTACTTACACAAGCCGGGATCATAATGACAGAATACAATGCATAGTCATATGTATATAAACACATATATATGCACATGCATACAAACACATACATTTGCATATGTATATAAACACATATAAATACACACTTAACTAAGTGACTAACAATTAGATAATTAATTGATTGATTAATTTGGATTTTACGTCGATTTCTACAGTTTTTCAGTCATATTACGGCGGTCAGTGTAAACATTACCATGAACCTCCTTGTTTTCTCATACAGGTACTCCACACAACAGTCTTTCCAAGCGACCGGCTGCTTTTCCACATAGACTGTTAGCCCATTGGTGGATGACGAGTATCGCAAAGGCGTGTTTGTTAAACATCGGAAAGAACGGTGGCAATTAGATCAAATCGACTCAAATTGAAAGATGAAATTAGCCGTCCCGCGAGAAAACCAACATTATGGCCTCTGCGTAATGTATCGACCCAAATCAGCCTGCGCGGATCCGCCGGGCCGACACATTCCGTCTCAGGGGGATAGAGGTATAGAGTAATGATTCCTGAAACAGAAAATCCTCAGGAGGCGAAACGTGTATACCCGGGTAAGCCTGCGCAGCATGCTTAGACTGATCCGGATCGATACTTTACGCAGATTCCACATTGTTGGTTTTTTTTGTCGCGGGCGGCTCTTATTGAGATATAATGTAAAATATAAGAAATAAATATGTCCATTTGATATTAAACAAGAGCGCCGCAGAGCGAACACCAACGCTCGTCTTTTTTTTTTTTAAATTTAAAAAGGGGCATTACTGAATAATTATTAAAACCAGAGCTATGTAACTTGGTATATAGAAAGACCTAATAATGTGTTATTAGGTCTTTGGTATGTACATGCGTATTGATTCTAGGAACATGTGTACCAAGTTTCATTTAAAAAATGTTGAACGGCGTTTCAGTTATGATGTAAGGTTAAAGTTTTGTGGCGACGACGACGCAGATGCGTATCACAATAGCTCGACTCTTTTTTTCTTCGAAACACAGACTGACGAGTTTATACAATCACTGTGACAGACTGACGAGCTTATACAATCACTGTGACAGACTGACGAGCTTATACCATCACTGTGACAGACTGACGAGCTTATACAATCGCTGTGACAGACTGACGAGCTTATGCAATCGCTGTGACAGACGGACGAGTTTATACAATCGCTATGACAGACGGACGAGCTTATACAATCGCTGTGACAGACTGACGAGTTTATACAATCGCTGTGACAGACTGAAGAGCTTATACAATCACTGTGACAGACTGACGAGCTTATACAATCACTGTGACAGACTGACGAGCTTATACAATCACTGTGACAGACGGACGAGCTTATACAATCACTGTGACAGACGGGCGAGCTTATACAATCACTGTGACAGACTGGCGAGCTTATACAATCACTGTGACAGACTGACGAGCTTATACAATCACTGTGACAGACTGACGAGCTTATACAATCACTGTGACAGACGGACGAGCTTATACAATCACTGTGACAGACGGACGAGCTTATACAATCACTGTGACAGGCTGACGAGCTTATACAATCACTGTGACAGACTGACGAGCTTATACAATCACTGTGACAGACTGACGAGCTTATACAATCACTGTGCCAACTGGCGAGCTTATACAATCACTGTGACAGACTGACGAGCTTATACAATCACTGTGACAGACTGACGAGCTTATACAATAACTATGACAGACTGACGAGCTTATACAGTCACTGTGACAGACTGACGAGCTTATACAATCACTGTGACAGACTGACGAGCTTATACAATCACTGTGACAGACTGACGAGCTTATACAGTCACTGTGACAGACTGACGAGCTTATACAATCACTGTGACAGACTGACGAGCTTATACAATCACTGTGACAGACTGACGAGCTTATACAATCACTGTGACATACTGACGAGCTTATACAATCAATTGCAGCTGAAGCAAAAGTTAAGCTTAGCTTACTGTCGACCGGGGTTTAGTAATAAATATCGATCAATTTTTCTGTAAGTCTTTAATTACATATGCAGGACATGGACATTTGACAAGCAAATGGTCAAATGGACCTGTAAAATACAACAAGACCTCGGGCTGAGGGTGTCTCGCCCTTCTAAGAAAATCAGATATTAAATGGTATCACTATGCAAAAAGAAAGTAAAGTTGATAAAATGTGAAAAAGTAAGTGTCTGTCAATGCATTGTTATCACATGTCATGATAAATAATAAACTCACTACATGTGTATATATATCTTAATATATTTATTAACACATGAAGTAAAGAGTGATCAATAATACTACATTAAATTGTAAATAATTGCAATCACTATGATTATGATAGTAAGTTTTTACACATAAAATAACAACATAGTTATAGTTAAGTTTTGACGTTAAGTTACCTAACAAAGGTCAAGTTCTGCACAATTATGACCTCGCCCCTGAAAATTTTGATGTTGACACGGATGTCCCATGACCAAACAATACATCTGACAAAGTTTCAGAAAAATTCCAGCAAGGGTTGCTGAGATATATAAGAAAGGGTCAAGTTCTGCACAATTATGACCTCGACCCTGAACATTTTGATGTTGACACGGATGTCCCATGACCAAAAAATACATCTGACAAAGTTTCAGAAAAATTCCAGCAGGGGTTGCTGAGATATAAGAAAGGGTCAAGTTCTGCACAATTATGACCTTGACCCTGAACATTATGACGTTGGCAGATGTATCATGACCAAACAATACATCTGACAATGTTTCAGAAAAATTCAAGCAGGGGTTGCTGAGATATAAGAAAGGTTAAGTTTTGAGGTTAAGTTACCTAACAAAGGTCAAGTTCTGCACAATTATGACCTTGACCCTGAACATTATGACGTTGGCAGATGTATCATGACCAAACAATACATCTGACAATGTTTCAGAAAAATTCAAGCAGAGGTTGCTGAGATATAAGAAAGGTTAAGTTTTGAGGTTAAGTTACCTAACAAAGGTCAAGTTCTGCACAATTATGACATTGACCCTGAAAATGTTGACGTTGACAGATGTCCCATGACCACGTGAAACAATACAGCTAACAAAGTTTCAGAATTCAAGCAGGGGTTGCCGAGATATAGCTATTTGTAAAAGCGGCCGCCGTCGCCGGAAAAGTGACTGCTATGTCTCACTCCACTATCGTGGAGACAATAAAACAATACTAAGTACAAAACAGAATACGAATACAGTATATGTACTTATGATAAAACAAGTATAGCAATTTGAAATAGATAAAATAAGAATTACTTACCAGAGTTTTATATTTCTGTAAGGAAATATAGATTATACATTCCTGTAAGGAAATAATATGAGTATAGTATTTACGTCAATTACGAGTCTTACCGACCTCAGCAAAGAAAATAAAAATCATCATCAGGTTAAGCTTATATTTAACTTTAAGATATAGCCAAGATTTTAAATCCATGAAATTTTGATGACAAGTACAACAAATAATCAACTTGCCTTTCATAAAGTACTTCAAATAAAACATAAATACTTATAAAACTATTCTTAGTACTTTTGGATATTTATGAAAACTATCATATAAGTACGTTTTGATACTTATAAAACTATTCTTAGTACTTTTGGATATTTATGAAAATTATTATATAAGTATGTTGATACTTATAAAACTATTCTTAATACTTTCTGATACATATAAAACCATTCTTCTTATTGTTGGATCCTTATAAAAAACATGACAAAATGTACCCTGTTTACATTACCATTTTCCAAGTGCAAAAGAATCTTGAATAATCTTCAACAGACAGAAACCGATATTTTTCTTCTTTTTCTCAAACGAATTATACTATGATAGAGCATTTCTATAGACAATATATGTACCTTCATATTTTCATAGTCGTATGATACACATTTGATGTATGCGGGAAAGGGTTAAGTCATGATTATGGATTTTCTATCGATCCGCTTGACTAAAGATTTACTACACACCAGTTGATCGGGTATCCCCCCGCCCCAATATACACAATATTGTAAAACCTACAGGTGTTGTAAATGTTATATGGACCTCTTTTACCATCGTATAAAGTACACTTGTATTAGGCTATGAACGGTTCGGTTTGTCAAGGAAGGAAATAAATAATGTTATAAAACGATGGAATACTGTAAAACATTGTGGTTTTGTATTTATGTTTTAGGTAAGTTTCTTCTCTTTTTGTTGATAAAGTTGTACACATTTTTTACACAGGTTTACCCGGGTGGGAATATTTTTGCTGTTTGTTTGTATACGGTCTGTCAGATTTGTTAATATGCACTCCTTTATATAGATAGATGTAAAGCTGAACTTCAAAGACTCGTTCAGTAATAAATAATAAATAGATGCCATCTTTAATAAACATTATTCCAATTTCTGAAACAAAGTAAAATTTCAAAAACGTTAAATTATATACATTTAAATAAAATGTATTTATATGTCTCTGTTAGACAGATTTGACAATATATGTTGGAAAAACATCGTCTAAAAATGAGAAAGTGTTATTATATATGGCAATAAAGGATAGTTCGTGTATATGATCTATTTCTGTGTTTTTCAAAAGTTGTTCTTAATATGTTGCAGCTGTGTCGATGAGGAGTTTAACCCTTTCCCTCATATAAACGCTTTCTGACGCATCTGCAGCAGACGGCTGTTTGAAAACATAGTGACAAAAGAAGAAATTGCTCAAAAACGAGCAATTTCTCCTTTTGCCACAATGTTTTCCACTTTTAGTCATAGGTTATCCATTCAATTATAGAGATTTTCCATTTTTGGACAAAATATGTTCAAAGTCGTCTGCAAAGTCATTGCGACATGCGTCATTCGTCTTCCACCAATGGGCTATGTCTATGTGGAAAAGCAGCCAGTTGCTTGGGAAGATTGTTGTGTGGAGTACTGGTGTGCGAAAACCAGGAAACATGAGTAGGTGAACTGGCCGCCGTGATATGACTGAGAAATTGTTAAAAACGGCGTTAAACCCCAATCAATCAATCAATCAATCAATCAAAGTCGTCTGCTGCAGAATTGTCGTATGAGAGAAAGGGTTTTAGGGAAGATAAAATAGATCACTGTATTTCTACACACGGTGATCAACACCTTGAAATAATGATTACACCTGCAAACACACATTCATGTTAGGGTCCAAACAAGTAGTGTCGTGACATCTTCTATATGAGCCGTCCCGCAAGAAAACCAACACTGTGGACTCGGCGTAAAGTATCGACCCGGATTAGCCTAAGCAAGCCGCGCAGGCTTACCCGGACAGACACTTTTCGCCTCCTGTGGATTTTCTGTTTCAGGAATCAATATACGCTATACCTCTATCCCCCTGAGACGGAATGTGTCGTCCCGCATCAGTCTGCGCGGACTGCGCGGGCTGATCTGGATCGATACATTACGCAGATGCCATAATGTTGGTTTTCTCGCGGGACGGTTCACATATATATGACCAATTTCCGAACGGTGCATAGTCGGACCACAGCGGATGCTCTGGGTGATCCGGATCTACTCTCTCTTTCTGTTGGTTTTTTCAAAGAGCACCGCTCTAATGTATACATATCAAATTCGGAAACTGTTCAACTTATTCTTTGAACCTCCGATCTTCATTCATATAACACATATTATAAATACATAAACGACACACTAATACAGGCGACTTTTGACGTCTCGACAGTTGACGATATTTTTTTTTTTAAATATTTACAGGAAAACGACAAACAACTCGTTTTCCTTTTCCAACACTGTGGTCACCTCTTTATCAAAACAACATTCGGAATTACTCAGAATCATAATGTGTCAAACATTTTCTCAATTATAAAATACATACTTACAATACCATACCATCCTAAGGTATATTTTAGAATTTTTGATATTATTGTATTAAAGGGGAATCCGCCGTGGCCTAGTGCTTAACGTCTGTGGGTTGATACCCGTCTATCTAGGTTCGACGTGATCTGGAGGTCACGGGTTCGATACCCGGTTGCGGCGACATTCTTTCGGGCGATGTTTTCCATTGCCTCTCACCTCTGATCTATGTGAGAAAGTAGTCAGTGGCTTCGAAAGAACGTTGTGTAAGTACTGGTGTGGGAAAGCCAGGAAAACATGGGTAGGTGCACTGACCGCCGTGATATGACCAAAGCTGTTGAAAGCGGCGTTAAACTCCAAACAAACAAACAAAATCTAGGTTCGATTCCCACTTGCGACTGTCATGGTGGAATGCCCTTGGATAGGGCACTTTTTTATCACTTGTTTGTTTACACAGGGATCATGAATGAATTAGCTGTCGCCGTGAAATAACTGATATAATGCTGAAAACGGCGTAAAATCACAATAAATGGACACATTAAAGGTTTTATTTTAGGGATGCAAACTTTTTCATAATGAGTTAATGAATATTAAGCATTTACTTCTAAACATATCGAGAGTATAGTTTGTAATTATGGGTGAAAACTTTTAAGCAATTAATATTAATTTCAGAAATTTCTACTTTTTCGGCAATGTTTTCAGAACAAGCGGATGCAAAGGTGCTAAATGTTGCCTGTGCGATGAAAAGGGGCAAAAGGGAACAGCATGACACTTTAAGCAGTTATTGCATTATAACAATCACACATACACGTGGTCAAAGGTTTTTCTCTTGTCTGTATATACTATAATAACAATTGCAATGTATAATTGGACTTCGAAATTATTCTACTTGACTTAAGACTTCTGCGTGTATATAAGTGTCGCTGTTCAGATAACTCACAACCAGCTAGCTGTATCTTGGTTTGTGAAACGCTGTTTTTGCACTTAATTGGAAGAAAGCATTTACCCAATTTGCCTTCTTAAGGGCCATCTTCTTTGAATAGAAGTAGGCAATATATGAAAGGAAAATGGATAAACGATTTATTACAAATGAGTGAAGAGTTTATCCTTGTCCAATAATATCACGGGACTTTCCTGGGTAAGCTACCAGTACTACTGGTCCAGTTATCCTGACACCAGTCAGTCAGTCACAATGCTAGCCCCGCAACCTTATGCGCAAAGGAGGGCAGCCATTACTACCAGTATTAAGGTATTTGGTATGACCCGGCAAAGGGTTAGGGAGACATAGATTGTGAATCTGACATCAAAAAGGGTTCTTGCAAAGTTGCAATGCATCCCGTGTTTTTTATGGTCAAGTTAGACGATATTCATTCCAAATCAGCAGGACTTCAATTTGAGTTTTCGTTAGAAACTGTTTTGTTTGATATTGTCTTTGTAACTATTCGCGCTGACAACGGAAACCCGTTCCCTGTTACAGTCGCATCATACGAGCCGTTTCACGAGAAAACTAACATTATGGACTCGGCGTAATTTATCGACCCAGATCAGCCTGCGCGGACTGCTTATCCGGACCGACACTGGTACTTCTACGCAAATTCCACACTGTTGGTTTTCTTTTGGGAAAGCTCAATTATCTTATCTGCGAACAGCGAAGACGCAGGTTAGCATTTGCGTACTTTCTCTTTACAGTTACCATTGTCCGCCTTTATTTGATATAGACCGCAATGTATCTATTGACAAGTCAGTCGTCTCGTATTAACAAGTATACGCAATTTTAACATTACAACAGTCTCTTTAACCCTTTCCCACATACAACAAATCGGCAGCAGACGACTTTCAAAACAAACATGCAAAAACATGGTAAATCTCTATAATTGAAAGTGTTATTACTGAACAAAGTTGGAAACCATGTGGCAAAAGGTGTAATTGCTCGTTTTGCCACAATGTTTTCTTTTTTTTTGTCATAGATCATCCATTCAATTAAGGAGATTTTTTTTTTTTTGACAAAATACGTTCAAAGTCGTCTGCTGCAAATTTGCTGTATGAGGGAAAGGGTTACGCTTACAATATCATAGACAAATAACAAAAAAAAATACATAAATATGCACGTTCATATACACAAATGGTATGTCGTTTAATACATAACTAGACATAGACGATATTACATGAGTGGTCATTCAATACGACATATTATTAAACGAGTTTTCTAAAATTGATAGAAACGAGCCTCGGCGAGTTTTTAGCAATTTTATAAAACGAGTTTAATAAAATTTTGTATTGAATGACCACGAATGTTATATTCTATTTATATCATAAATTCTAATTCGACGATTATTAGCGCAAAATATATATAACGTCGCTATATAGCGCGGTCATTTTCAATGCTTTTCATTATGACGTTACGTAACATTATTATTACACTAGTTGAATACGCAATTTATACAATTGGCTTTATTACACTCCCGGCGACGTCATTTATGATATAATATGTATTGTTACGCAACATTATATAACGCAACGCATTTTAATCGTAATCTTCATACAACTAAATCCAGTATAACAGCCTTTGTACGTCAGTAACAACATTCTTTGCGTAGATATATATATTAATCTTAAGCCAAGGCAAATACTATAACAAATATGTATTAGTGCAACACGGGAAACCAGAAAGAAATGTATTGAGGGAAAACGAACCGTATTGAATGGGAATGACTGATACACTTTACAATCGATGACATCTCTTTCGTCAGCTAAACATATTAGTTGTGATTGAATAAGTGTTCTTAGGAATCCGCCGTGGACGAATGGTTAGCGTCGGGGATTTGAAAAGGACGCCCCGGGTTCCATCCCCAGTTGAAGTGCGGCGGTCATGATGGAGTATCAAAGTTTGGTAAGGCACATGGCTAGCCTAGCACTTGTTTGTTTACCCAGGGATCATGAATCGCCGTGGTATAACTGAAATAATGTTGAAAACGGCGTAAAACCCCACTATAATAATAATAATAATAAGTGTGCTTATACGAACATTTCAAATGATTTAGGTTGCGGGTGTCGTGTTACACATAACGAGAGTACGGACATTTATTCTATCCCCGGCCAGGTCATAACAAAGACTTTAAAATGGTAGCAATGGCTGCCCTCCTTCACGCCCAGTGTTGTGTGGTTAGCATGACTGGCTGTTGTCAGGATAAATGGACCAGTAGTACTGGTAACTTATACAGGAAACGCAGTGATATAACTGAACAACTGTTGAAAGCGGCCGTATGCACCAAACAATCAATCAGTATCAATTGGGTGAAGGAGATTCATATTTAACCTGATATGTCATTATTTTGACATTCTACATTTATAACCAATTTAACGCTTATCGTGCTGACTTCAGTCTTGGAACAGATATCATCATTCTTAACCCTTTCCCTCATACGACAATTCTGAAGCAGACGACTTTGAACATATTTTGTCCAAACATGGAAAATCTCTATAATTGAATGGATAACCTATGACAAAAAGTGGAAAACATTGTGGCAAAAGGAGAAATTGCACGTTTTGTGCAATTTGTTCTTTTGTCACTATGTTTTCAAGAAGCCGTCTGCTGCAGAGACGTCAGAAAGCGTCTATATGAGGGAAAGGGTTAACTTTTAACCCTTTTCCACTTACAACCAAACTGTAGCAAACGACTTTGAACATATCAAAGCAAAGATCTGGAAAATAAACAAAATGTGAAAGTACCATTATTACATAGAGTTAAAAGCATTATGACAAAAGGAGAAAATCTTCATCATGAGCAATTTCTTATTTCTTTACAATGTTTTCAAAAGTTATTTGCTGCAGAGGCGTCAAAAAGCGTCTGTATGTGGAAAAGGGTTAAACAACTCTTTCAAATGTATTGCCGTTATTCTTGCTAAGAATTCATAATCAAATAAATGTGTAAGCGGTACATCAAATTTGAGAAATAAAAATAAAAATCGTGAATTAAAGGAGAACATTCTTAAGAAGAATATACTCTCCTTTTTCAAAACAGTTTTCAAAACAACCACGAAAGGAATTTCTAGGGTAAGGTGGGTGGGGTAACCACCGGGGGTAATCATAGGTAAGACTGAACTGGCGACATTTTATTGGCAATAAATTTCAAGGCTATCAATAACGGAGATAGGACTCTTAAAAACTGAGAGTTAACCCTTTCCCTCATATAGACGCTTAGATAGAGTAGCGATTCCTGAAACAGAAAATCCACAGTTGGCGAAAAGTGTATAATCGGGTACGCCTGTCTGTGTGGCATGCTTAGGCTGATCCGGGTTGATACTTTACGCAGAGTCCACAATGTTGATTTTCTCACGAGACGGCCTACACATTGATTATTGCCAAGCTACGCCCCTGGTCGATACTAGTTACCGATCATCGGAAATGGCGATTTTTCAACTGGCAGAATTCTAATCGTCGATCCACTGTTTACACAAGTAACCCGAGCTATAAACGGACCAGAGGGATCTTAAAGTCAAAGGACTTGAACGTATATAATGTACACACTTAACACTTTCTCACATACGACAATTCTGAAGCAGACGACTTATATTCTGTCAAAATATGGAAAATCTGTATAATTGAATGGATAACTATTGACTAAAAGTGGAAAACATTGTGACAAAAGGAGAAATTGCTCATTATGAGCAATTTCTTCTTTTGCTGCAATGTTTTCAAAAGTCTTCTCCTTTAAAGGCGTCAGAAAGCGTCTGTATGAGGGAAAGGGTTAAATCTTTCTCACATACATGATACAACACATCTGTAACAGACGTCTTTGAAAACATTGGGGGACAAATATTGGAACCACCATAACATAATTATTAATAAGAGTTAAAAGAATACATTGTGGCAAAATGAGAAATTGCTTTTTGGGAGAAATTTAGCAATTCTTCCTATTACAATACTATTTTTAAAATAAATGGCGTCTGTGCGTGGGAAAGGCCGAAATCGGTGACAGGATAATAAATATATAAATGGAGCTAACTACATAGTCTTATCATACGCAGTTGTATCTGTTTGGCATAGAGCTAGTGAAATGTCGACATACTCAAGTCTAGATACTAGTGTAAAGTGGTGTTTGTTTGTCTATGCAAGATTCGTTAAAAAATATTTGACATTTCCTATACAAACTATATATGCTATAATATTCTTCTTCGCCATATTAAGATCTTTGCTGTATATGTTATATGTGAGGGAAAAAAATAACACTTTAAATTGCATTTGAATGATCGTCATATTCTTTACATTAACTACTAATTACAACATTATTTCCACATTCGGATGGAATACAATGTAACATTTGTTCTAGTGTAATGGCATGTTGTATGTTACTTTTCTGGTGGGATTGAGGTTTAGTTTCAGAATCAAAATGATAAATACATGTCTCGTCTATGGTCACAACATGATCCAAGAATGGTTCACCTTCTCGATGATAGCGCTTAACCATTTCCCTCATATAGACGCTTTCTGACGCCTCTGCAGCAGACAGCTTTTTGAAAACATAGTGACAAAAGAAGAAATTGCTCAAAACGAGCAATTTCTCCTTTTGCCACAATGTTTTCCACTTTTAGTCTTAGGTCATCCATTCAATTATAGAGATTTTCTACTTTTTGACAAAATATGTTCAAAGTCGTCTGCTGCAGAATTGAATTTGTCGTATGAGGGAAAGGGTTAAGTAATTTCCTCGACGCTTCGACGCATTCACACGCCTCTCTGCTTATTGTGAGTAGTGAATTAGCGAGGTATTCATAGAGCACGACTTTTTAAGTTTTAAGTTTTAAGTTTTATTCAAATGTTACCAGAATGTCATAGACCCATGTGGTAAGTAAAGCATACAACAGTGAAACATACAAAATAATACAACACCATATTGGTATATACATGTGCCCATATAAACATTTTCATTGTAGCAATTCGTTGCATATACACGCTTGTTTAGATGTACCTAAATACACAGGGGCGTAGCTCCCTTTAGGCACTGTAGGCACGTGCCTACACATTTTTTCTAAAAATGCCCCAAAATGCAGCTGCGGCGATACACATCTGCGTAATGTATCGACCATATCAGCCTGCGCTGTCCGCGCAGACTGATCCTGTCGACACATTCCGTCTATGGGGGGATAGATAGAGTAGTGATTCCTGAAGCAGAAAATCCACAGGAAGCGAAAAGTGTCTATCCGGGTACACCTGTGTGGCATGCTTAGGCTGATCCGGGTCGATACTTTACGCAGAGTCCACAATGTTGATTTTCTCACGAGACGGCCTACACATTGATTATTGCCAAGCTATGCCCCTGATACATACATATAAACATGCGTGTACACATGTTCATGCTGCCCAAACGCAAGCAAGACACGGGATGCAAACTGAATTTAAATATAATGACATATATTAGCAAATATTAAACATGTCAACAGTTATGATAAGACACTTTATTTTTTCACAAAGCAGGTATGTGTACCATATTTCATCAAAGAATATGGTATTTAATTATTACATTTCTTCGATTATATATCTGATGTAAGAGTGGAAGCTATATTGTATTTACAATTCAATAAGCCATATGCGATTAATTTACCGTGATTGTTTGGCCAGTATCATAACTGTTACATCACAAATACTTCAAGGCATATGCTTTTGGATTTACCATTTCCCACATTCAGCAAATATGTAGCAGACGACTTTGAAAATGTCTATTAAAAAATATGGGAAATCTATATAATTGTTGGTATAATTACTGAAAATAGTTGAACACATTGTGGCAAAAGGAGAAATTGCTCATTTTGTGCAATTTATCCTTTTGACACAATGTTTTCAAAAGTCGTCTGCTGCAGAGTCGTCAGAAAGCGTCTGTATGAGGGGAAGGGTTAACACACCTTGACCAGTGCCATAACTGTAGCCTGTTACATCTGAGATATCATGCACCGTCACTGGCCTGTTGCTATGGACGACGTCCTTACTTTATGTGACTTACGTCGTGTTCACAGACGTTAACCCATAACTTCACAGGACTTTACAAAGGTCGTCTGCTTAACAATTATCAGACGAACAATTTCAACAATCTAGAAAGCTAAAAGATTTGTATTGATAAAGAGTTGAAAATATTGCAATCAAAGGAGCAATTTAACCTCAGATGACGCCGCAGCGGCCAACAGGTATCAACGTTCAATGCTTTGTTATTTATAAACTGAATAATGAGTGTTGGGGACATTTGTAATATGACGCTGGTGATGTCAGTTAATAATCACATATTACCGTTAAAAAAATATCTTATTTAAAAACTGTTCAAGTATTTAACTTCTTTAAAAGCGGAACATGACACCACCCCGGGCCCACTATAAGGACAATGGCTTGTCTAAGTAACGAATGAAACGACCATACCGTTATTTCTTAAAGATTTTTTATTCGACTTTAGATCAAGCATAAATAGAGGTGTATTTACTGACAATTTCAATCTCATAATCATATAAAATAAAAAAATAAATTACAGCTAATGGCCGGTTATTTCCGGATCACCCCTCGTATATACATGTATCTTGTACTTCTTATGAAAATGAACCATACGTGTTCAAGTCTATTTATATACTTTCTGTCCTATCCTGATACATGAGATAGAATTACAGTAAAAGGGAAGTTTATTTTGGAGGGCGTATTTTTCAAAACAGCATCGTCATTTGAGTCGTTCCGCGAGAAAACCAACATTACGGCCTCTGCGTAATGTATCGACCCAGATCAGCCTGCGCAGTCCGCGCAGACTGATCCGGGCCGACACATTCCGTCTCGGGTATAGAGTAATGATTCCTGAAACAGAAAATCCACAGGATGGAAAAGTGTCCATCTGGGTAAGCGTGCGCGGCTTTCTTAGGCTGATCTGGGTCGATACTTTACGCAGATTTCACAATGTTGGTTTTCTCTGACGGCTCATCTATCACGTATTAGGATAAACATCTATATAAATTTTATCATGAAGTTCGGATCATGTTTCATTGACATGTCTGA
This sequence comes from Serripes groenlandicus, assembly GCA_031761405.1. Lineage (NCBI taxonomy): Eukaryota > Metazoa > Mollusca > Bivalvia > Cardiida > Cardiidae > Serripes > Serripes groenlandicus. The sequence goes on from JASEVX010000005.1 coordinate 36,119,580, forward strand.
TGAATCGTCAAATGTTGTAATACTAAACCAGACTTTCGTTACGACCCTTCTCTTGATCGACCCTTCCCATCCATATACGACTCTTGATCGACCCTTCCCATACATATACGACTCTTGATCGACCCTTTCCCATCCATATACGACTCTTGATCGACCCTTTCCACCCATATACGACTCTTGATCGACCCTTTCCCATCCATATACGACTCTTGATCGACCCTGTCCCATCCATATACGACAAAACTGTAGCAGACGACTTTGAAAACATCTAGGGAAAATGTTTTTATCTTGACCAAACATTCTACGATTTTGAAAACATCTTGGGAATGTATTCATTAATCCTTTTCTTGTCCAATCCTTTCCAACATATCACATTATTTCATCTCAAACTTTGTAAGACCCAGCCAGAAAACAAAACAAATGGTAAGTATATACAGAAATTGTGTAGGTCGTTAGGTGTTTATTTGAGCCTAATTCTATGAAAGGCGTCCAAAGACTTGTTGGAACACAGATGAGCGGGTAGGTTGATGAATCTTATTGACGCCGCGTGGAAGCGCGGCGTCAGTATGGGATAGGTTTTAATTTTGTACCATGGGGTGACGTAATCGAAAAGGGAGAAACCAATGTTATTATTGTTAAAAAAAACCTCTGTTGATTGTTTGAAAAAAACAACCTTTATGAATAAATAAATTGTATAAAATGATTTAAGACACAAAAAAATACAAAATACTGAAAATAGGCATGTCTTCTACGGTTAATACAACATTTTAGACACATCTAATGGGTATTTAATAACTTTCCCCTAACTTTCTAGGCTACGTTCTTTTTATGCCCCCGGAATCACCGATTCTTTTTGAACTACTTTTGAACCATAACAGGTACGGCTACCATATTTCACATGTGTATTCCTTGTGACATGACCTTTCTGTCAGTACCAAAATGTTTGACCTTGCGACTTTCACCTTTGACCTAGATGTTGCCATTCTCGAAATAAACTTTAACCTTGACCACTACTTTTGAACCATAACAGGTACGGCTACCATATTTCACATGTGTATTCCTTGTGAAATGACCTTTCTGTCAGTACCAACATTTATGACCTTGCGACCTTCACCTTTGACCTAGATGTTGCCATTCTCGAAAAAAAAAATAACCTTGACCACTACTTTTGAACCATAACAGGTACGGCTACCATATTTCACATGTGTATTCCTTGTGACATGACCTTTCTGTCAGTACCAACATTTTTGACCTTGCGACCTTGACCTTTGACCTAGATGTTGCCATTCTCGAAAAAAACTTTAACCTTGACCACTACTTTTGAACCATAACAGGTAAGGCTACCATATTTTACATGTGTATTCCTTGTGACATGACCTTTCTGTCAGTATCAAAATGTTTGACCTTGCGACCTTGACCTTTGACATAGATGTTGCCATTCTCAAAAAAAACCTTTAACCTTGACCACTACTTTTGAACCATAACAGGTAAGGCTACCATATTTCACATGTGTATTCCTTGTGACATGACCTTTCTGTGTCAGTACCAAAATGTTTGACCTTGCGACCTTGACCTTTGACATAGATGTTGCCATTCTCGAAAAAAACTTTAACCTTGACCACTTCTTTTGAACCATAACAGGTAAGGCTACCATATTTCACATGTGTATTCCTTGTGACATGACCTTTCTGTCAGTATCAACATTTTTGACCTTGCGACCTTGACCTTTGACCTAGATGTTGCCATTCGGGGGCGTCAGTGTTTCACAAACACATCTTGTTATAGTTTGGTTTTCGACCCGATTCATCAAAGCTCAAAAAAAAGTTTCTGGCGATGTTTTTGCCTATTTACAATATTGAGATTTTTAAATAAATGGGTAGTCTTTAAAAAATCAATGATGATTCATTTTAATTATTATATATTACAGTATAATTCTAGAAACTGTAAAGACAACGTTAACCCAACTATGCAAAAGGCATGGCCGTAACGTGACCCGTTCTATTTGTAAATGCAGCATGTCATCGCTTGGCAATTTTGGTCATTCTTACTGAATAGACGACAAGGTGTCATCGGTTCCCATAGAGTAATTAAGTTGTCTCTGCTTCCTTCCGTTATGAATACTTCGCTGTTTTCACGATTTCATCCGATTTCTAAAATTTATTGGATTCGTACCCGGTTTTTCATGTTTCGTGCGAGATGAACGATTCGTACCAACTGGTTTTCGCTCTTTGCTGTTGGGGAACTGAGTTGACCATTTTCTTTTGTTTATTTTTCAGTTTTCTACTGGCATGTTCAAAACAATTAAAGTGACATTACAAACAAACAAAACAGACTTAATAATTCTTGCTATATGTTGACTATACATGTGAACTTTCATAATGCTCAATCTTGATTATAAATATCTTCTTTTTTTGTTTAATTACTTCGTATTGTTTGTGTATATACTCCCGCTTTTGCTATCATACTTCTGCTAAACTTGAAGGAGAATAGACCCCCCCCCCCCCCCCACACACACACACCCATTCTCCTTCCAAAGCTTGTGTCATACTTAACTTATAACTAGAGGCAATAAACCTTAATATATGTTAATATTTAAGCAAGTATGTTTGATTGTTATCTAATGGATCTAGTTAGAGGATTTAAAACAGTTTATTGGTAAAAAAAACACTTGAGAAAGTTCAGCTTGTATGACACATTATAGTTGCAGTGAATTTTAAGCAAAACGGAAACCAAATGGTTTCAGGACTAAACTTATCATTTCACGACTAAACTTCACATGCTGGATATCACATAGATCGTAGCATATAAAACGTTTAATCCCTACGTCAATATTGACCCTTTCTGCTCTTGGTAACCTTTGTATATAGGCTATGCTAGCCAGGTGAGCAATATAGGCACATCTTGGCCTTCTTGTTTAACATAAAGGGACATTTTGTCTTCTTGGTCGAAATAATTACATCCTGTCTGCTTGCAAAGGTTATTTAAATGTACTGAACTGCATCTGCTTCCTTTAAGTCATGCTTCAAAATCATGCGCGGCGTCTTTGATGCTTTGCATCAAAACTATTCTTGTCCTCGCCTAGTACTTGTTTGTTTACCCAGGTCTCATGAATACGTGAACTGTCGCCGTGATATAACTGAAATAATATTGAAAACGGCGTAAAATCCAAATAAACAAACATAATGTAATGTTCAATGTACATTTTTCAGTATTGGCGGTTCATACCTGGAACGGATGTGAAGCACAGCTAAATGACGTCACAGCGTGTTATGGAACCCCGAATTGTAATTTATTCACTATGTCATGTGACAACGGATCGGGCATCCGGGTCCTTCAGATGATGTACGGTCTTAAGGACTATTCTTGTAACTCGAAAAGGAATAGGTGTTTGAAGTAAGTACTTGGCATTGGTTACAATCACTCAGTTTACCTTGGCTATAAAGTGTAATCGCGATATCCTGAAGTCGCAAGTAACCAAATTAATTACTTCGACTTATCGAAGTGTTTGAATTATTTCTCGATGTGAGCCGTGCCACGAGAAAACCAACATTATGGTCTCTGCGTAATGATTAGACCCTGATCAACCTGCGCTGTTCGCGCAGGCTAATCCGGTCCGACACATTCCTTCTCAGGGGGATAGAGGTATAGCAAAATGAGTCCTGAAACAGAGAATCCCCAGGAGGCGAAAAGTGTCTGTCCGTGTTAGCCTGCGCGACATGTTAAGTCTGATCCGGGTCGATTCTTTACGCAGAGTCCATATGATTTGTCCTCTCGTGGAACGGCTCATGTGTTTCATAGAATAATGCTAATTTAATTTATGTATGTTCAGCATCGTAATGAGTTATAATTATTTGCTTATTATGAACGACAATTTATATTCCGGCGTTTTCTTGGTAAGTTACCAGGGTCCAATTCCACCAACCTTACTTAGCGCTAAGTAATATTATTACTTAAAAGCATATTTCACCATTTTTAGCTCGACTATTCGAAGAATATGAGAGCTATACTACTCACCCTGGCGTCGGCGTCGGCGTCGGCGTCGGCGTCCACGTCACACTTTGGTTAAGGTTTTGCATGCAAGTACTTAAATACTACATGTATTGCATTGAAACGTTCTACAATCATACTAAACTATCACATATATGTAGATTATCAAGTAAGATAACTCTATCCTACAATGTATGCAAGTTATGGCCCTTTTTTACTTAGAATTTCGGTTTGCGTGCAACTAAATTAAGAGTCCATATCTCTGTATTTACCTGATGCATTGCATTGACACTGTCTACAACCCTACCCAACTATCACACCTGTGTTGATTATCAAGTTAGATAACTCTATCCTGCATTTTATGCAAATTATGGCCCTTTTTTACTTAGAAATTCTGGTTAAAGTTTTGCGTGCATCTAAATTAAGAGTCCATATCTCTGTATTTACTTGATGCATTGCACTGAAACTTTATACAACCCTACCCAAGCATCACACATGTGTAGATTATTAAGTTAGATAACTCTATCCTGCATTTTATGCAAATTATGGCCCTTTTTTTACTTAGAAATTCTGGTTAAAGTTTTGCGTGCAACTAAATTAAGAGTCCATATCTCTGTATTTACATGATTCAATGCATTGAAACTTTCTACAACCCTACCCAACTATCACACCTGTGTAGATAATTAAATTATATAACTCTATCCTGCATTTTATGCAAGTTATGGCCTTTTTTTTACTTAGAAATTCTGGTTAAAGTTTTGCGTGCAACTAAATTAAGAGTCCATATCTCAGTATTTACTAGATGCATTGCATTGAAACTTTATACAACCCTACCCAACCATCACACCTATGTATATTATTAAGTTAGATAACTTTATCCTGCATTTTATGCAAGTTATGGCCCTTTTTTTACTTAGAAATCTGGTTAAAGTTTTGCGTGCAACTAAATTAAGAGTCCATATCTCTGTATTTACATGATGCAATGCATTGAAACTTTCTACAACCCTACCCAACTATCACACCTGTGTAGATAATCAAGTTATATAACTCTATCCTGCATTTTATGCAAGTTATGGCCCTTTTTTTACTTAGAAATTCTGGTTAAAGTTTTGCGTGCAACTAAATTAAGAGTCCATATCTAAGTATTTACTAGATGCATTGCATTGAAACTTGATACAACACTACTCAACTATCACACTTATGTAGATTATTAAGTATGATAGCTCTATCCTGCATTTTATGCAAGTTATGGCCCTTTTTTTACTTAGAAATTCTGGTTAAAGTTGTGCGTGCAACTATATTAAGAGACCATATCTTAGTAACTACTTGATGCATTGCATTAAAACTTTATACAACCTTTTCCAACCATCACACCTATGTAAACAATCAAGTATGATAACCCTATCCAGTATATTTTGCAATATATGGCCCTTTTTTTAACTAGAAATTGCTTTGAAACTTTATACAACCCTGCCAAATTATCACAACTATGTTTACTTTTAAGTTAAATAACTCTATCCTGCATTTTATGCAAGTTATGGTCCTTTTTTTACTTAGAAATTCTGGTTAAAGTTATGCGTGCAACTACATTAAGATACCATATCTTAGTAACTAATTGATGCATTGCAGTGAAACTTTATACAACCCTTCCTAACCATCACACCTATGAAAATAATCAAGTTAAATAACTCTATCCTGCATTTAATGCAAATTATCACCCTACATTAAAATCCATTATCTCAGTAACTTAAATAAGCGGTGGAATAGTCGAGCGCGCTGTCCTCCGACAGCTCTTGTTTTTAGAATTATGGCCCTCTTTCGATTTAGAATTATGGTTATATCAATTTTCTTTACAAAACAATCAGAGATATAGCTTTAACACTCACAATATCTTTTTACCATCATTACCTCCACCAACATCCAAGAGTGCATAATTCAATGAAGGTTTTTGTAAGAATTATGACCAATTATGACCATTTAACGACTTATAAAGTACTTTGCTTATAAATAGTATGATAAAGTACTTGATTATGTTTTCTGTACCATTGGCAAGCACGAAAAAGTCGAGCACGCTGTCCTCTGACAGCTATTGTTGTTTCCATAATATTTTGTAAAACATAAATGGTAGAATGTATTAAAATAAATGACTAAGTTGAGATAAATAGTTGCTTTGCTTACTTACAATATAAGGCATTTTTTATAAGGGAAACAAAAATGATGAAATGTGCCTTTGAGTATTTATGTATAACATAGCTCTAAGTAAGGTTGGTGGAACTGGACCCTGTACTGCTGGTCAATTTATCCTGACACCAGCCAGTCAGTCTTAATGCTAACCCCGCAACCCTGAGCGCCAAGGAGGGCAGCAATTACTTCTATTTTTAAAGTATTTGGTATGACCCGGCCGGGGATCGATCCCGCGTACTCCCACACCAGAGGCGGACGCTCAACCACTAGACCACCGATGCGGTCGAACGGCAAGTCAATGATAAAAACTGTTTGTTGCCACACTGATTTCTAAACAGATCCGTTCCGGAATCGTTTCGAGTTAACCGATAAATGAGCCGTTCAACGAGAAAACCAACATTGTGGACTATTGTAAAGTATCGATCCGGATCAACATAAGCATGCCGCGCAGGCTAACCCGGACAGACACTTTTCGCCTACTTTGGATTGTCTGTTTCAGGAATCATAAGTCATTTTCTCTATCTCCCTAAGACGGAATGTGTCGGTCTGGATTAGCCTGTGCTGACTGAGCAGGCTGATCTGGGTCGATACATAACGCAGATACCATAATGTTGGTTTTCCTGTGGTCTTTTCGTGAACGGCTCATATTATAATAACTAACCTTACGATAGCACGTCTTTAGAAGCATTCACCTTTCGCCTCTGTAAATAGTGCCCATTGTCGCCTTACGGAACTCGAATGATCTAGCCTATGAGTATCAATTTCACCTTTGGCCACAATGTTTTCAACTTTATTTAACAATTCAGGCTTTTGTCACCTTATTTTCAAAGTCGTCTGCTGCAAATGTGTTGTATCTGGGAAAGGGTTAACTCTAAGGAGCAGTTTCGCTACAACATGATTGTGAAATATTTATGTGGTATATTTGTCCTCATTCCTGACAAAAAATGTCTATTTTCTTTATACAGCGCAAATCGTAATGGGTGCTGTGTATTTAAGAAAGATGATTGTTTTGAGGCGTATACGCCCCTCCACGTGTATAACCTATACAGAGAGTGTTCGCTTCAGGAGAATTGTGGTCCATTACAAGCACCCTATAACATACTGAACTCGTGTAATAAAGACTCTTCAACATACATCTACCTTGAATATGAATGCATTCCTTGTAAGTATGTGTTAGAATATGTCAATTTTCTTCCAGGGCTAAACTTTTACATTTCAAATGTTGTTTGGGTTCTTAACTGCTCCAGTTATATAACGGCTGCCAGTGCGCCAAACCACGTGTTTCATGGTTGCCAGTGCGCCAAACCACGTGTTTTATGAATGCCAGTGCAACAAACCACGTGTTGCATGGCTGCCAGTGCACTAAACCACCTGTTGCATGGCTGCCAGTGCACCAAACCACCTGTTGCATGGCTTAATTGCATCAGTAATCCGCAAAGCATTATTCACAGACAACTAGCTTACTTCCTACATCCAATATGTAGAGTTGTGCTAGTCGCTTTTAATGTTGGAGGAGGTAATGTTCATCGGAGGGAATGTTGGCCGAGGCGGGATTTGAACTGACGACTCCAACCCAGCATCGATAGCCTTCGCCGATTTCGAGCCGGGTCATACCGATGACTTTAAACATAGTAGGAATGGCTTTCCCCTGCTTGGCCCTCAGGATTGTGGGGTTAGCATTATGACTGACTCGACTGTGTCAGGGTAAATGGACTAGTAGAACTGGTAACTTACCTAGAACGTCGTGATTTAACTTTAAAAAGGATGAAAGCGTCATATAACACCATGCAAACAGGACAAACAAATACATATCGAGCCAGGGAAATTAACCTTAGGATATTTGTAATTACTGTCGATTTAGATCGGCAACTATGATCGAAACATATATACTATTTGTCAGGGGCTTCTTCAAATAATCGTCGAGTCCCGGTAGCTCAGTCGGTAACGACGCGGGCTGTCAATCCAGGGGTTGTGAGTTCGAATCCCGGCTCGGCCAACTTTCTTTCCGACGTTTGACAAAAGTCATTGCGACATGCGTCATTTGTCTTCCACCAATGGGCTATCAGTCTATGTGGAAAAGCAGCCAGTTGCTTGGGAAGATTGTTGTGTGGAGTACTGGTGTGAGAAAACCAGGAAACATATGAGTAGGTGAACTGGCCGCCGTGATATGACTGAGAAATTGTTAAAAACGGCGTTAAACCCCAATCAATCAATCAATCAATCTTGAAATAATCCGTTGTGACTTATTGATGACCATTGCAGACCCAGATCAGACTGTGCGCATGCGCATGTTTATCTAGATCTGCACGGGTCTCCATAAGGTTAGTATTCCTATAGAATCGTTCATATTTCTCCTTTTGTCGCAATGTTTTAAACTTTATTCAATAGTTTCATTTATTAAGATTGTCCGTAGTAAATCTTAATACTTTCCCTATACAGCCGTTTCTGACGCCTCTGCAGTAGACGACTTTTTGAAAACATTGTGGCAAAAGGAGAAATTGCTCATAGTGAGCAATTTCTCCATTTGCCACAATATTTTCATCTCAATTTAATATTTTAACTACCAGTTGTTGCGATTTTCAAATGTTTGCCAGGATATTTTCAAAGTCGTCTGCTGCTGATTTGTTGTATGCGGGCAAACGGCTATAAAGTTCGAAGGCGTCTGCGGTAGATTGGTTGTATTTCGGAAGGGGTTAAATTCCCATTATCCCGCAATTTTATCATATTAGATTACCTTGTTACCATGACAGTCATCGGTATGTTCACATATTGTATGACGATCACGGGTCGGTCTATTGCACATATATTTAAAAAAAATATATATATACCCATCAAGGTTTACATCACGTGGTTTACCGATGTTATATTGTATATAGCATAACTGTGTTTAAGAAAAAAACTTTAGAAATACCTATTTATCTATATAAACGTATTTACATGATTGGAAACATATTTCTGTTTTGTAAGTATAACAATTGTTTACCCTCATGTTCTATCTCTAAAACTGATATAACTATAAATATATATATTCTTTATTGTCAACATTAATCGATATCAGTTTATAGCTGAAGATAGTGAGCACATGAAGCCGAATTCTCTATATAGAAGTCTTCATTTCTTTTTTCTTTCATTTAGAACAGTAACATTAAGTTAGAACATTTAGTAACATCAATTTCATTTAGTATCCTAAATTTAATTTAGTAACCTAAATTGTTGTCATTTGAAGATGAATTGAATCGCGCCAGGCGATTTGGGTCTTATTACATCCCCCTAATGGGATCACAATAAGGGATATGCCTAATGGTAGAAACACTCGCGGTCAGCATATCTCATTTAAGCCAGAAGTTACATCTAATTATATTCTTCATGCAAGCGGACAGAGAAAAGTTGAGGGAGTCTGTGCGGTTGTGCAGACACAAGTGAGACTGTGCGTTTGTACGAAATCCCAAATAGCCAAAACGCAGCTTAATTCTGTCTAAAAAAGAAAATATATTTAAAATTGAATCTGTGTCGACCAAATGAAATACGGTGTCTAATCATGGTATTCAATGTTCCATGTATTAAACTATTGTTTAGCAGTACCCAAAGGTAAACGAATTCTGATACTGAGTATCATGCGCCTGCTCATAGTCTGAATACATAGTTCCGGTAACTACAATAGTTACCTCCCTTTATCGGCCATTTTGTTAGGCAAATATGATATGCATTATAATAGAGAATGTATAACATTTGTGACAATTATGGAAAACAAACGAATTTGATAACCATATTTCTATTAATATCTGATGACATTTAGCTTTTGGTTTTAGTGATTTCTTGTGGAACAGCTCATATGTATCGTGTAGTATGTGCCTCTCTAAATGGCCACAGGGGAGGTTTCTCAAATACATGTATTTGTCTTGCACTGTTAGAGAAATTAACCTTAGAATATTCAATGCAGCGTCTTACAAACAGGGCAAGTTATATTGACTTACTTCTGTCACGTATATTTCTGTAAATTCTGAACACTAATACTTTCGTAATGATACCTGTTATGTCTATAAAACGATGTTAAATACGATGTTAAATGGTTGCTTTGCAACAACTCAAACGTACAGTTTGTGATACATTTCAACTCCTATTCGAAGAAAAGATAATTACTATCCCTGTCCCCCTGATACAGACGACATTTACATCTACAGCAGACGACTTACGCAAACATGCGATAAAATAATAACTTTATAAGTTGAACAACTTCCCCTTTCCACGTACGGTTTGCAACTCTGTATCAAAATACACTTCCAGTTTTCAAGATGTTATATATTTATGTTTTCAAATGGTTTCAAAGGAAACGCTTCTGAACATATCATACCGCGTGTTACAGTACATGGTTTATTCCAATTCAGTTACGGACAATACTACAACGATCGGATTTTGTGAAGACAGAGTTATCTACCCTGTTGAAAAGAAAGGCAGCATTCTGTTCACAGCAGAAACAAACACTTTTCGAGGAAACACATGTTCATGCAGAGTAACTGGTTTACTGGACATAACCACAACGTTCGTAGATATCCGAATGTTCAAACACAAGAGCGGAACCGGAAGCACATGTTCGTCTGCAAGACTATCAAATACTCAAGAACAAGAAATTATTTGTAATTCTTCAGTAGAAGAACAAAATAATTTTGTGTATAATGACTCCTTTAATAGCAAGGACGTGACAATAACACTTAAAGATTTAAATAAAGACGGAGAGGAAGATATTCCACAAGTGGTTTGGATTTTGGTTGAAGGTATGACATTAAAGTTTTCCTATTTTCAACACATGACTGAGCCGTCCCGCGAGAAAACCAACATTGTGGACTCTGCGTAAAGTATGGACCCGGATCAGCCTAAGCATGCAGCGCAGGCTTACCCGGATAGACACTTTCGCCTCCTGTGGATTTTCTGTTTCAGGAATCATTACCCTATACCTCTATCCCCCAGGGACGAAATGTGTCGTCCTGGAGCAGTCTGGTCTGGGTCGATACATTACGCAGATGCCATAATGTTGGTTTTCTTGCTTGTTGGCTCAATTGTAATGTATTGTGAACTACCTCTGGAAGATCCCAAAGTGAAGTTCTTTTAAAGACTTTAACAAAGAAAATAAACTATCGAAATGAAAGAACAGTTCATTTTTAGACAGTATTCTGCAGTGAATCAAATAAAACAAAATACAACCTCTCGAAAATACCTTTCAAAATCAACCCTTATTTTCTAGCAACCTAAAAGAAAAAGAAATCCATAAACGCACCGTCATTAAGTTTCTTGACTTGTTTCTCCAGATTGTAAATCACACCAAACATATTCTTAGAATACGATTAATTAAACCCTTCAGCGCCGAGCCATCTCATCTGAATGTGTAATGTTTGCAAAAATATTGCCATTGACGCTGATGGAGTTGATCGTTTCCCACATACAACAATTATGCAGCAGACGACTTTGGAAGCATAGGGGTTCAATTTGAGCAATTTCTTCTTTTGTCACATTGTTTTAAAAAGTCATCTGCTGCAGAGGCGTCGGAAAGCGTATATATGTTGAAAAGAGTTAATACATTCAGTGGTTAACCATTTAGCTAATAGTATTGTTCAAGGCTCGTCTGCATTCAAAATTTCTTTGATTAAATAATAATTATGATAAAGTTATCGGGAATTTTTAAACAGATTTTGATAACATTGTAGAAAAAGGGAAATACAGGTTCTGAATAATATCTTGTTTTGTTTTTCAAACCTGTTTTCCAAAACAAAAGTATCCTATGTCCTCTGCATCAGGGATAGATTAACCCTTTCCCTCATACGAAAATTCTGCAGCAGACGACTTTGAACATATTTTGTCAAAAAATAGAAAATCTCTATAATTGAATGGATAACCTATGACTAAAAGTAGAAAACATTGTGGCAAAAGGAGAAATTGCTCATTTTGGGCAATTTCTTCTTTTGTCACTATTTTTTCAAAAAGCCATCTGCTGCAGAGGCGTTAGATAGCGTCTATATGAGGGAAAGGGTTAACGAAACTAACAGTGTTTATGGATGTACGGCTGTTTGTCATGTCATTTGCAAATCATTGCAGGTGCTTTACGGATAGAATGTTCAACCTCCGATGTACCGGAAGTGACAACACAACCTTCTACATTCACTACTCAATCAAACGGCACGCTTGGAACTATAACAGGTAATTAATTCAACATAATTGAAGTGAAGATCAGAAAAGTCTTTCTATATAGGTCTCTGATCCGATCCTTCTTGTGTTACACCATTGTAATGATTTATCAAATTATCGCACCTGCTGCAGACGACTTTTGAAGACAAAGTGGACAAAAAAAAAAAAATGCTCATGATGAGCAATTTCTTCTTTAAATTGTCATAATATTTACAACTATTTTCAATATTTAAACGTTCGTTCTATAATGAGCTTTTCATATTTTTTTTTCCTATATGCTTTCCGCGCAGTCCGCTGCAGATTTGGTGTTTTTGGGAAAGGATTTAACTGAAAATTTGAAACATTTGATATCAATAAGGTACATTCGAACAACGAACACTGAAACAAACATGTGCCTACGCCTAGACTTTTCAGAACCGTCTCTTCGCTTGGACAAAGATGAGGTGTAGGTGTAAATTCAAACAAAGAGCTCGAATTGTTGGTCCACGTTTAACCGCTTGATATGCCATCACGTGATGTCAAATGGGGATGCACCACACTTCATATGTGCGGTTCTACTACATAATTAACCCTTTCCAACATACAAATATACTTTGTCACACTCTTGTCAAAAGTTGATCGTAGCAGATGCGTCAAAATGAGTCTGTAAGTGGGAAAGGGGGTAAAGAAACCCTTTCCAAAACAAAGGCGCAATTCAACGCTACGGCAGGTGCGTTTTTGAAAACTATGTGGGGGAAATGATAGACGTTGCGCACGGTGTTGCACCCTACGCATGTAACGTCAACATTTACACAAAACAGCCGCGTCACGTTATTAAAATGTGTTTCACTTTAATTATACACTGCTTATCTGATCATTAATTGCGACATTGCAACTTACTTGTGCGTAGATATTGCTGTCACAATTATCTGATAGTTATTCATGCATCCAATTTCATAACTTCAGCTTATTGTCAAACAATGGGGAATTTGCATTTCACAAAACAAATTACGCTATACCGCTATATATCAAATATTATTTTTATTTTATTTTCATTTTTTTAACATAATATACACACGAACACACAGTCACAACAAAATGGTCAAACATGGTCGCAGTCTGCAGCTTCTGTATTTACTATTGACAACAGAGTTTATCGAAGTTGAACCATTTCCACATACAACAAATCTAAACCAGACGACTTTGAAGACATCTTATTCAAAATGTAATCTTTTTCCCATTAATGACAGATTAATTATTAAATAGAGTTGAAACATTGTGGCAAATAGTGAAATTGCTCATCATGAGCAATTTCACCTTTGCCGCAATGTTTTCAAAAGTTGTCTGCTGCAGAGGCGTCAGAAAGCGTCTATATGAAGGAAAGGGTTGAACGGTCGATTATTTCCAAATGTAAGGCTTCAGAAATGTGAACAATGGTTCAATTATTTTCCTAAATCCTTAAAAATATATTTAGCTGAAATTGCTTGGACCATATCCTGTTTTCTCGGAATAATTGGCCCGATTGCTCTAGCAATTCCGGTCTATAGATTGGCGATGTCCGTCCGTCTGTAAATTCGTCAACATTTTGGTTAAAGTTTCAGGCAAAATCTCAGCACTGGAAAGGGGTTACAAACTTGAAACTTTCCCTGAAGGTAACCAGTAACAAGTTCTATAAATTTCTATGGTTACTTTGACCTTGACCTTGGTTTTTCGATTTGCAAGGTCAAATTGCCGATAATCCGTCGTCGGCGGCGGCGGCGTGGTCGTCCGGTTAAGGTTTTTTGTTCAGCTCAGCTTATCAGTCGAGCGTCTGTGCCGTTCGCGGTGCTCTTGTTATAATCAACGTAAAGACACCGAATTATCGTTTTACCGCTTGTAAAAGTAGCACCAATTCAAAAGTATCAAGTATCTCGGGCGGACAGCATGCTTAGAAAATAAAGTACGAATAGGATTCATCGTCTGCGATTTAAATCATTGTCTCCGTTATGTCATTTCTTTGTAGTTTATTAGTTCACTAGCGCTTTTCGTATAATCTTCCTGAAATCTTCTGGAGAATGATCCTGATCATTTTGTGACACATTATATAAGATGCAATTAATTTGGTGATACTTACCATTACATTAAACACTCTAAACGTCAGATTACGTATGATGAACCTGCATTTGTTTAGATTGATAATAAACAAAAGTAATCAACTCTATCTGTGTTATTTATCTTTCTGTTGCGGGAGTATTCGGGTTCGATGTCTGGTAGGGTCATTACAAAGACATTAACGAACGTAGTAATGGATTTCCCCCCATTGGCACTCAGGAGTGTGGGGGTTAACATTATGACGGACTCGCTGGTGCCAGGATAAATAGACCTCGCGTACTTATATCCCACTAAGACGGAATGTGTCGGCCGGATCAGTCTGCGCGGACAGCGCAGGCTGATCTGGTCGATACATTACGCAGATGTCTTATAACCGACGCAGGAAACGCCATAATATAATTGAAAACTTAAGCAGCAAAAAACACCAAACATTTTTAATTGTATTAATTATTTATTTCAGAAGAACAGAATGAAAGTGATAGTAGTAGTGTGGGAATCATTGCAGGAGTAGTTGCAGGCATTCTTGTTGTTGTTGTTGTCGTCGTCGGTATTGTTGTATTCATATTCTTCAAAAGGTAAGCAATGATTTTTGTCACTTTTCTGATCACACAACAAACCCTAATGCTAGCATTGTCGTACGTAGGCTATATATATATATTTCTTTTTCTAAAACTTTGATTTAGTAATTTCACATTTACAACCATAATATTAGTTTGATTTGAATCACTTAACCCTTTCCCTCATACAACAATTTTGCAGCAAACGACTTTGAACATATTTTGTCAAAAAAAAGAAAATCTTTGTAATTGAATGGATAACCTATGACTAAAAGTGGAAAACATTGTGGCAAAAGGAAAAAATGCTCGTTTTGAGCAATTTCTTCTTTTATAATAATAATAATAATAATAATAATAATAAAGGCTTTATTTATAGAGGACACTCATTTGACATAGTACATGTATGAAAGTCAATCTTCAATGAGGGCCGTCTGCTGCAGAAGCGTCAGAAAGCGTCTATATGAGGGAAAGGGTTAATTAAACAAGCTTTTATAACTATAACGATCAATACTCTGGTACATCTCTCACATTGCCTAACATCCGAATTTCTGTCATACGACAACTAATCTGATATGATTAAAAGTGCAATCAATTCAATCTGTAAGATATGTTACAAACGAGAACGGGCTGCGCATGCTCTTGTGTCTACATTTTTAGCTCGACTATTCGAAGAATATGAGAGCTTTACTACTCGCCCCGGCGTCGGCGTCGGCGTCCTGTTAAAGTTTTAGGGCAAGTTGGCATTTTCATTCATAATTATTTGTGCTAGGGCTTTCATATTTGGAATATAGTTACATCTTATACCTTTCTTCACATTGAATGCTGAAGATGCTGAGTTTGACCTTCTTTTTGGGGTAAAAAACATGATTTTGTGTGGTTAAAGTTTTAGGGCAAGTTGGAATTTTATTTTAAATTTTATTTTTTCTCAATAAGTACTTATGCTAGGGCTTTCATATTTGTAATATAATTACATATAATACCTTTCTTCACATTGAATGCTGAAGATGTTTAGTTTGACCTTCTTTTTGGGGTAAAAAACATGATTTTGGATGGTTAAAGTTTTAGGGCAAGTTGGAATTTTATTTTAGTTTTTAATTTTTCTCAATAATTACTTGTGCTAGGGATTTCATATTTGGAATTTAATTACATATAATACCTTTTTTCACATTGAATGCTAAAGATGCTGAGTTTGACGTTCTTTTTGGGGTAAAAAACATGATTTTGGGTGGTTAAAGTGTTAGGGCAAGTTGGAATTTTATTTTAATTTTTAATTTTTCTCAATAAGTACTTGTGCTAGGGCTTTCATATTTGGAATTTAATTACATATAATACCTTTCTTCACATTGAAAGCTGAAGATGTTGAGTTTGACCTTCTTTTTGGGGTAAAAAACATGATTTTGGATGGTTAAAGTTTTAGGGCAAGTTGGAATTTTATTTTAATTTTTAATTTTTCTCAATAAGAACTTGTGCTAGGGCTTTCATATTTGGAATATAATTACATCTAATACCTTTCATTCATGATTTTTAACTTTAATATGGAGTTATTGCCCTTGATTGACTTTTAAATGTATGTATCTATTCAGTTGCTTTTACATATAGAGTATATATAATAAGTACTTAAGTGCAATATAATGAAATAGTGCTTTATGTGAATAAGAGGCATATAGTCGAGCGCGCTGTCCTCCGACAGCTCTTGTTTTTTAAATTTCCACCGTATATTTTGGTATTCATTTCATACTCCAGACCTCTTTTTTGTTTTTCTTTTGATATTAATGTTTTCTATCATTCCATGTAAGTTTGTTTTTTACCATTTTGAAATTACAAACAAGAACTTCATATTATGATTATTATACCCCCAAAAAACAAAGTTTTGGGGGGGTATATAGGAGTCACTGTGTCGGTCGGTCGGTCGGTCGGTCGGTCGGTCGGTCGGTCGGTCGGTTGGTCGGTCGGAAGCCATATTTTGTCCGGACCATATCTTAACAATGCAACATAGGATTTGAACGAAACTTCTTACGATGATACAACACATTGAGAGGAAGTGCGGTGTACAGGAACCATAACTCTATTTTATCTAAATACAGTGTTATTGCCCTTTGTTACTTTTTCTTGTCCGGAGAATTACTTAATAACTAACAGATGGAATCTAATAAAACTGCATACAATGGTAGAGCATAATCAGAGGAAGTGCAGTGTCCAAGAACCATAACTCTAATTTACATAATTACAGAGTTATTGCCCTTTGTTACTTTTTCTTATTCGTAGAGTCTTGTCCGGAGCATAACTTTAAAACAAATTGTTGGAATTTAATAAAACTTCATAGGATGATACAACACATTGAGAGAAAGTGCAGTGTACAGGAACCATAACTCTATTTAATCTAAATACATAGTTATTGCCCTTTGTTACTTTTTCTTGTCCGGAGAATAACTTTATAACTAACAGATGGAATCTAATAAAACTGCATACAATGGTAGAGCATAATGATAGAAAGTGCAGTGTACAAGAACCATAACTCTAATTTACATAATTACAGAGTTATTGCCCTTTGTTACTTTTTCTTATTCGTAGAGTCTTGTCCAGAGCATAACTTTAAAACAAATTCTTGGAATTTAATAAAACTTCATAGGATGATACAACACATTGAGAGGAAGTGCGGTGTACAGGAACCATAACTCTATTTAATCTAAATACAGAGTTATTGCCCTTTGTTACTTTTTCTTGTCCGGAGAATTACTTAATAACTAACAGATGGAATCTAATAAAACTGCATACAATGGTAGAGCATAATCAGAGGAAGTGCAGTGTACAAGAACCATAACTCTAATTTACATAATTACAGAGTTATCGCCCTTTGTTACTTTTTCTTATTCGTAGAGTCTTGTCCAGAGCATAACTTTAAAACAAATTGTTGGAATTTAATAAAACTTCATAGGATGATACAACACATTGAGAGAAAGTGCGGTGTATTTTGTTGGTCGGTCGGAAGCCATATTTTGAGTCAAGGTGCTGTTTTGGGGGTATTTATCATCTTCAGTGATAGTTCTAGTTATATTTGATTGTATACGTGAATCATGTTATTTAGAATCTGCCTTTCTTTTTGAGAATCCACGGCATTGAATTTTGGATATTTAAGTAGAATTCTAGCATAGTGTTTTGCTAACACCTATCTGGGTTGTTCTAAATCAACTTATTTAAATAGACTTTTCACAGACTTTTTCCAGACTTATACAATATATTTCATTATCCTTGGTGTTCAGACCATTTTTGCACATGTACGAACTAATACATCTATAAATTAATATATTATAACCCGAACGGTGAACACAAGACGACAAGCCTGCACGAATATGCAGGTTGATCTTCATATTGAATCATCCAGAGCGGCGCTCTACAAAAGACATATTTTGTGAACAGTGTAGATCAAAATATGCCACTATAGATTTCGGAATCCGATAGCATGGATGTGTAGGCCGGTGTTACTTGACAGGTGTCAACATAATGTTACGTTCGAATGTTGTTAACAGGTGCGGAGGGCGCGGGTTCGATCTCCGGACGGGTCATACCAAGTACTTTAAAAATGGTAGTAATGGCTGTTCTCCTTGCAGGGTTAGCATTACGACTGACTGGCTGGTGTCAGGATTACTAGACCTATAGTACTGGTAACTTATTCAGGAAACGCCGTGATATAACTGAAAAACTGTTGAAGGTGGCGTAAAACACCAAACAATTAATCAATGCAAAAAGATGTGTAAACCATGATAATCGTTAAATTATAAATTACCTATTTTACAGACGCAACAAAGATCCAAAGAGGAAAATGGCAAGACAAAATAGTTATACGGCTGCAAGCAGTGTTCGATCTACTTCAAATAGCATATACGACGAGATTAATGATAATGAACTAAACAATATATACGATCCGGTTTATGAATCTAAGAAACAGGAGCCCCTTTATGATCCAGTCTACGAGCCCAAGCTAAGCAATTCTGCGACTGCATCTTCGCCAAATTCTCTCGCAAAAACGGATACGTATGTAGGCAAAGGGGGCCAATACACTGCTAGTTCCGGTAATGAAAACGAAGGACGATATGTGATTCTAAAAAAAATAAAAGCCCCGTTCAGTAAAGTAAAGAAACAGACAAGTAAATTTGTTGATTTCGTTAAATCACGGACAGGCCAAGAACCAACAACGCCCAAACAAAGACCGAGGGATGCGTCAGGAGGATCTTATGATCATCTGCGTGTTGGTGCAAAAACTGCTGAAGTTAATCCACTAAAGGATGAACCAAGCCATGCCTACGCCCATGCGGCGGCTGTAAAAAAAGCGCCCGTCAACCAACCAAACAATCTAAGAACTACTGCGTTACAAGCCAAAGATATAGAGGTCGTTGGTCTTCAAACTAAAACCTCAGAGATCATTGGCGTGACACTTAACAAAAAGGAAGCCATACGAATGAAGCCTGAAGGTAAAAAAGGACTTAAATCAAGTAAAGATACCATCGAAAAAGTACCGAGTGATACTGACTTGCAAGCTGTTCATGTAGGAGATGACTATATTGAATTCCAGTCTAACGTGGATGAGAACAACCCGAATATTGTGAAAATGAAAGAACCAGATTTATCTGGAAACCATCTCCGACCAACTCCGCCTACGCGTGATTCGCCTTCACCGAAGTTGTCGAGACCTCCGAGTCCATTGCCAAAATCACCTAGTTCACCAAGTCCAATCACTGAAACAGCACAAAAACCTACGAGTCCAACATGGGATGATCTAGCCACAAAGGATACAGGACCTAGTTATGATTACGCCGACCCAAATAGATTGAGTCCACGTCTCGGAAAAAGGAGTCCAACTGGCCGAGAATCACCTCACCAAGACAATTATGAGGTAGATGTCTTGGATGAACACCCTTCGTATGATTACGCTGACGTTAGCGACGGAGAAGATTATGTCAATTTAGGGAAAACTGATTCCATATACGAAGATGTCGGGAGGAGGCTTAGAGAAGCAAGTATGAAGAAACACATAAGTGAAGCGGATATAAACAATGGTTTAATAGGGTATGAAGTTCCAGTCACAAGTTCATCACGACCAACATCATCTCCCAATAAGACATCTAATACATCTCACTATGAGAATCTGAATAACAATAATCGAATTCCTTTAAAACCACCAACTGCAACCAAACCCAAACAAAATGCGCATGCAATGGACAGTAACTGCTAAACCAAAAGAAAATAACCTTGATTTAAAATTCGAACTACAACAGAAATTAAAGTTGACAAAAGATAACCAGCACATTCCGCCATCAAATAAAACGGTGAAAGTGGAAGACATGGAACAATGTTCTACAAAAAGTGTCAATGTATCGACAAAGGACTATGAAAAGCCACCCAATAAAAAGTCCGTTCTGAACATGGCTAAAGTCTTTGTTAAAAAAAGACGTGACGGACTTTCCACATTCACTAAACTAAACACAACCGAAACCATGTTTTATTAATCACATTTTCAGCAAACTGATCATCGGCCATACTTTGGACACGTTGTTGCATATTCATAGAGAAGTATTGATAAGACTTCTAATATGTGCTTCATAATTTAGATCTAATTCGTTCGCAGATCCTTGAGATGACATGTTTACATTTATGCATGTTGCATGAGAAACACATGTTGTTTTAGCAGTCGAAAGGTTTTTAAATATAGTTTTTAAATATAGTAACACACGGCTTTGTCGAACCACGATAATACAAGGACTTTCAAAATGTTTCCGATTAACAACAGCCATTCTGATCAACAGTTTATGTATGCATCACCTCAGCAAGTCTACGAGGACGGTAGCCAGCTGACTTAGCAAAACGTTATATATGGAACACTGTTAAAAGAATGCCAAGAAACTAAATCGTATGTAATGATACACTATATAAAATATCATTAAAATGGCGTGTAACCTCATCTATCAATATAACGCTTCTTTCTCAGTCCTGTCATCTCAAAATGTGATCGAGTGAAGACATGTACGTACACGAAAATGGATAAACTATTGCTTTATCCAATAAATTATTGATGTGCAATAAAATCTATTAAAACTCACTGTACGCGGATGTTCATCCGTCTGTCCGTTATCCTTTGACTTTGGAGATTGACGGGCGAAAATGTTTTATTTTTTACTCTTTGTATAATAAATTAAAAGATACTAATAATTCCTTTCAAACTTGTTGTCAATTGAATTCTTGTTTGGTGTTTGACGCCGATTTCAACAGTTTTGTCTTGCTGCGACGAAGTTGCGAAAGCGAGACTAAGGTGTTGCTTTTCTGGCGACGGCGGCGTCAAACATTCGCATTTACGTTTTTTTTAACTTTTCTGAATAAGTACTGGTACTAGAGCTTTCATTTTTCGATGATATGCTTCTACATATTTTGTTGGTTTAATTTCAAATTGTGAACACACATTTCATAAATAAAGTACTTCAACATATCAAACAGGTTTCCGGGTAAAACGTTTGTATTTTGTTATTTTTTTTTAATTTCTTGGTATTTTTAGCTCGACTTTTGAAAAAACGAGAGCTATTGTCATGACCCTGGCGTCGGCGTCGGCGGCGGCGTGGTCGTCCGGTTAAGGTTTTCGGTGCTCTTGTTAGATTTTGCGTTTAGATAAAAAAAAAAAATTAAATTTCTTTTTAGGTGATTTTTTTTTTTAATTTCTTGAATTTTTGAACTTTGCGTTTAGCTCTATTTTTTTTTTTTAATTCCTTGTATTTTTCAACTTTTTCTTTTTAATTTCTTGTTTAAAAACAATTGTGTTTAGCTCAATATTGAAGTTTTGTTAGTTTACGTTTTGTCTTGTACACTTGCATTGATAGTCAAAGCAGGGGACAGCGAGACATTTAATTACGCGTAATTCTTGTTTAGCTATATCACGACGTATCCTGGTTAAGTTACCAGTACTACTGGTCCATTTATCCTGACACAAGTCAGTCAGCCTGATGCTAATCCCGCAACTCTGAGCGGCAAGGAGGGCAGCGATTACAACTTTTTTTAAAGTCTTCGTTATGACCCGGCCGAGGCTCGAACCCACGACCTTCCGCACCCGATGCTCTACCACTACACCATCGAGGTAGTACATCATATTGACGAATGAGGCTAGATTAATATTTAACTACTCTCCATTCAATTAATTTTGTTAATCCAGGGGTTGTGAGGTCGAACCCCAGCTCGGCCAACATTCTTTCCGACGTTTGACAAAAGTCAATGTGACAAGCGTCATTCGTCATCCACCAATGGGCTGACAGTCTATGTTGAAAAGCAGACAGTTGTTTGGAAAGATTGTCGTGTGGAGTACTGGTGTGACTAACACATTATTGAAAAGGCCAGAACTTTCGGAAACGAAGATTTTTAAAGCTTTATAGTCATATAAGGCAAAACAGCCCATTCCCCTTGTTGCCATGTTTTATGAACAATAAGGAACCTTCCTACAAAATTACTTGAAAATTGGACAACTGGTTAGGGAGGAAGTTTTTTAAGTGTTTCTCTTTCGGTTGCCATGGAAACCAGAATTCTGCATGGATCACCACCATTTGAAGGAATTATTGTGAGGACTCTGAACAGATACTTTCTGAAAGGTTTCATTTAAATTGACCCGTTGGTTACAGAATAGACGAGAGGCAATCACAATAACTCACCTTGGGCACTTCGTACTCAGGTGAACTAAAGAAAATCCAACTGAAAGGCCATCAGGTACTGCACATCTCATCCTGGTATAAAAGCTTCCTATAACATTTCATTAAATTCCACCCAGTGCTTGCTGAGAGAAAACGTGAACAAATAAGCCATGTTGGTATACTATATAAAAACTATGCATAATAATCAATTGGCCAGAACTCTGTAAATATGATGGCCTTGGATCGCTCACCTGATTTATTCCATCGGATTCATAATGCCAAGCACAATAACTCATTCGAGGCCATACTGGAGGCCCCAAAAGACCAGTAGTGCTCCACGAACACAAGGTGAAACAACCCAACCCGATGTGGCTGTCAAATTAATTTGGCAGAAAACCGGCCACATCCATTTGAGAGATTTTATTCACTACAGCCATGTAAGGCAAAACGGCCCCTATTCGTGGTGGCCATGTACAAAAACATGTGGCACGATCACCATTGCTTGAAGGAATCTCATAGAGTGTCAGCCAAGGAACATTTCTGCAACATTATTTGAAAATCGGCCGAATAGTTTAGGAGGAGACGATTTTTAAAGTTTTCGCTAAAGCCATTATACGGCTAACTCCTGCCCCCTGGCAGCTATATTTCAAGATCAATCAACATGGCTTGGTGGAATCTGAGAGTCACCCAAGGAACACTTCTACAAAATTATTTGAAGATCGGCCAAACTCTTTAGTCGGAGATGATTTTTTAAGATTTCAGTATAGCCATATAAGGCAAAACAGCCCTGCCACCTGGGGGTCACGTTTTTCGAACAATCAGCATGGCTTGGTAGATGCTGATAGAGGGTCACACAAGGAGCATTTCTACAAACTTATTTGAAAATCGGCCTGCCACTTTCGGAGGAGAAGATTTTTTAAGTGTCACTATAGCCATATAAGGCAAAATAGCCCCGCCCCCTTGCGACCATGTTTTTCGACCAATCAACATGGCTAGAAGGAATCTGATAGAAGGTCACCAAAGGAAAATCCTACAAAATTATTTGAAAATCAGTTCGACAGTTTCGGAGAAGATTTTTACATTTTCACTTTAGCCATATAAGGCAAAATAGCCCCGCCCCTTGGCAGTCATGTTTTTCGACCAACCAACATTAACAAAAATCGGCCAAACACTTTCGGATGAGAAGATTTTTTAAGTTTCCAATAAAGCCATATAAGGCAAAGAAGGCCCCGTCCCCTATCGGCCATGTTTTTTGACCAATCAACATGGCTTGAAGAAATCTGATAGAAGGTCACCCAAGGAATATTTCTACAAAATGATTTGAAAATCGGCCAACCAGTTTGGGAGAAGAAGTATTTTTAAGTGCGTTTCGTTTGGTTGCCATGAAAACCAGAATTCTACATGGTTACCAAACAAGAGGGCCATGATGGCCCTATATCGCTCACCTGAGTAAGTGTTTTAGGGTCCTAATTTAATTGCTCTTCAGAAATAGACACAATTTTGCCAATTTTTAAGGGCCATAATTCAGTCATACATGAACGGATCTGGCTGATTTTGGTCTGAACCGATCCCTCATGGATATCTAGCCACTGAATAAGTTTAGTAATCATCGGATAATAAAGCATGACTTCAACTTGTTTACAAGGTCAATTATAGCAATTTTGCCAATTTTAAATCATGCATGAACGGATGAATGGCTGGTTTTCGAAAGGAACCGAGCTCTCATGGATATCTAGCTACTGCATAAGTTTGGTAAACATGGGATAATAAATGAAGACTTGATCGTGTTCACAAGAAATTGTGGACAGACGACGGACGAAGGGCGATCACAAAAGCTCACCTTGTCACTACGTGACAGGTGAGCTAAAAAGGAATTCCGGTGAGGTATTGAGAGGATGCATTCTGTGAAGTTTAACCCCAATTGACCCACTGGTTACTGAGGAGAAGATGTTGACGGACGTTGGACATAGGGCGATCACAATAACTCACATTGAGCACTTTGTACTCAGGTCAGCTAAACAAGAAGGTCAAGTTGACCCCAAATAGATCACCTGATTGATAGCAAATTAGTAGCAAATATTTAACTGCGAATATCTGGGAAAATTTGATCAAGGAGTGCAAATGAAACAGCAAGGAGTGGACACTGTTAAAGAAATTGCTTATCAGTTAAGGCCATTTATATCTTGGAATCTAACAAGAACTTTAATAAGAATGGAATTATAATGTTTCCTGAGCCGCCTTGATGCCCTGTTTTTCAACGAAATCAATATGGTTTGAACAGGTTTTTTTAGAGGATCACTTGAGGAACATTTCTACCAAATTATCTTGGAATCGGACAAGCAAATTATGGAGGAAAACGATTTTAAAGTTAGGGTATTTTACTTACTTTCTGATGCCGCAACAAGTTCTACACAGAATGTATGTCTTTGAACAATTTTGAAAGAGGACCAACAAAGGAACATTCCTGTTAAGTTAAGTTGAAATTGGCCATTGGAATGGTAGGATTTGGTTGTCATTTGTAGCTAAAAGTTGAATTTACCCCCTTTTGTAATGACGCCTGCCTGGTTGCTATGATTTTGTAACCAATCAATACAGCTTAAACACATTAAGTAGAGGATCATTGAAGTAAGATTCCCATTATATTTTCTTTAAATCAGACAAGCATAAAAATGGAATTTTCAAATTTTGTCATTTTGCCCCTTTTCTGATGCTGCCTGACTGCCATGTTTTTTTACCAATCAGTATGGCTTGAACAATTTTTGTAGAGGTTCACCCTAGGAACATTTCTACCAAATTATATTGGAATCTGACTGGCAGATTCGGAGAAGATTTTTCAAGTTATGACATTTTGCCCCCTTTCTGATGCCGCAGCAACCAAAGTGCTCAATGGAATTTAAATCTTTGAACAATTTTGAAAGAGGACCACCAAAGGGACATTCCCGTGATGTTTTGTGGAAATTGTTCCTGCGGTTCAGGAGGGTATGGTGTTTAAAGCTAAAAGTTAACGACGGACGGACGCCGGACAGAGAGTGATCAGAATAGATCACCTTGAGCCTTCAGCTCAGTTGATCTAACAAGAGGCCCAAGAGGGCAAGTATCGCTCCATGGCCATTAGGCAAAAATTAAATCTCCAATCGCCCTGACACTTTCATCAAATTGGATTAGATACTAGAAATCTGATAGAGGGTCCTCAAGGAACATTTCTACAAAATTATTTGGAAATCGGCTCGACACTTTCGGAGGAGGATATTTTTTAAGTTAACACTATTTTTTTCCCCAACAGAAAGAGACAGTAGATCCGGATCACCCAGAGCATCCGCTGTGGTCCGACTGCGCACTGTTCGGAAATTGGTCATATCTATAAGCCGTCCAGCGAGAAAACCAACATTATGGAATGTGCGTAATGTATCGACACAGATCAGCCTTCGCAGTCCGCGCAGACTGATCCGGGCCGACACATTTCGTCTCAGGGGGATAGAGGTAAAGACTAATGATTCCAGAAACAGAAAATCCACAGGAGGCGAAGAGTGTCTGTCTGGGTAAGCGTGCGCGGCATTCTTAGGCTAATCCGGGTCGATACTTTACGCAAATTTCACAATGTTGGTTTTCTCGCGAGACGGCTCATCTATCTAAAAACCTATCCAAATTTACCATGAAGTTCGGATCATGATTCATTGACATGTCTGATGAATCGTCAAATATGGTAATACTAAACCAGACTTTCGTTTAGATTATTCTCTTGATCGACCCTTTCCCATCCATATACAACTCTTGATCGACCCTTTCCCATCCATATACGACTCTTGATCGACCCTGTCCCATCCATATACGACTCTTGATCGACCCTTTTCTATCGATATACGACAACACTGCAGCAGACCACTTTGAAAACATCTAGGGAAAATGACATTTTCTTCATCAACACAAACAGCAGACGACTTTGAAAACATCTAGGGAAAATGTCTTTATCTAGATTAACCCTAACAGCAGACCACTTTAAAAACATTTTAGCAAAGTATTCATTAATCCTTTTCTTGATCAGCCCTTTCCAACATATGACAAATTTCATCTCAAATAAGACCCAGCCAGAAATTAGTGTTAAATGTGTATGCATAATGGGTCTAACATTTGTAAGTTTAGCATAAACTTTAAGCATTCTGATGTGCAACATTAAGACTTTCTAATATGAAAGTATTTGATCAACATACTAGAAACTCCAGGAAAAATTATAAATAAAGATTTTAATGAATGTGTTGAAAACTTTGTGAGCAAAGAAAAATAGCTCATGACAAAATGTTCCCTTTTAGTCTAACCTATAACCTTTAGATAATACATGCCTAAGACGATATCAAGTCGTAATTTTCTTCTTCATTATAATCCTCCAAGTTGGATGAATCCTAAAATAGTAAATAATATATGTAAATGACAACTCCTTGCTTTTAATGCAATGTCTCCGATGCGCAGCGCTGTGATCATGGTGAAGTGCTCTTGTGCAATGCACATATCCTAGCCTATTACAATACAATACAATACAATATTTTTTATTAGATGATGTAGGACTCTGGCCCATAAATGTACAGTTTAATAATTTCAATGAACATCTAATTGAATTAAATTGTGTTGCGTTTGTTTAACAAATGGTATATATATACAGAAATTGTGTAGATCGTTAGGTGGTTATTTGAGCCTATAATTCTATAAAAGGCGTCGAAAAACGTGGTGAAACACGGATGGGCGGGTAGGTTGATGAATCTTATATCCTCGCCTAGTACTTGTTCGTTTACCCAGTGATCATGTTTAAGTGAACTGTCGCCGTGATATAACTGAAATAATGTTGAAAACGGCTTAAAACCCAAGTAAACAAACATAATGTAATGTTCAATGTACATTTTCATTTTACAGTATTGGCGGATCATACCTGGAAAGGATGTGAAGCTCAGCTATATTACGTCACAGCGTGTCATGGAACCCCGAATGCCGATTGTAATTTATTCACTATATCATGTCACAAAGGATCCGGCATCCGGGTCCTTCAGATGATGTACGGTCTTGAGGACTATTCTTGTAAATTGGGTGTCAATAAGTGTTTGAGGTAAGTACGATTGACATTGGTTACAATAATTTTACCTCGGCTATTCTGTGAAATCGCGACAACTAGAAGTCGAAGGGAACCAACTAATTACTTCGAGTTATCTACGTGTGTATGGTCTCTGCGTAATGTATTGACCCAGATCAGGGTCGACACAGCCCGTCTCAAGGGTATAGAATAATGAGTCCTGAAACTGAAATTAAACAAAAGGCGAAAAGTGTATGTCAGTGTTTGCCTGCGCGGCATGCTTAGGCTGATCCGGGTCGATACTCTACGCAGTGTTGGTTTTCTCGTTGAACGGTTCATGTGTCTCATAGATTTAAATTAAATTAAGCTAATTTAATTGATGTATGTTCAGCTTCGTAATCAGTTATAATTATTTGCTTATTATGAACGCAAAGTCATTGATTGATGTTTAACGCCGTTTTCAACAAGTGTTCGGTTATATTCCGGAGTTTCCTTGGTAAGTTACAAGGGTCCAATTCCTCCAACCTGACTTGGCGCTAAGTAGTACTTATTACATACTTAAAAGCATATTTCATCATTTTTGTTCCCTAATATTTTATAAAACATAAATGGTGGAATAAATCTAAGTAAATGACTAAATTGACATAAATAGTTGCCGCAAGCCCCCCATCCCCCCTTCCATTTTCGTTCCCTAATATTTTGTAAAACATAAATGGTGGAATAAATCTAAGTAAACGACTAAGTTGACATAAATAGTTGCCGCACGCCCCCCTCCCATTTTTGTTCCCTAATATTTTGTAAAACATAAATGGTGGAATAAATCTAAGTAAATGACTAAGTTGACATAAATAGTTGCAAATTTGTATCCGGGAAAACGTGAACTCTAAGGAGCAGTTTCGCTACAAAATGATTGTGTAATACATGTATGTGTGTGGTATATTTGTCCTCATTCCTTACAAAGCATAAGTCTATTCCTTGTATACAGGTCAGATCGTGATGGATGCTGTGTATTTAATAAAGATGACTGGTCCACGCGTATAACCTATACAGAAATTGTTCGCTGCAGGAGAGATGTGGTCGCTTACAAGCACCCAATAACATACTGAACTCGTGTAATAAAGACTAACATACATCTACCTTGAATATGAATGCATTCCCTATAAGTTTGTGTTAGACGTGTCAATTACCTTCCAGGGCTAAACTTTTACATTTCAAATGTTGTTTGGGTTCATAACTGCTCTAGTTATATTACGACTGCCAGTGCGACATACCCGTGTTGCATGGCTGCCAGTTGCACCAAATCACGTATTGTATGGCTGCCAGTGCACCAAACGACGTTTTCCATGGTTTCCAGTGCACCAAACCACGTGTTTCATGGCTGCCAGTGCACCAAACCACGTGTTTCATGGCTGCCAGTGCACCAAACCACGTGTTTCATGGCTGCCAGTGTGCCAAATCACGTGTTACAGAGCTGCCGATGCACCAAACCACGTGTTACATGACTTAATTACATCAGTAATAAAAAATAAAAGCATTATTCAAAGACAACTAGCTTACTTTCTACATATATTTATCCCATTTGTAGAATGGTGCTAGTCGCGTTAAATGTTGTCAATCATCGGAAGGAAAATGTTGGCCGAGGCGGGATTTGAACTGACGACTCTAATCCAGCATCGACAGCCTTCGTCGATTTCGAGCCGGGTCATACCGATGACTTTAAACATTACAGAAATGGCTTCCCCTGCTTGGTCCTCAAGGGTTGTGGGGTGGCATAACGACTGACTCGCTGGTGTCAGGGTAAATGGACTAGTAGTACTGGTAACTAACCCAGTTATAACACCATACAAACAAAACAAACAAATACATATGGAGCCAGGGCAAGCATGGGATATTTGTAATTAGTTTCAATTTAGATCGGCAACTATGACCGAAACTTATATACTATTTGTCAGTGGGGTTCTTGAAATTCGTTGTGACTTATTGATGACCATTGCAGACCCAGATCAGACTGTGCGCATGTGCAGGTCTGCATCTAGACCTGCACGGGTCGCCACTAGTTTAGTTTTCCTATAAAATCGCTCATGTTTCTCCTTTTGTCACAATGTTTTCAACTTTATTCAATAGTTTAATTTGTAGAGATTGTCCACAGTAAATCTAAATACTTAACCGAAAGCAGTTTTCCCTATATAGCCCTTTCTGACGCCTCTGCAGTAGACGACTTTTGAAAACATTGTGACAAAAGGAGAAATTGCTCATAGTGAACAATTTCTCTCCATTTGCCACAATGTTTTCATCTCAATTTAATATTTTAACTACCACTTATTGCGAGCTTTGTTGTATGCGGGCAAACGGCTATAACTGTTCAAAGGCGTCTGCGGTAGATTGGTTGTATTTCGGAAGGGGTTAAATTCCCTATTATCCCGCAATTTTACCATATTATATTACCTTGTTACCATGACAGTCATCGGTATGTTCACATACTGTATGACGATCACGGTTCGGTCTATTGCACATATAATAAAACAGATTTAAAATATACACACATCAAGTGTTACATGGTTTACCGATGTTATATTGTATATAGCATAACTGTGTTTAAGAAAAAACTTTAGAAGTACCTATTTATCTATATAAACGTATTTACATGATTGGAAACATATTTCTGTTTTGTAAGTATAACAATTGTTTACCCTCATGTTTTATCTCTAAAACTGAAATAACTATAAATATATATATTCTGTATTGTCAACATTAATCGATATCAGTTTATAGCTGAAGATAGTGAGCACATGAAGCCGAATTATCTATATAGAAGTCTTCATTTTTTTTTTATCTTTCAGAACAGTAAGATTAAGTTAGAAATAAACATTACATTTAGTAACATAAATTTAATTTAGTAACCTAAATTGTTGTCATTGATGAATTGAATCGCGCCAGGCGATTTGGGGTCTTATTACATCTCCCTAATGGGGTCACAATAAGGAATATGCCTAATGGTAGAAACACTCGCGGTCAGGATATCTCATTTAAGCCAGAAGTTACATCTAATTATATTCTACATGTAAGCGGACAGAGAAAAGTTGAGGAAGTCTGTGCGTTTTTGCAGACACAAGTGAGACTGTGCGTTTGTACTCATATTTTATATTCCTATATACAACCAAAGACCGTACAATACATATGAGCCGTTCGGCGAGAAAATCAGCATTGTGGACTCTGCGTCAAGTATCGACCCGGATCAGCCTAAGCATGCCGCGCAGGCTTATCCAGGCAGAAACTTTCGCCTCCTGTGGATTTCCTTACTCTATACCTTTATCCCCCTGACAACGGAATGTGTCGGCCCGGATGAGCCTGCGCGGACTGCGTAGGATGATCTGGATCAATACATTACGCAAAGTCCATAATGTTGGTTTTCTCGTGGAACGGCTCATAAGTATTACATATAAGAAATGTGCCTATCTAAATGGCCACTGTTAGAAAATTAACCTTATAATCGTCAATGCAGCATCTTACAAACAGGGCACGTGATGTATGAATATGCAAGTTATATTGACTTACTTCTGTCACTTATATTTCTGTAAATTCCAAACACTAATACTTTCGTAGTGATACCTGTTATGTCTATAAAACGATGTTAAATGGTTGCTTTGCAACAACTCAAACGTACAGTTTGTGATACATTTCAACTC
The DNA here is from genome assembly GCA_031761405.1 of Serripes groenlandicus. Classification (NCBI taxonomy): domain Eukaryota; kingdom Metazoa; phylum Mollusca; class Bivalvia; order Cardiida; family Cardiidae; genus Serripes; species Serripes groenlandicus. The sequence continues at coordinate 36,150,958 of JASEVX010000005.1, forward strand.
CTATTTGAAGAAAAGATAATAACTAATGCATCTACAGCAGACGTCTTATGCAAACATGTGGTAAAATGATAACTTGATAAGTTGAACAACTTCCCCTTTCCGCATACGGTTTGCAACTCTGTATCAAAATACACTTCCAGTTTTCAAGATGTTATATATTTATATTTTCGAATGGTTTCAAAGGAGATGACTCTGAACATATCATACCGCGTTTTATAGAAATGGTTTATTCTAATTCAGTTACGGACAAAAATAGAACGATCGGACTTTGTGAAGACAGAGTTATCTACCCTGATAAAAAGAAAAGCAGCATTCGGTTCACAGCAGAACAAAACACTTTTCGAGGAAACACATGTTCATGCAGAGTAACTGGTTTACTGGACATAACCACAACGTTCGTAGATATCCGAATGTTCAAACACAAGAGCGGAACCGGAAGCACATGTTCGTCTGCAAGTCTATCAAATAATCAAGATAACCAACCAGAAATTATTTGTAATTCTTCAGTAGAAGAACAAAATAATTTTGTGTATTATGACTCATTTAAGAGCAATGACGTGAAAATAACACTTAAAGATTTGATTTGAGACGGAGAGGAAGATATTCCATCAGTGGTTTGGATTTTGGTTGAAGGTATTACATTTAAGTTTTCCTATTTTCAACACATGTAATGTATTGTGAACTACCTCTGGAAAATCCCAACGTAAAGTTCCCTTTAAAGACGTTAACAGAGAAAATTAACTATCGAAATGAAAGAACAGTTTATTTTTGAGACAGTGTCCGCAGCATTGCAGGAATCAATACATTGGCCAAGTCAAATTCTTCATTTCCTGCAGTGTTTTAAATATTCGTCTCCTGCAGTGAAAAAAGTTACGAAAATACAAAAAAATACAACCTCTTGAAAATACCTTTCGAAATCAGCCCTTATTACTTGCAACCTAAAAGAAAAAGAAATCCATACAGGAACCGTCATTAGATTTCTTGACTTCTTTCTCGAGAGAATAAATCACACTAAACAGATTCTTAGTATACGATTAATTAAACCCTTCAGCACTGAATTTCCTAAAGTATACTCTTCCATGTTCAAAATCGGGTGACTCTATTTTTCATATTGGCATTGACGCTGATCGAGTTAATACATTCAGTGGTTAACCATTTATCTGATATTATATTTCGAGGATCGTCTGCTTTCAAAATATCTTTGATTAAATTATGTTTCTGAAAAAGTTATCGCGAATCTTTAAACAGATTTGACTACATGTAGGAAAAGGTAAATACAGGTTCTGAATAATATCTTGTTTTCCAAACTTATTTTCCAATACAAAATCATCTCAGTGATCCACGAGAGAGAGGAGTGCTATGTCCTCTGTATCAGGGAAAGATTAAACCTTTCCCTCATATGACAATTCTGCAGCAGACGACTTTGAACATATTTTGTCAAAAAATAGAAAATCTCTATAATTGAATGGATAACCTATGACTAAAAGTGGAAAACATTGTGGCAAAAGGAGAAATTGCTCGTTTTGAGTAATTTCTTCTTTTTGTCACTATGTTTTAAAAAAGTCGTCTGCTGCAGAGGCGTCAGAAAGCGTCTATATGAGGGAAAGGGTTAACGAAACTAACAGTGTTTATGGATATACGGCGGTTTGTCATTTGCAAATCATTGCAGGTGCTTTACGGATAGAATGTTCAACCTCCGATGTACCGGAAGTGACAACACAACCTTCTACATTCACTCCTCAATCAAACGGCACGCTTGGAACTAAAACAGGTAATTAATTCAACATAATCAGAACATGATCGTCAGTGAAGATCAGAAAAGTCTTGTGTGAAGCGAAACGGACAGTTTATCCGATCCTTCTTGTGTTACACCATAGTAATGATTTATCAAATTATCGCACCTGCTGCAGACGACTTTTGAAGACAAAGTGAAGAAAAAAATAAACAAGCCGGTAGGCGACGTGGGATTCGCCTTGGTTGTAGGTAGTTAGCAACGAAACTCAAACGCGCACACCCTGAGCCCGTATGGCACCTGTTTTCAGTTTCATCGCTATCGGCCCGTCGGTTTGGACTGTGGTGCGTCGCTTTACAAACAAACAGACAGACAGCCGGAAAAGCCTGACAATAAGGGATATCTAACGAAGCGAATCCCAAAAATTGCTCATGATGAGCAATTTCTTCTTAAAATTGTCATAATATTTACAACTCTTTCAATATTTATACGTTCGTTTTATAATGAGATTTCCATATGTTTTCCAAGAAGTCCGATGCAGATTTGCTGTTTGTGGGAAAGGATTTAACTGAAAATTTGAAACATTTGATATAAATAAGGTACATTTGAACAACGAAGACTGAAACAAACATGTGCCTACGCCTAGACTTGTCAGAACCGTCTCTTCGCTTGGACAAAGATGAGGTGTAAGTGTAAATTCAAACAAAGATCTCGAATTGTCGGTCCACGTTTACCCGCTTGATATGCCATCACGTGATGTCAAACGGAGATGCGCCACACTTCATATGAGCGGTTCTACTACATAATGAACCCTTTCCAACATACAAATATACTTTGTCACAATATTGTCAAAAGTTGATCCTAGCAGTTGCGTCAAAATGCGTCTGTACGTGGGAAAGGGGGTAAAGAAACCCTTTCCATGACAAAAGCGCATTTCAACGCTACAGCAGGTACCTTTTTTTAAAACGATGTGGGGAAATGATAGACGTTGCGCGCGGTTTTGCACCCTACGCATGTTACGTCAACATTTACGTAAAACAGTCGCGTCGCGTTAATTAGAATGTGTTTCACTTTAATTCAACACTGCTTATCTGAACATTAATTGTGACATTGCAACTAACTTGTGCGTAGATATTGCTGTCACAATTATCTGATAGTTATTCATGCATCCAATTTCACAACTTCAGCTTATTGTCAAACAATGAGGAATTTGCATTACATGAGCAATTTCACCTTTGCCACAATATTTTCAAAAGTCGTCTGCTGCAGCAGCGTCAGAAAGCGTCTATATGAAGGAAAGGGTTAAACTGTCGATTATTTCCAAATGTAAGAGTTCAGAAATGTGAACAATGGTTAAAAAAAAATCCTAAATCCTGAAAAAATATATTTAACAGAATTTGCTGGGACCATATCCTGTTTTCTCGGAATAGTTTTGTTTCATGTCTTGGGTCTTTTTTATTATAATCAACGTAAAGACACCGAATGATCGTTTTACCGCTGGGAAAAGTAGCACCAATTCAAAAGTATCGAGTATCTCGGGCGGACAGCATGCACAGAAAGATTCATCGTCTGCGATTTTAATTATTTTCTCCGTTATGTCATTTCTTTTGCAATTTATGAGTTCACTAGCGCTTTTCGTATAATGTTTCTGAAATCTTCTGGTGAATGATCCTGATCATTTTGTGACACCTTATATTAGATGCAATACATTTGGTGATACTTACCATTACATTAAAACACTCTAAAAGTCAGTTTACGTATGCTGGGCCTGAATTTGTTTAGATATTAATAATAAACAAAAGTAACCAACTCTATCTGTTTTATTTATCTCTCTGTTGCCGGAGGTTTCGGGTTCGATCTCTGGTCGGGTCATTACAAAGACATTAACAAACGTAGTAATGGATTTCCCCAATTGGCACTCAGGCTAGGGATTAACATTACGACTGAATCGCTGGTGTCAGGATAAATAGACATTGACCCAGGAAACGCCATAATATAATTGAAAACATTTTGAAAGCCGCAAAAAACATCAAACATTTTTAATTTTATTAATTATTTATTTCAGAAGAACAGAATGAAAGTGTGGGAATCATTGCAGGAGTAGTTGCAGGCATTCTTGTTGTTGTTGTTGTCGTCGTCGTCGGTATTGTTGAATTCATATTCTTCAAAAGGTAAGCAATGATTTTTGTCACTTATCTGATCACACAACAAACCCTAATGCTAGCATTATCGTACGTATATATATAAAAATATATATATATCTTTTTCAAAAACATTGATTTAGTGATTTCACATTTACAACCATAATATTGGTTTGATTTGAATCCGGCACTTAAACAAGCTTTTATAACTATAACGAGCAATACTCTGGTACATCTCTCACATTACCTGACATCCGACTTTCTGTCATACGCCAACTTATCTGATATGATTAAAAGTGCAATCAATTCAATGTGTAAGATGTTACAAACGAGAACACGCCGGGCTGCGCATGCTCTTGCGTCCACATTACTTTTAACATTTCCATCGTATATTTTGGTATTCATTTGATACTCCAGACATCTTTTATGTTTTTCTTTTGATATCGATGTTTTCTATCATTCCATGTAAGTTTGTTTTTTACCATTTTGAAATTACAAACGAGAACTTCATATTATGATTATTACGATTACCTAACATATATGGTTGGGAATCGTATTGTTTTTATACTGGTTTTTTTTCTTTCTTTCTTTCTTTCTTTCTTATTTTTTTCGGCGTCCAGTATGTTGTCAGCTCAATAACTTAAGAAGCCTTTGTCCAATCATCACCAAATTTGGTCAGATTTGGTCAGAATGTATATTGGGATAATATCTCGGACAAGTTCGATAACTAGCTATATCGCCGAAGTCAATCAAGAGTTATCGCCCTTTTATTAAAGAAATTACCTAAAATTAGTCTTGTCAGCTCAATAACGTTAGAAGCCTTTGTGTAATCATCACCAAATTTAGTCGGAATTTGTATTGGCATACTATCTCGGACAAGTTCGATAACTAGTCATATCTCTTTAGTCAATCAAGAGTTATTGCCCTTTTATTAAAGAAATTACCTAAAATTAGTCTTGTCAGCTCAATAACGTTAGAAGCCTTTGTGTAATCATCACCAAATTTAGTCGGAATTTGTATTGGCATAATCTCTCGGACAAGTTCGATAACTAGCCATATCGCTTTAGTCAATCAAGAGTTATTGCCCTTTAATTGTAGAAATTACCTAAAATTAGTCTTGTCAGCTCAATAACTTTTGATAACTAGCAATATCGCTTTAGTCAATCAAGAGTTATCGCCCTTTTATAAAAGAAATTACTTAAAATTGGGATTTTCAGCTTAATATCTTTAGAAGCCTTTGTCCAATTATCACCAAATTTGGTCAGAATGTGTATTGGCATAATATCTCGGACAAGTTCGATAACTTACCACGTTTTCTTAGTCACTACACACTTATGTCCCTCGAAATGGCCAAAACTGTACTAACAGTGTCTGCTCTCTAAATTTGCCTAATGTACAACCAATTATCACTATACTTTATTGGTCTCAAAAAAACAGGATGGGCGTATTTTGTGACATTTGGCGCTCTTGTTCGGACTTGTATTACTCAATACCGACCAGTGATAGAGACTTGAAACCTAGTACATGTGGTACTTCTTTCTCAAGTGTATTCACGCATGTCCGAATCCTCGTTTCTGATTGATCGAACTTTTGGCATTGAATAACTCAATAACGACAAGTGATAGAGACTTGAAACTTAGTACATGTGTTCCTTATCAAGTAGTACTACTTTCTCAAGTGTATTAGCGCATGACCGAATACTCGTTTCTGATGGTCGATTTTTCGGACTTTTATAACTCAAAAACGACAAGTGATAGAGACCTGAAACTTAGTACATGTGTTCCTAATAGAGTGTAGGGAATCGTTCGTAACTGTTGCTACAGTTACAATCTCTAGTTATATTTGATTTTATACGTGAATCATGTTGTTTAGAATCTCCCTTTCTTTTTGAGAATCCACGACATTGAATCAGTTTGGATATTTAAGGAGAATTCTAGCATAGCGTTTTGCTAACACCTATCTGGGTTGTTCTAAATCAACTTATTTAAATAAACTTTCCACAGACTTATACAATATAGTAAATTATACCCCCGATAAACGAAGTTTATTTATTGGTCGGTCGGTTGGTCCGTTGCGATTTTCCTTGTCCGGAGCATAACTTTAATTGTTGGAATTTAATAAAACTTCAGGAATCCGCTGTTGTCGAGTGGTTAGCATCGGGGCTTTCGAAACCGGGTGTCCCGGGTTCGATCCCCAGTCGCGGCACTACGGCCATGGTGGAGTGCCCTTGGCAAGGCACTTTGTCTAGCCTAGTACTGGTTTGTTTACCCAGGGATCATGAATAAGTGAACTGTCGCCGTGATATAACTGAAATAATGTTGAAAGCGGCGTAAAACACCAACAAATAAATAAATTAATAAAACTTCTTACGATGATACAACACATTGAGAGGAAGTGCGGTGTACAGTAACCATAACTCTATTTTACCTAAATACAGAGTTATTGCCCTTTGTTACTTTTTCTTGTCCGGAGAATTACTTAATAACTAATGGATGAAATCTAATAAAACTGCATACAATGGTAGAGCATAATAAGAGGAAGTGCAGTGTACAATAACCATAACTCTAATTTACATAATTACAGAGTTATTGACCTTTGTAACACTTTTTTTTATTCGTAGTCTTGTCCGGAGCATAACTTTAAAACAAATTGTTGGAATATAATATAACTTCATACGATGATACAACACATTGAGAGGAAGTGCGGTTTACAGAAACCATAAATCTATTTTACCTTATTACAGAGTTATTGCCCTTTGTTACTCTTTCTTGAGCGTAGTCTTGTCCGGAGCATAACTTTAAAACTAATTGCTGGAATGTAATAAAACTTCATACACATTGAGAGGAAGATCGGTGTACAGGAACCATAACTCTATTTTACCTTAATACAAAGTTATTATTCTTTGTTACTTTTTTCTTGTCCGGAGAATTACTTAATAACTAATAGATGGAATCTAAATAAACTTCATACAATGGTAGAGCCCAATGAGAGGAAGTGCAGTGTACAAGAACCATAACTCTTATTTACATTATTACAGAGTTATTACCCTTTGTTACTTTTTCTTGTTCGTAGAGTCTTGTCCGGAGCATAACTTTAAAACTAATTTTTGAAATTTAATAAAACTTCAAACGATGATACAACACATTGAGATGAAATGCGGTGTACATGAACCATAACTCTATTTTACCTAAATACAGAGTTATTTCTCTTTGTTAATTTTTCTTGTCCGGAGAATTATTTAATAACTAATAGATGCATTTTAATAAAACTGCATACAATGGTAGAGCACAAAGAGAGAAAGTGCAGTGCACAAGAATCATAACTCTTTTTGACATAATTACAGAGTTATTGTCCTTTGTTAATTTGTGTAGAGCGTAGAATAATATCAAAGCTACTGGATGGAATTTAATAACACTTTATACTATGTTTCAACACATTGAGAGGAAGTGCAGTGAACAAGAACCCATGATAACTCTATTTTAGCTAATTACATATTTATTGCCCTTTGTTACATTTTCTTGTTCGTAGAATAATTTTCATCGCCCTCTTACTTTTTTCTTGTCCGGAGATTATCTTTAAAACTACAAGTTGGAGTTTAAGGTGGGGTTTCTTAATATTCCACTACCTTTCCTATCAGGGCGACGTTCGGGGGTATTAATCGCACATGTTGAACATGTACAAACTAATATATCTATAAATTAATATATTATAACCCGAACGGTGAACACAAGACGACAAGCCTGCACGAATATGCAGGTTGATCTTCATATTGAATCATTCATATTAAAAACATATTTTTTGAACAGTGTAGATCCAAATCAGCTTGACGCATCCGCGCAGTCTCATCTGCCACTGTATATTTCGGAATCCGATAGCATGGATGTGTAGGCAGGTGTTACTTGACAGGTGTCAAAGTAATGTTACGTTTGAATGTTGTTAATAGGTGCGGAGGTCGCGGGTTCGATCCCCGGACGGGTCATACCAAATACTTTAAAAATGGTAGTAATGGCTGTTCTCCTGGCAGAGTTAGCATTACGACCGACTGGCTGGTGTCAGGATTACACGACCGGTAGTACTGGTAACTTACCCAGGAAACGACGTAATATAATTGAACAAAAGGCCCATGAGGGCATATGCTCTACTGGGATGGTTCTTTGGTCATTTTTAATCCAGAACATGTATGTATGGTGAGGATCGGATAGTAAATGGAGGCTCTATTGTGATCACAAGCTGTATTATAGCAATTTTGACAATTTCAAGGGCCATAATCCAGTCTTGCATGGGCCGATCTGGCTGGTTTGCGAAAGGAACCGAGTTCTCATCAATATTTAACTACTACCTAAGTTTGGTGAAGATCGGATAGTAAATGGAGGCTCTATTATGTTCACAAGCTGTATTATAGCTATTTTGACAATTTCAAGGGCCATAATCCAGTCATGCAAGAGCACATCTGGCTGGTTTTCGAATGAAACCAAGCTCTCATCAATATTTAACTACTATCTAAGTGTGGTAAAGATCAGAGAGTAAATGGAGCCTATATTGTGTTCACAAGCTCTATTATAGCAATTTTGACAATTTCAAGGGCCATAATCCAGTCATGCAAGGGCACATCAGGCTGGTTTGCAAAAGGAACCGAGCTCTCATCAATATTTAACTACTATCTAAGTTTGGTAAAGATCGGATAGTAAACGGAGGCTCTATAGTGTTCACAAGCTGTATTATAGCAATTTTGACAATTTCAAGGGCCATAGTCATGCAAGGGCACATCTGGCTGGTTTTCGAAAGAACCGAGCTCTCGTCAATATTTAACTACTTTTTAAGTTTGGAGAAGATCAGATACTAAATAAAGCGTCTATTGTGTTCACAAGCTATATTATAAGAATTTCGACAATTCCAAGGGCTATAATCCAGTCTTGCATGTGCGGATCTGGCTGGTTTGCGAAAGGAACCGAGCTATCATGAATATCTAACTACTGTATAAGTTTAATTGAGATACAATCAAAACTTAAGACTTTATCGCGTTCACAAGCTCTATTATAGCAATTAGGACAATTTCAAAGGCCAAAACCAGTTTGCAAAAAGAGCCAAGCTCTCATGGATACCCAACTACTGTGTAAGTTTGGTGAAGATCAGATAGTAAATCGATCCTCTATTGTGTTCACAAGCTCTATTATAGCAATTTTGACAATTTCAAGGGCCATAATCCAGTCTTGCATAGCCGGATCTTGCTGGTTTGCAAAAGGAGCCAAGCTCTCATGTTTTCAAGGGCCATAATCCAGTCATGCAAGGGCACATCTGGCTGGTTTGCAAAAGGAACCGAGCTCTCATCAATATTTAATTATTATAGCAATTATAACAATTTCAAGGGCCATAATCCAGTCTTGCATGGGCGGATCTGGCTGGTTTGCGAATGGAACCGAGCTCTTATGGATATCAAACTACGTTATAAGTTTGATTGAGATACAATCAAAACTGAAGACTGTATCGCGTTCACAAGCAATTGTTTAAAGACGCACGGACGACGGACACCAGACCACGACATAAGCTCTTCTGGCCTGTGGCCAGTAAAGCTAAAAAATGTTGAAAGTGGCGTAAAACACCAAACAATTAATCAATGCAAAAAGATGTGTAAAACATGATAACCGTTAAATTATAAATTACCTATTTTACAGACGCAACAAAGGTCCAAAGAGGAAGATGGCAAGACAAAATAGTTATACGGCTGCAAGAAGTGTTCGATCTACTTCAAACAGCATATACGACGAGATTAATGATAATGAACAAAACAATATATACGATCCGGTTTATGAATCTAAGAAACATGAGCCCCTTTATGATCCAGTCTACGAGCCCAAGCTAAGCAATTCTGCCACTGGATCTTCGCCAAATACTCTCGCAAAATCGCATACGTATCAGAATGTAGGCAAAGGTGGCCAACACACTGCTAGTTCCGTTAATGAAAACAAAGGACGATATGTGATTCCAAAAAGATTAAAAGCCCCTTTCAGTAAACTAAAGAAACAGACAAGTAAATTTGTTGATTTCGTTAAATCACGGACAGGCAAAGAACCAACAACGCCGAAACAAAGACCGAGGGATGCGTCAGGAGGATCTTATGATCATCTGCGTGTTGGTGCAAAAACTGCTGAAGTTAATCCACTAAAGGATGAACCAAGCCATGCCCACGCCCATGCGGCGGCTGTAAAAAAAGCGCCCGTCAACCAATCAAACAATTTAAGAACCACTGCGTTACAAGCCAAAGATATAGAGGTCGTTGGTCTTCAAACTAAAACCTCAGAGATCATTGGCGTGATACTTAACAAAAAAGAAGCCACCAGAATGAAGCCTGAAGGTAAAAAAGGACTTAAACCAAGTAAAGGTACCATCGAGAAAGTACCGAGTGATACTGACTTGCAAGCTGTTCATGTAGGAGATGAATATATAGAATTCCATTTTAACGTGGATGGAAACAACCCGAATATTGTGAAAATGAAAGAACCAGATTTATCTGCAAACCATCTCCGACCAACTCCGCCCACCCGTGATCCGCATTCACCGAAGTTGTCGAGACCTCCGAGTCCATTGCCAAAATCTTATAGTTCACCAAGTCCAATAACTGACACAGCACAAAAACCTACGAGTCCAACATTGGATGATCTAACAAGAGAGGATACAGGACCTAGTTATGATTATGCCGACCCAAATAGATTGAGTCCACGTCTCGGAAAAAGGAGTCCAACTGACCGAGAATCACCTCACCAAGACAATTCTGAGGTAGATGTCTTGGATGATCAACCTTCGTATGATTACGCTGACGTTAGCGACGGAGAAGATGATGTCAATTCAGGGAAAACTGATTCCGTATACGAAAATGTCGGGAGGAGGCTTAGAGAAGCAAGTATGAAGAAACATATGAGTGAAGCGGATATACAATATGGTTTAATAGGGCATGAAGTTACAGTCACAAGTCCATCACGACCAACATCATCTCCCAATAAGACATCATCTAATACATCTCACTATGAGAATCTGAATAACAATAATCGAATTCCTTTAAAACCTTCAATTGCAACCAAACCCAAACAAAATGCGCATTCAATGGACAGTATACAAGGAAAGGTTACTGCTAAACTGAAAGAAATTAACCTTGGTTTAAAATCCGAACTACTACAGAAATTAAAGTTGACAAAAGATAATCAGCACATTCCGCCATCAAATAAAAACGTGAAAGTGGAAGACATGGAACACGACAAATGTTCTACAAAAAGTGTTGTTAAAAGTGACAATGTATCGACAAAGGACTATGAAAAGCCACCTGATAAAAAGTCCGTTCTGAACATGGCTAAAGTCTTTGATAAAAAGAAGACGTGACGGACTTTCCACATTCACTAAACTAAACACAACCGAAGCCATTATGTTTTATTCATCACATGTTCAGCAAACTGATCATCGGCCATACTTTGGACACGTTCTTGCATATGCATAGAGAAGTATTTCACGTAAATTAATGAATGAATTAAGACAAAATATAGACCAAGATAAGACTTCTAATATGTGCTTTATAATTTAGATCTAATTCGTTCGCAAATTCTTAAGATGCCATGTTTACATTTATGCATGTTGCAGGAGAAACGCATGTTGTTTTAGCAGGGGAAAGGTTTTTAGATCACCAAGAGCCAAAGGCTCAAGGTGAGCTATTCTGATCACTTTTTGTCCGTCGTTAACATCTAGCATTTAGATCATCTCCTCCTTAACCAGATGACCAATTTCAACCAATCTTCTCAGTAATGTTCCTTTGGTGGACCTCTTTCAAAATTGTTCAAAGATTTAAATTCCATCGAGAACTTTGGTTGCTGCGGCATCAGAAAAGGGGAAAATAGCCGAATCTTAAAAAATCTTCTTGTCCAAAAGTACTGACCCGATTTGAAAATTATTTTGCACAAATGTTCCTTGGGGCACCCTTTACCAAGATTGTTTAAATATTTTCAAACCGTTGAAAAACATGGCCGCCAGGGGGCGGAGCTTGTTTTCCTTACATGTGCATTGTTAAATTTTAAAAATCTTCTTGTCCAAGTACTGGCTCGATTTGAAAATTATTTTGCACAAATATTCCTTGGGGCACCCTTTACCAAGATTGTTCAAATATTTCCGATCCGTTGAAAAACATGGCCGCCAGGGGGCGGAGCTTGTTTTCCTTATATGTGCATGGTTAAAACTTTAAAAATCTTCTTGTCCAGAAGAACTGGCCCGATTTGAACATTATTTTGCACAAATGTTCCTTGGGACACCCTTCACCAAGATTGTTAAAATATTTCCGATATGTTGAAAAATATGGCCGCCAGGAGGCGGAGCTTGTTTTCCTTATATGTGCATTGTTAAAATTTTAAAAATCTTCTTGTCCAAAAGTACTGGTCCGATTTTAAAATTATTTTGCACAAATGTTCCTTGTGGCACCCTCTACCAAGATTGTTCAAATATGTCCGATCCGTTGAAAAACATGGCCGCCAGGGTTGCTGCGGCATCAGAAAGCGGGCAAAATGTCCAAACTTTATAAATCTTCACTTCTGAATCTGCATTTCAGATTCCAATATAGTTTGGTAGTAATGTTCATTGGGTGAGCCTCTACAAAGATTGTTCAAGGCATACTGATTGTTTGAAAAACATGGCATTCAGGAGGCATCAGAAAAGGGGCAAAATTACAAAATGATTTAATGTCTTAAATTGATAAGCTGTTTTGTTGACTGTCCATTCCCTGCAGTTTACATTCGCAGACAAATGATCAGGTGATCGATGTAGGGCCATCTTGGCCCTCTTGTTAAATATAGTAACACACGGCTTTGTCGAACCACGATAGTACAAGGACTTTAACAAAATTCATTCCACGATTAAAAACAGCCATTCTGATCAACAGTATATGTATGCATCACCTCAGCAAGTTTACGAGGACGATAGCCAGCTGATTTAGCAAAACGTTATTTATGGAACACTGTTAAAAGAATGCCAAGAAACTAAATCGTATTTTGTGATACACTATATAAAATATCATTAAAATGGCGTGAAACCCCATCTATCAATATAAAGCTTCTTTCTCAGGCCTGTCACCTCATCATATGATCCAGTGAAGACATGTACGTACACAAAAATCGATAAACTATTGCTTTATCCAATAGATTATTGATTTTTGTATCGTCTGGCTTTGCAGGGTGTCTCTTAAAACTCACTGTACACAGATGTTCACCCGTCTGTCTTTGGAGATTGGCAGGCGAAAATTGTTGTTTTGTAACTCTCTTTGTATGATAAATTAAAAGATACTGATAATTCCTTTCAAACTTGTTGTCAATTAAATTCTTGTTTGGTTTTTGATGCCGATTTCAACAGTTTTCCAGCTATATCACGACGTTTCCTGGTTAAGTTACCAGTACTACTGGTCCATTTATCCTGACACAAGTCAGTCAGCCTGATGCTAATCCAGCAACCCTGATCGGCAAGGAGGGCAAAGATTACAACCATTTTTAAAGTCTTCGATATTACCCGGCCGGGGCTTGGACCCACGACCTTCCGCACCCGACGCTCTACCACTACACCATCGAGGTAGTACAACGTATTGACGAATGAGGCTAGATTAATATTCCTTACAATTAATTTTGATAATCCAAGGTTTATGAGTTCGAACCCCAGCTCGGCCAACATTCTTTCCGACGTTTGACAAAAGTCAATGCGACAAGCGTCATTCGTCGTCCACCAATGGGCTGACAGTCTATGTTGAAAAACAGCCAGTTGCTTGAAAAGATTGTCGTGTGGAGTATTGGTGTGACTAAACAATTGTTGAAAAGGTCAGATACGTTCGGAAACGAAGATTTTTAAAGTTTTCTCTTTAGCCATATAAGGCAAAACAGCCCCTTCCCCTTGCTGCCATGTTTAATGAACAAAAAGGAACCTTCCTACAAAATTACTTGAACATTGGACAACTGGTTAGGGAGGAAGTGTTTCTCTTTCGGTTGCCATGGAAACCAGAATTCTGCATGGATCAACACCATTTGAAGGAATTATTGTGAGGACTCTGAGCAGATACTTTCTGAGAGGTTTCATTTAAATTGACCCGCTGGTTACAGAACAGACAAGAGGCAATCACAATAATTCACCTTGAGCTCTTCGTACTCAGGTGAACTAAAGAAAATCCAACTGAAAGGCCATCAGATACTGCACATCTCATCCTGGTATAAAAGCTTCCTATAACATTTCATTAAATTCCACCCAGTGCTTGCTGAGAAAACACGTGAACAAATAAGCCATGTTGGTATTCTATATAACACTATGCATAATAATCAATTGGCCACAACTCCGTCTGATTCATAATGCCAAGCACAATAACTCATTCGAGGCCAAACTGGAGGCCCCAAAAGACCAGTAGTGCACCACTGACACAAGGTCGCTGTCAAATTAATTGGCAGAAATGCGGCCACATACATTTGAGAGATTTTATTCACTACAGCCATGTAAGGCAAAACGGCCCCTATTCGTGGTGGCCATGTACAAAAACAAGTGAAAGTTTTCACCAAAGCCATTATACGGCTAACTCCTGCCCCCTGGCAGCTATATTTCAAGATTAATCAACATGGCTTGGTGGAATCTGAGAGTCACCCAAGGAACACTTCTACAAAATTATTTGAAGATCGGCCAAACTCTTTCGTCGGAGATGATTTTTTAAGATTTCAGTATAGCCATATAAGGCAAAACAGCCCTGCCACCAGGGGTCACGTTTTTCAAACCATCAGCATGGCTTGGTAGATGCTGATAGAGGGTCACACAAGGAGCATTTATACAAAATTATTTGAAAATCGGCCTGCCACTTTCGGAGGAAAAGATTTTTTAAGTGTTCACTATAGCCATATAAGGCAAAATAGCCCCGCCCCCTTGCGACATGTTTTTCGACCAATCAACATGGCTAGAAGGAATCTGATAGAGGGTCAACCAAGGAAAATCCTACAAAATTATTTGAAAATCGGTTCGACAGTTTCGGAGAAGATTTTTACATTTTCACTTTAGCCATATAAGGCAAAATAGCCCCGCCCCTTGGCAGCCATGTTTTTCGACCAAACAACATTACTTGAAGGAATCTAATAGAGGGTCACCCAAGGAACATTTCTACATACATTTTCGAAAATAGGCCTAACGCTTTCGGAGGAGAAGATTTTTTAGGTCTTTTCACTATTTTTTTCTTTCTGTAGCCATGGAAACCAGAAAATTGCATAGATCGAAACGAAATGAAGGAATTTAGAAGAGGACTTTGAGAGGATGCTTCCTATGAAGTTTCATCCCAATTGGCCAAGTGGTAAGGGAGGAGAAGTCGTTTGAAGCAAAAAGTTGACGCACACACGCACACTGGACAATTTGCCATAACATAAGCTCGACTGGCTTTCAGCCAGTGGAGCTAAAAATCAAAATCGGTCAGAAACATTGGGAGAAAATAAGTTTTCACTTAAGCCTTATTAGGCAAAATATCTCCGCCCCCTGACGACCATGTTTTTTTAAACGAATCAACATGGCTTGAAGGAATCTGAAAGAGGGTCACCCAAGGAACATTTCTACAAAATTATTTGAAAATCAACACTTTCGGAGGGGAAGATTTAAAAAGTTTCCGCTATAACCATATCAGGCAAAAAGCCTCATACGGCCATGTTTTTTAACCAATCAACATGGCTCGAAGGAATCTGATAGAGGGTCATCCAAGGAACATTTCTACAATATTATCTAACAAGAGGGCCATGATGGCCATGGATCGCTCACCTGATTATTTTCACTTTAGCCATATAAGCCCTGGCGGCCATAGTTTCCGACCAATCAACTTGGCTTTATTGAATCTAAAAGAGGGTCACCCTAGGAACATTTCTACAAAATAGCCCTGCCCACTGGCGGCCATGTTTTTCGACCTATCCGCATAGCTTGAATGAATCTGATAGAGGGTTATCCAAGGAACATTTCTGCAAAATTATTTGAAAATCTGCCAACCAGTTTGGGAGAAGAAGAATTTTTTTTTTTTTTTTTTTTCATTTTGATGCCATGGAAACCAGAATTCTGCAAGGATCCAAATAATTTGAAGGAATTCTGGTAAGGTCATTGAAATGATGCTTTCTGTGAAGTTTCATCTCAAATGACCCACTGGTTACTGAGGAGAAGATGTTGACGCACGACTGACGACACACGACGGACTACGCACGACGGACAAAAGGCGAATAACTCACCTTGAGCAAAGATCAGGTGATCTAAAAATCGGCCAAACACTTTCGGATGAGAAGATTTTTTAAGTTTCCAATAAAGCCATATAAGGCAAAAAAGCCCCGTCCTCTATCGGCCATGTTTTTTGACCAATCAACATGGCTTGAAGGAATCTGATAGAGGGTCACCCAATGAACATTTCTACAAAATGATTTGAAAATCGGCCAACCAGTTTGGGAGAAGAAGTATTTTTAAGTGCGTTTCGTTTGGTTGCCATGAAAACCAGAATTCTACATGGATACCAAACAAGAAGGCCATGATGGCCCTATATCACCTGAGTAAGTGTTTTAGGGTCCTAATTTAATTGCTCTTCAGAAATAGATAACAATTTTGCCAATTTTTAAGGGCCATAATTCAGTCATGCATGAACGGATTTGGCTGATTTCGGTCTGAACCGATCTCTCATGGATATCTAGCTACTGAATAAGTTTAGTAAGCATCGGATAATAAATCATGACTTTAACTTGTTCACAAGGTCAATTATAGCAATTTTGCCAATTTTAAAGGGCCATAATCCCATCATGCATGAACGGATGAATGGCTGGTTTTCGAAAGGAACCGAGCTCTCATGGATATCTAGCTACTGAATAAGTTTGGTAAACATGGGATAATAAATGAAGACTTGATCGTGTTCACAAGAAATTGTAGACAGACGACGGACGAAGGGCGATCACAAAAGCTCACCTTGTCACTACGTGACAGGTGACCTAAAAAGGAAATCCGGTGAGGTATTGAGAGGATGCATTCTGTGAAGTTTAACCCCAATTGAGCCACTGGTTACTGGGGAGAAGATGTTGACGGACGTTGGACATAGGGCGATCACAATAACTCACATTGAGCACTTTGTGCTCAGGTCAGCTAAACAAGAAGGTCAAGTTGACCACAAATCGATCACCTGATTGATAGCAAATTAGTAGCAAATATTTAACTGCAAATATCTTGGAAAATTTGATCAAGGAGTGCAAATGAAACGACAAGGAGTGGACACTGTTAAAGAAATTGCTTATAAGTTAAGGCCATTTATATCTTGGAATCTAACAAGAACTTTAATAAGAATGGAATTATAAAGTTTCCTGAGCCGCCTTGATGCCCTGTTTTTCAACGAAATCAATATGGCTTGAACAGTTTATTTAGAGGATCACTTGAGGAACATTTCTACCAAATTATCTTGGAATCGGACAAGCAAATTATGAAGGAAAACGATATTAAAGTTTGGTTATTTTACTTACTTTCTGATGCCGCAACAACCAAAGTTCTACACAGAATGTAAGTCTTTGAACAAATTTGAAAGAGGACCAACAAAGGAACATTCCTGTTAAGTTAAGTTGAAATTGACCATTGGAATGGTAGGATTTGGTTGTCATTTGTAGCTAAAAGTTGAATTTACCCCTTTTGTGATGACGCCTGGTTGCTATGATTTTGTAACCAATCAATACAGCTTAAACACATTAAGTAAAGGATCATTGAAGTAAGATTCCCATTATATTTTCTTTAAATCAGACAAGCATAAAAATGGTATTTTCAAATTTTGTCATTTTGCCCCTTTTCTGATGCTGCCTGACTGCCATGTTTTCTGACCAATCAGTATGGCTTGAACAATTTTTGTAGAGGTTCACCCAAGGAACATTTCTACCAAATTATATTGGAATCTGAGTGGCAGATGCGGAGAAGATTGTTCAAGTTTGGACATTTTGCCCCCTTTCTGATGCCGCAGCAACCAAAGTACTCAATGGAATTTAAATCTTTGAACAATTTTGAAAGAGGACCATCAAAGGAACATTCCCGTGATGTTTTGTGGAAATTGTTCCTGCGGTTCAGGAGGGTATGATGTTTAAAGCTAAAAGTTAACGACGGACGGACGACGGACAGAGAGTGATCAGAATAGATCACCTTGAGCCTTCGGCTCAGGTGATCTAACAAGAGGCCCAAGAGGGCAAGTATCGCTCCATGGCCATTAGGCAAACATTAAATCTCCAATCGCCCTGACACTTTCATCCAATCGATTGGCTAGAAGAAATCTAATAGAGGGTCATCAAGGAACATTTCTACAAAATTATTTGGAAATCGGCTCGACACTTTCGGAGGAGGAGATTTTTTAAGTTCACACTATTTTTTCCCAACAGAAAGAGAGAGTAGATCCGGATCACCCAGAGCATCCGCTGTGGTCCGACTGTGCACTGTTCGGAAATTGGTCATATCTATAAGCCGTCCTGCGAGAAAAGCCAACATTATGGAATGTGCGTAATGTATCGACACGGATCAGCCTTCGCAGTCCGCGCAGACTGATCCGGGCCGACACATTCCGTCTCAGGGGGATAGAGGTATAGACTAATGATTCCAGAAACAGAAAATCCACAGGAGGCGAAAAGTGTCCATCCGGGTAAGCCTGCGTGGCATGCTTAGTCTGATCCGGGTCGATACTTTACGCAGATTCCACAATGTTGATTTTCTCGCGAGACGGCTCATCTATTACGTATTAGGATAAACATCTATCCAAATTTTATCATGAAGTTCGGATCATGTTTCATTGAAAGGTCTGATGAATCGTCAAATGTTGTAATACTAAACCAGACTTTCGTTTACATCCTTCTCCTGATCGACCCTTTCCTAACCATATACGACTCTTGATCGACCCTTTCCTAACCATATACGACTCTTGATCGACCCTTTCCTAACCATATACGACTCTTGATCGACCCTTTCCTAACCATGTACGACTCTTGATCGACTCTTCCCATCCATATACGACTCTTGATCGACCCTTCCCATACATATACGACTCTTAATCGACCATTTCCCATCCATATACGACTCTTGGTCGACCCTTTCCCATCAATATACGACTCTTGATCGACCCTTTCCTAACCATGTACGACTCTTGATCGACACTTCCCATCCATATACGACTCTTGATCGACCCTTCCCATCCATATACGACTCTTGATCGACCCTGTCCCATCCATATACGACTCTTGATCGACCCTGTCCCATCCATATACGACTCTTGATCGACCCTGTCCCATCCATATACGACTCTTGATCGACGCTTTCCACCCATATACGACAACACTGAAGCAGACCACTTTGAAAACATCTAGGGAAAATGACATTTTCTTCATCAACACAAACAGCAGACGACTTTGAAAACGTCTAGGGAAAATGTCTTTATCTAGATTAGCCCTAACAGCAGACCACTTTGAAAACATTTTAGCAAAGTATTCATTAATCCTTTTCTTGATCAACCTTTTCCAACATATGACAAATTTCATCTCAAAATGTGTAAGACCCAGCCAGAAATTAGTGTTAAATGTTAATGCATAATGGATCTAACATTTGTAAGTTAGCATAAAAGTATTTTCTGATGTGCAACATTTAGACTTTCTAATATGAAAGTATTTGATCAACATACTAGAAACTCCAGGAAAAATGATAAATAAAGATTTTAATGAATGTGTTGAAAACTTTGTAAGCAAAGAAAAATAGCTCATGACAAAATGTTCCCTTTCCAACAAGGTTTTATGAATTTATTCGCGTCAAAGGTTGTTTGTAGTAGAGAAAGGGTACATATGCATCCATAGATGAAAAGGGTCTGATCTGGATCGTTCGTTTACGCAATATGTTCGTAATTGTGTAATAGAATCATCGAAAGAACAGCTATGACTTCAGAAATACTGCATAATGTAGTAATATGAACCGTGCCCTTAATGCGTCTGCGTACAGTGAAGACTCGAGCGAGGCTCTGTCAGTGTACCCTCTGGTCTCACTAGGATCTTTACTGTACATATCCTGATAACATGTCAAGAAATCCTGGATGCATCTTTTAATTAACAAACAAGTAGAACTGAAATCTCATTAGTTTTACCGTGACCAATTTTCCTTCATATGATCCCCTTGCGATAAGACCGTAACATCGCCTATACAATATATAGCCTGATCTCAGACGACATTAAACGACTTTGGTTTGGGTCAGTTCAACACCCCTATCCTTTAGTTAATTTGTGTTCAACCTGGAAGAGTTTAAATGTTGTCAGTGTGCCGATAGGTTAAGCGTCGAAGCTGTGTTATAATTAGCACACAAAAAGTAATGTAGTCACGATTTTGAAATGTCTCATTGAATGGTAATACCATTTAACCGTTGCTCTTCCTACCATATCTAAATACTCTTATGTTATGTAATACAAGTAATCCTAAAATAGTATATAATATATGTAAATCACAACTCCTTGCTTTTAATGCAATGTTTCCGATGCGCAGCGCTTTGGTCATGGTCATGGTCATGGTCATGGTCATGGTCATGGTCATGGTCATGGTCGAGTGCCCTTGTTCGATGCACATAGACGTAGTTTTCAATGAACATCTAATTGAATTAAATTTTGTTGCGTTTTTTTAACAAATGGTATATATATACAGAAATTGTGTAGATCGTTAGGTGGTTATCTGAGCCTATAACTCTATAAAAGGCGTTGAAAGACGTGGTGAAACAAGGATGAGCGGGTAGGCTGCTGAATCAAATATCCTGACTAGTACTTGTTTGTTTACCACGGGCGAAGCTTGGCAATAATCAATGTGTAGGCCGTCTCGTGAGAAAATCAACATTGTGGACTCTGCGTAAAGTATCGACCCGGATCAGCCTAAGCATGCCACACAGGCCTACCCGGATATACACTTTTCGCCTCCTGTGGATTTTCTGTTTCAGGAATAACTACTATATACATCTATCCCCCTAAGACGGAATGTGTCGGCCCGGATAAGCCTGTACGGACATCGCAGGCTGATCTGGTCGATACATTACGCAGATGTATATCGCCGCTGCTGCATTTTGAGAAAAAAGTGTGTAGGCACATGTCTACAGTGCCTAAAGGGAGCTACACCCCTGTTTACCCAGGGAGCATGTTTAAGTGAACTGTCGCCGTGATATAACTGAAATAATATTGAAAACGGCTTAAAACCCAATAAACAAACATAATGTAATGTTCAATGTACATTTTCATTTTTCAGTGTTGGCGGTTCATACCTGGACACGATGTGAAGCTCAGCTATATGACGTCACAGCGTGTCATGGAACCCCGAATGCCGATTGTAATTTGTGACAACGGATCCGGCATCCGGCTCCTTCAAATGATGTACGGTCTTGAGGACTATTCCTGTAAATTGGGTGTAAAAAAGTGTTTGAAGTAAGTACGATTGGCATTGGTTACAATAACTTTACCTTAGCTATACTATGAAATCGCGATAACTAGAAGTCGAAGGCAACCAACTAATTACTTCGAGTTAAGTTATCTACGTGTTAATGGTCTCTGCGTAATGTATTGACCCAGTAGTACTTCAAAGCCTATTTCATCATTTTCGTTCACTTATATTTTGTAAAACATAAATGGTGGAATAAATGTAAGTAAATGACTAAGTTGACATAAATAGTTGCCCCCTCCCCACAGATCGAACCGTTATGTAACCTGTGTGTTTGACCAACGGATATATACTTGTTTTGCTCCTAATATCTTTACGTCCTCCCTCCACTTTAACCCTTTCCCACATGCAGACGCATTTTGACGCAATAGCAGCAGGCGAATTTTGAAAACATTGTTGCCAAAGGTGAAATGGCTCATAATGAGCAATTGCTCCTTCGGCCACACTGTGTTCAACTTTATTTAACAATTAAGCTATCTTTTATGGAGATTGTTCAGGTTTTTGTCACCATGTTTTAAAAGTGGTCTGCTGCAAATTTGTATCCGGGAAAGGGTGAACTCTAAGGAGCAGTTTCGCTACAAAATGATTGTGTAATAATATGTATGTGGTATATTTGTCCCCATTCCTAACAAAACATATCGAGGGCTTGGCGTGAAACTTGGTAAACAATGGAAATTTAGGTGCCATTACTCGTCCTGAGCAATGGCACCTAAATTTGAATTGTTTACAAAGGGGTCAAAATTGCCCCTAAACCAGGGTTTTCAAAATAGGTTTTTAGTTACAACCGTTTCACGCCAAGCCCTCGATATGTCTATTCCTTTTACACAGGTCAGATTGTGATGGATGCTGTGTATTTAATAAAGATGACTGTTTGAGGCGTATACGCCCCTCCACGCGTATAACCTATACAGAGAGTGTTTGCTACAGGAGAGATGTGGTCGCTTACAAGCACCCAATAACATACTGAACTCGTGTAATAAAGAATCTTCAACATACATCTACCTTGAATATGAATGCATTCCCTGTAAGTATGTGTTAGACGTGTTAATTTCCTTCCAGGGCTAAACTGTTGTTTGGGTTCATAACTGCTCCATTTATATTACGACTGCCAGTGCGACATACCCGTGTTGCATGGCTGCCGGTTGCACAAAACCACGTGTTGTATGGCTGCCAATGCACCGAATCACGTTTTGCATGGCTGCCAGTGCACCAAACGATGTGTTTCACGGCTGCCAGTGTGCCAAACCACGTGTTACATGGCTTAATTACATCAGTTATCAAAAATAAAAGCATTATTCAAAGACAACTAGCTTACTTTCTACATATATTTATCCCATTTGTAGAATGGTGCTAGTCGCGTTAAATGTTGTCAATCATCGGAGGGAATGTTGGCCGAGGCGGGATTTGAACTGACGACTCTAACCCAGCATCGATAGCCTTCGTCGATTTCGAGCCGGGTCATACCGATGACTTTATAAGTTGCATAAATGGCTTCCCCCTGCTTGGCCCTCAGGATTGTGGGGTAAGCATTATGACTGACTCGCTGGTGTCAGGGTAAATGGACTAGTAGTACTGGTAACTTACCCAGAAAACGTATAACACCATACACACAAGACAAACAAATACATATGGAGCCAGGGAAATTAACCTTAGGATATTTGTAATTAGTGTCGATTTAGTCGGCAACTATGACCGAAACTTATATACTATTTGTCAGTGGGGTTCTTGAAATTCGTTGTGACTTATTGATGACCATTGCAGACCGAGATCAGACTGTGCGCATGTGCAGGTCTGCATCTAGACCTGCACGGGTCGCCACCAGTTTAGTTTTCCAATAGAATCGCTCATGTTTCTCCTTTTGTTACAATGTTTTCAACTTTATTCAATTCAATAGTTTCATTTGTAGAGATTGTCCACAGTAAATCTAAATACTTAACCGAAAGCAGTTTTCCCTATATAGCCCTTTCTGACACCTCTGCAGTAGACGACTTTTGAAAACATTGTGACAAAAGGAGAAATTGCTCAGGGTGAGCAATTTCTCCATTTGCCACAATGTTTTCATCTCAATTTAATATTTTAACTACCACTTATTGCGATTTTTCAAATATTTGCCAGTATGTTTTCAAAGAAGTCTGCTGCAAAATGTGTTGTATGCGGGCAAACGGCTATATATGTTCAAAGGCGTCTGCGGTAGATTGGTTGTATTTCGGAAAGGGTTAAAGACACTATATATTAACCCGCAATTTTATCATATTAGATTACCTTGTTACCATGACAGTCATCGGTATGTTCACGTACTGTATTACGATCACGGTTCGGGTTTATTGCACATGTATTGACAAAACGATTTAAAATATACACACATCAAGTGTTACATCACGTGGTTTACCGATGTTATATTGTATATAGCATAACTGTGTTTAAGAAAAAACTTTAGAAATACCTATTTATCTATAAACTTATTTACACGATTGGAAACATATTTGTGTTTTGTAAGTATAACAATTGTTTACCCTCATGTTCTATCTCTAAAACTGAAATAACTCTCTCTATATATATATATATATTCTTTATTGTCAACATTTATAGATATCAGTTTACAGCTGAAGATATTGAAACATGAAGCCGAATTCTCTATATTGAAGTCTTCATTTCTTTTTTTCTTTCTTTCGGAACAGTAAGATTAAGTTAGAAATAAACATTACATTTAGTAACATAAATTTCATTTAGTAACATAAATTTCATTGAGTAACATAAATTTCATTTAGTAACATAAATTTCATTGAGTAACCATACATTTCATTGAGTAACATAAATTTCATTGAGTAACATAAATTTCATTGAGTAACCATAAATTTCATTGAGTAACATAAATTTCATTGAGTAACATAAATTTAATTTAGTAACCTAAATTGTTGTCATTTGAAGTTGAATTGAATCGCGCCAGGCGATTTGGGGTCTTATTACATCTCCTTAATAGGATCACAATAAGGAATATGCCTAATGGTAGAAACACTCGCGGTTGTGCAGACACAAGTGAGACTGTGCGTTTATACGAAATCCCAAATAGCCAAAACGCAGCTTAATTTTGTCTAAAAAAGGAAATATATCTAAAATTGAATCTGTGTCGACCAATTGAAATACGGTGTCTAATCATGGTATTCAATGTTCCATGTATTAAACTATTGTTTAGCAGTACCCAAAGGTAAACGAATTATGATACTGATCATCATGCGCCTGCTCATAGTCTGAATACATAGTTCCCAATACTACAATAGTTACCTCCCTTTATCGGCCATTTTGTTAGGCAAATATGATATTCATTATAATAGAGAATGTATAACATTTGTAACAATTATGGAAAACAAACGAATTTGATAACCATATTTCTATTAATATCTGATAACATTTAGCTTTTGGATTTAGTGATTTCTTGTGGAACAGCACTCGTATGTATCATGTAGTGCCTCTCTAAATGGCCACAGGGGAGGTAACTCAAATACATGTATTTGTCCTGCACTGTTGGAGAAATTAACCTTAGCATATTCAATGCAGCGTCTTACAAACAGGGCAAGTTATATTGACTTACTTCTGTCACTTATATTTCTGTAAATTCCGAACAATAATACTTTCTTAATGATACCTGTTATGTCTATAAAACGATGTTAAATGGTTGCTTTGCAACAACTCAAACGTACAGTTTGTGATACATTTCAACTCATTTTCGAAGAAAAGATAATTACTATCCCTGTCCCCCTGATACAGACGACATTTACATCTACAGCAGACGACTTACGCAAACATGCGGTAAAATGATAACTTGATAAGTTGAACAACTTCCACATACGGTTTGCAACTCTGTATCAAAATACACTTCCAGTTTTCAAGATGTTATATATTTATGTTTTCGAATGGTTTCAAAGGAAACGACTCTGAACATATCATACCGCGTGTTACAGTACATGGTTTATTCCAATTCAGTTACGGACAATACTACAACGATCGGATTTTGTGAAGACAGAGTTATCTACCCTGTTGAAAAGAAAAGCAGCATTCTGTTCACAGCAGAAACAAACACTTTTCGAGGAAACACGTGTTCATGCAGGGTATCGGGCTCATTACGAAACATAACCACAACGTTCGTAGATATCCGAATGTTCAAACACAAGATCGGAACCGGAAGCACATGTTCGTCTGCAAGACTATCATATAATCAAGATAACCAACCAGAAACTATTTGTAATTCTTCAGTAGAAGAACAAAATCATTTTGTGTATTATGACTCCTTTAATAGCAATGACGTGAAAATAACACTTAAAGATTTGAATAAAGACGGAGAGGAAGATATTCCATCAGTGGTTTGGATTTTGGTTGAAGGTATTACATTTAAGTTTTCCTATTTTCAACACATGACTGAGCCGTCCCGCGAGAAAACCAACAGTGTGGACTCTGAGTAAAGTATGGCCCCGGATCAGCCTAAGCATGCAGCGCAGGCTCACCCGGATAGACACTGTTCGCCTCCTGTGGATTTTCTGTTTCAGGAATCATTACCCTATACCTCTATCCCCCTGGGACGAAATGTGTCGGCCCGGATCAGTCTGGTCTGGATCGATACATTACGCAGATGCCATAATGTTGGTTTTCTTGCGGGACGGCTCAATTGTTATGTATTGTGAACTACCTCTGGAAGATCCCAAAGTGAAGTTCTTTTAAAGACTTTAACAGAGAAAATAAACTATCGAAATGAAAGAACAGTTTCTTTTCTAGACAGCAGTGATTCAAATACAACAAAATACAACCTCTCGAAAAAAAACTTTTGAAATCAACCCTTATTTTCTAGCAACCTAAGAGAAAAAGAAATCCATAAACGCACCGTCATTAAGTTTCTTGACTTGTTTCTCCAGAGAGTAAATCACACCAAACATATTTAACCATTTAGCTAATATTATTGTTCAAGGCTTGTCTGCATTCAAAATATCTTTGATTAAATTATAATTATGAAAAAGTTATCGGGACTTTTTAAACAGATTTTGACAACATTGTAGGAAAATGGAAATACTCATTCTGAATAACATCTTCTTTTCCAAAGCTGTTTTCCAAACCAAATTAATATATCTATAGGTACTACCTATTTACGAAAAAAATGCAAGATAATTATAAACAAAAATTAAAGAGCATACTTTGGCCATAAAAAGGGATTTATGAGTAATTGACTAGACAATAATAATGTTAATGTCATGTTTCTTGCATTATCAAAACATATTTGGAATTCGTATTGCTGTCGTCTATTATTACGAACAGAAAATAATAAAGTAAAGACTTTCAGAAAATCAAGGAATACATTTATAATGAACGAGGTTAAAAAATGAGGGCCAAGATGATCCTAAATCGATCACCTGCATTATGGTAAAGAAGCAAATAGATCAGCCCTTTTCTGATGCCACTTGGCGACTGCCTTTTTCAACCAGTCAATATGACTGGAACAAATGATGTAAATGGTCACATTTCTGCTAAACCATTTCCCTATTAGAGATGGTTTCTGAGGCCTTTGCAACAGATGATTTAGGAAAAGATTGTCGCCAAAAGAACAATTGCTCCTTATGAGAAAGTTATGCTTTTGCCACAATGTTTGATAAATAATTATACTTTGAATGAGTGAGTCAATAGCTCATGCATAGGAATTTTGGGTCTTTCATGTTGATACCACATTTTTTGCGGGAAACGACATCGCTCCATTGACGTTACGCCAAGATGAAGTGTTACGGAAATGACGTCACGTCCTTCTTTGGCTACGATACAGTCAAAATTTAGGTTCGGGCGTAGAAGGTTAATGCTGTCGATTTTTTGATAAACGGGAAAACATATTTCTTACAGAGTTCCATTTATTTTTAACTTTTCGTACAAATATTAATTCCCACATAACACAGCACTTAAATGATCTTAAATATCGATTTAAAAAAAAAAAAGGATTAAAAAGACGACTATAATGTTCAATCCGTGTGTTTTTTTCTCATTTTTTACATACTCAGAAATCGATTTTAAAAAAAATGATTAAAAAGACGACAATAATTTTCAATCCGTGTTTTTCTGCTCATTTTATACATATCCAAAATACCAATTTAAATAAAAATGATTAAAAAGCCGACAATAATTTTCAATCTGTGTTTTACGTCTGCTTTTTATACATATCCAAAATGGCGGCCCCCATGGATTTTTCCAATTTCATTTCAGAAAGCTTCATGGGTTATAGAAAAAAAAAAAAAAAAAATCTCACCTGTTAACTATAAGCGAAAAAACCCATTTATGGTTTTTTTTCGTATTATCTGATGCATGAGAGGAGTCCTGTGTCCTCTGTATCAGGGAGAGGTTAACGAAACTATTTATGGATATACAGCGGTTTGTCATGTCAATTACAAATCATTGCAGGTGCTTTACGGATAGAATGTTCAACCTCCGATGTACCGGAAGTGACAACACAACCTTCTACATTCACTCCTCAATCAAACGGCACGCTTGGAACTAAGAAAGGTAATTCAACATAATCAGAGGGATCGTCAGTGAAGATAAGAAAAATATTGTGAGAAGCGAAACGGACAGTTTATCCGATCCTTCTGGTGTTACACCATTGTATCGCACCCGCTGCAGACAACTTTTGAAGACGAAGTGGACCAAACAAAAGAGGAAAATTGTCATTATCAGAACCCTTCCTTTCGCCTGGACAAAGATGAGGTGTAAGTGTAAATTCAAACAAAGATCTCGAATTGTCGGTCCACGTTTACCCGCTTTATATGCCATCACGTGATGTCAAACGGAGATGCACCACACTTCATATGTGCGGTTCTACTACATAATGAACCCTTCCCAACATACAAATATACTTTGTCACAATATTGTCAAAAGTTGATCGTAGCAGATGCGTCAAAATGCGTCTGTAAGTGGGAAAGGGGGTAAAGAAACCCTTTCCATGACAAAAGCGCAATTCAACGCTACAGCAGGTACTTTTTCTTTGTGGTGAAAATGATAGACGTTGCGCACGGGTTGCTCCCTACGTTTTTGTCAACATTTACGCAAAACAGCCGCGTCGCGTTAATTAGAATGTGTTTAACTTTAATGCAACACTGCTTATATGAACATTAATTGTGACATTGCAACTAACTTGTGCGTAGATATTGCTGTCACAATTATCTGATAGTTATTCATGCATCCAATTTCATAACTTCAGCTTATTGTCAAACAATGAGGAATTTGCATTACACAAAACAAATTACGCTATACCGCTATATTTCAAATATTATTTTTGTTTTATTTTTCATTCTTTTAACATTATATACACACGAACACACGGCCACAACAAAATGGTCAAATGTGGTCGCAGTCTACAGCTTCTGTATTTACTATTGACAACAGAGTTTATCGAAGTTTATCCATTTCCACATACAACAAATCTAAAGCAGACGACTTTGAAGACATCTTATTCAAAATGTATTTTTTTTTTCCATTAATGACAGATTAAATATTAAATAGAGTTGAAACATTGTGGCAAATAGTGAAATTGCTCATCATGAGCAATTTCACCTTTGCCGCAATGTTTTCAAAAGTCGTCTGCTGCAGAGGCGTCAGAAAGCGTCTATATAAAGAAAAAGGTTAAACTGTCGATTATTTCCAAATGTAAGGCTTCAGAAATGTGAACAATGGTTCAATTATTTTCCTTAATCTTAACAAAATATATTTAACTGAAATTGCTGGGACCATATCCTGTTTTCTCGGAATAAGTTAGGTCTTTTTATTATAATCAACGTAAAGACACCGAATTATCGTTTTACCGCTGGGAAGAGTAGCACCAATTCAAAAGTATCAAGTATCTCGGGCGAACAACATGCTTAGAAAATATAGTACGAATAGGATTCATCGTCTGCGATTTAAATCATTGTCTCCGTTATGTCATTTCTTTTGTCATTTATGAGTTCACTAGCGCTTTTCGTATAATCTTCCCGAAATCTTCTGGAGAATAATCCTGATCATTTTGTGACACATTATATTAGATGCAATTAATTTGGTGATACTTACCATTACATTAACCATTTCCCTCATACAACAATTCTGCAGCAAACGACTTTGAACGTATTTTGTCAAAACATAGAAAATCTCCATAATTGAATGGATAACCTATGACAACAAGTGGAAAACATTGTGGCAAAAGGAGAAATTGCATGTTTTGTGCAATTTCTTCTTTTGTCACTATGTTTTTTAAAAAGCTGTCTGCTGCAGAGGCGTCAGAAAGCGTCTATCTGAGGGAAAGGGTTAAAACACTCTAAACGTCAGTTTACGTATAATGAACCTGCATTTGTTAAGATTGATAATAAACAAAAGTAACCAACTCTAACTGCGTTATTCATCTCTCTGTTGAGGGAGGTTTCGGGTTCGATCTCTGGTCGGGTCATTACACAGATATTATTGAACGTAGTAATGGATCGCTGGTGCCAGGATAAATGGACCTCGCGTACTTATAACCGACCCAGGAAACGCCATAATATAATTGAAAACTTGTTGAAAGCAGCAAAAAACACCAAACATTTTTAATTTTATTAATTATTTATTTCAGAAGAACAGAATGAAAGTGACAGAAGTAGTGTGGGAATCATTGCAGGAGCAGTAGCAGGCATTCTTGTTGTAGTTGTCGTCGTCGTCGTCGGTATTGTTGTATTCATATTCTTCAAAAGGTAAGCAATGATTTTGGTCACTTTTCTGATCACACAACGAACCCTAATGCATTGTCGTACGTAGGCTATATATATATATTACTTTTTCTTAAACTTTGATTTAGTGATTTCACATTTACAACCATAATTTTAGATTGATTTGAATCACTTAACCCTTTCCCTCATACAACAATTTTGCAGCAGACGACTTCGAACATATTTTGTCAAAAAAAAAGAAAATCTTTGTAACTGAATGGATAAGCTATGACTAAAAGTGGAAAACATTGTGGCAAAAGGAGAAATTGCTCGTTTCGAGCAATTTCTTCTTTTGTCACTATGTTTTCAAAAAGCCGTCTGCTGCAGAGGCGTTAGATAGCGTCTATATGAGGGAAAGGGTTAAACAAGCTTTTATTACTATAACGATCAATACTCTGGTTCATCTCTCACATTGGCTGACAACCGACTTTCTGTCATACGCCAACTAATCTGATATGATTAAAAGTGCAATCAATTCAATCTGTAAGATGTTACAAACGAAAAAACGCTCTTGTGTATACATCTTTTGATATTTCTATCATTCCATGTAGGTTTGCTTTTCCCAATTTTGAAATCACATAAACTTCATATAATGATTAGTATGTCTCCCCCATACATGGGGGTGACATATTGTTTTTGCCAGTTCTGTCCTTCCTTCCGTCCTTCCGTCTGTCACACTTGTTTCCGCTCAATAACTGAAGAACGCTTAGGTGTAGGAACTTCATACTTGGTATGCAGGTTGGTTATGACCAGTAGCTGACCCCTATTGATTTTGATGTCAGAAGGTCAAAGTTCAAGGTCATGGTGACTGTGTGAGGTAAAAAATGGTTTCCACTCAATAACTGTAGAACGCTTGGGCCGAGGAACTCCATACTTGGTATGCAGGTTGGCCATGCCCAGTAGAAGACCCCTATTGATGTTAAGGTCAGTACGTCTAAAGTCTAAAGATGACCCTTATTGATTTTGTTTGATTTTGATGTCACAAAGGTCAAAGGTCAAGGTCACGGTAACCTTCAGCTGAAAATGTTTTTTACTCAATAACGCTTATGCCCAGGAAATTCATACTTGGTGTACAGGTTGATCTTAATATTGAATCATTCAGAGCGGCGCTCTACAAACATATTTTGTGAACAGTGTAGAACCAAATCAGCTTGACGCATCCGCAGTCTCATCTGCCACTATAGATTTCGGAATCCGATAGCATGGATGTGTAGGCCGGTGTTAATTTACAGGTGTCAAAGTAATGTCACGTTCGAATGTTGTTAATAGGTGCGGAGGTCGCGGGTTCGATCCCCGGACGGGTCATACCAAATACTTTAACAATGGTAGTAATGGCTGTTCTCCTGGCAGGGTTAGCATTACTGACTGGCTGGTGTCGGGATTACTGGACCGGTAGTACTGGTAACTTACCCAGGAAATGCCGTGATATAACTGAAAAACTGTTGAAAGTGGTGTAAAACACCAAACAATTAATCAATGCAAACAGATGTGTAAACCATGATAATCGTTAAATTAGAAATTACCTATTTTACAGACGCAACAAAGGTCCAAAGAGGAAGATGGCAAGACAAAATAGTTATACGGCTGCAAGCAGTGTTCGATCTACTTCAAACAGCATATACGACGAGATTAATGATAATGAAGAAAACAATATATACGATCCGGCTTATGAATCTAAGAAACATGAACCCTATTATGATCCAGTCTACGAGCCCAAGCTAAGCAATTCTGCCACTGGATCTTCGCCAAATTATATCGCAGGAACGCATACGTATCAGAATGTAGGCAAAGGTGGCCAAAACACTGCTAGTTCCGTTAATGAAAACAAAGGACGATATGTGATTCCAAAAAGAATAAAAGCCCCATTCAGTAAAGTAAAGAAACAAACAAGTAAATTTGTTGATTTCGTTAAATCACGGACAGGCCAAGAACCAACATCGCCCAAACAAAGACCGAGGGATGCGTCAGGAGCATCTTATGATCATCGCCGTGTTGGTGCAAAAACTGATGCAGTTAATCCACTAAAGGATGAACCAAGCCATGCCCACGCCCATGCGGCGGCTGTAAAAAAATCGCCCGTCAACCAACCGAAAAATCAAAGAACCACTGCGTTACAAGCCAGAGATATAGAGGTCATTGGTCTTCAAACTAAAACCTCACAGATCATTAGCGTGACACTTAACAAAAAAGAAGCCATAAGAATGAAGCCTGAAGGTAAAAAAGGACTTAAACCAAGTAAAGATACCATCGAAAAAGTACCAAGTGAAGCTGACTTGCAAGCTGTCAACCAACCGAACAATCAAAGAACCACTGCGTTACAAGCCAAAGATATAGAGGTCGTTGGTCTTCAAACTAAAACCTCACAGATCATTGGCGTGACACTTAACAAAAAAGAAGCCATAAGAATGAAGCAGATAATTGGCGTGACACTTAACAAAAAAGAAGCCATAAGAATGAAGCCTGAAGGTAAAAAAGGACGTAAACCAAGTAAAGATACCATCGAAAACGTACCGAGTGATGCTGACTTGCAAGCTGTTCATGTAGGAGATGAATATATTGAATTCCAGTTTAACGTGGATGAGAACAACCCGAATATTGTGAAAATGAAAGAACCAGATTTATCTGCAAACCTTCTCCGACCACCTCCGCCCACCCGTGATCCGCCTTCACCGAAGTTGTCGAAACCTATGAGTCCATTGCCAAACTCTTCTAGTTCACAAAGTCCAATCACTGAAACAGCACAAAAATCTGCAAGTCCAACATTGGATAATCTAGCCACAGAGGATACAGGACCTAGTTATGATTACGCCGACCCAAATAGATTGCGTACACGTCTCGGAAAAAGGAGTGCAACTGGCCGAGAATCACCTCACCAAGACAATTCTGAGGTAGATGTCTCGGATGAACAACCTTCGTATGATTACGCTAACGTTAGAGACGGAGAAGATGATGTCAATTCAGGGAAAACTGGTTCCGTATACGAAAATGTCGGGAGGAGGCTTAGAGAAGCAAGTATGAAGAAACATATGAGTGAAGCGGATATACAATATGGTTTAATAGGGCATGAAGTTACAGTAACAAGTCCATCACGACCAACATCATTTCCCAATAAGACATCATCTAATACATCTCACTATGAGAATCTGAATAACAATAATCGAATTCCTTTAAAACCACCAATTGCAACCAAACCCAAACAAAATGCGCATTCAATGGACAATATCCAAGGAAAGATTACTGCTAAACTGAAAGAAAGTAACCTTGGTTTAAAATCCGAACTACAACAGAAATTAAAGTTGACAAAAGATAACAAGCACATTCCGCCATCAAATAAAAACGTGAAAGTGGAAGACATGGAACACGACAAATGTTCTACAAAAAGTGTTGTTAAAAGTGACAATGTATCGACAAAGGACTATGAAAAGCCACCTGATAAAAAGTCCGTTCTGAACATGGCTAAAGTCTTTGATAAAAAGAAGACGTGACGGACTTTCCACATTCACTAAACTAAACACAACCGAAGCCATTATGTTTTATTCATCACATGTTCAGCAAACTGATCATCGGCCATACTTTGGACACGTTCTTGCATATGCATAGAGAAGTATTTCACGTAAATTAATGAATGAATTAAGACAAAATATAGACCAAGATAAGACTTCTAATATGTGCTTTATAATTTAGATCTAATTCGTTCGCAAATTCTTAAGATGCCATGTTTACATTTATGCATGTTGCAGGAGAAACACATGTTGTTTTAGCAGGGGAAAGGTTTTTAGATCACCTAGAGCCAAAGGCTCAAGGTGAGCTATTCTGATCACTTTTTGTTGGTCGTTAACATTTAGCATTTAGATCATCTCCTCCTTAACCAGATGACCAATTTCAACCAATCTTTTCAGTAATGTTCCTTTGGTGGACCTCTTTCAAAATTGTTCAAAGATTTAAATTCCATCGAGAACTTTGGTTGCTGTGGCATCAGAAAAGGGGAAAATAGCCGAATCTTAAAAAATCTTCTTGTCCAAAAAAACTGACCCGATTTGAAAATAATTTTGCACAAATGTTCCTTAGGGTACCCTCTACCAAGACTGTTCCGATCCGTTAAAAAACATGGCCGCCAGAGGGCGGAGCTTATTTTCCTTATATGTGCATTGTTAAAATTTTAAAAATCTTCTTGTCCAAAAGTTTAGGCCCAATTTGGAAATTATTTTGCACAAATGTTCCTTGGGGCACCCTTTACCAAGATTCTTTAAATATTTTCAAACCGTCGAAAAACATGGCCGCCAGGGGGCGGAGCTTGTTTTCCTTATATGTGCATTGTTAAATTTTAAAATTTCTTGTCCAAAAGTACTGGCTCGATTTGAAAATTATTTTGCACAAATGTTCCTTGGGGTACCCTTTACCAAGATTGTTCAAATATTTCCGATCCGTTGAAAAACATGGAAGCCAGGGGGCGGAGCTTGTTTTTTTCTTATATGTGCATGGTTAAAACTTTAAAAATCTTCTTGTCCAAAAGAACTGGCCCGATTTGGAAATTATTTTGCACAAATGTTCCTTGGGACACCCTTTACCAAGATTGTTAAAATATTTCCGATATGTTGAAAAATATGGCCGCCAGGGGGTGGAGTTTGTTTTCCTTATATGTGCATTGTTAAAATTTTAAAAATCTTCTTGTCCAAAAGTACTGGCCCGATTTTTAAATTATTTTGCACAAATGTTCCTTAGGGCACATTTACCAAGATTGTTCAAATATTTCCGATCCTTTTAAAAATCATGGCCGCTAGGGGGCGAAGCTTGTTTTCCTATGTGCATTGTTAAAACTTTAAAAATCTTCTTGTCCAAAAGAATTGGCCCGATTTGAAAATTATTTTGCACAAATGTTTCTTGGGGCACCCTCTACCAAGATTGTTCAAATACATCCGATCCGTTGAAAAACATGGCCGCCAGGGTTGCTGCGGCATCAGAAAGCGGTCAAAATGTCCAAACTTTAAAAATCTTCACTTCTGAATCTGCATTTTAGATTCCAATATAGTTTGGTAGAAATGTTCATTGGGTGAGCCTCTACAAAGATTGTTCAAGGCATACTGATTGTTTGAAAAACATGGCATTCAGGAGGCATCAGAAAAGGGGCAAAATGACAAAATGATTTATATAAATTGATAAGCTGTTTTGTTGACTGTCCATTCACTGCAGTTTACATTCGCAGACAAATGATCAGGTGATCGATGTAGGGCCATCTTGGCCCTCTTGTTAAATATAGTTTTGCCACGAACCACGATAATACAAGGACTTTAACAAAATTCATTCCACGTTTAAAAAACAGCCATTCTGATCAACAGTATATGTATGCATCACCTCAGCAAGTTAACGAGGACGATAGCCAGCTGATTTAGCAAAACGTTATTTATGGAACACTGTTATAAGAATGCCAAGAAACTAAATAGTATTTTGTGATACACTACATAAAATATCATTAAAATGGCGTGAAACCCCATCTATCAATAAAAAGCTTCTTTCTCAGGCCTGTCACCTCATCATGTGATCGAGTGAAGACATGTACGTACACAAATATCGATAAACTATTGCTTTATCCAATAGATTATTGATGTTTGTATCGTCTGGCTTTGCAGGGTGTCTCTTTAAACTCACTGTACACGGATGTTCACCCGTCTGTCTTTGGAGATTGGCAGGCGAAAATTGTCTTTTTCTAACTCTCTTTGTATGATAAATTAAAAGATACTGATAATTCCTTTCAAACTTGTTGTCAATTAAATTCTTGTTTGGTGTTTGATGCCGATTTCAACAGTTTTTCAGCTATATCACGACGTTTCCTGGTTAAGTTACAAGTACTACTGGTCCATTTATCCTGACACAAGTCAGTCAGCCTGATGCTAATCCAGCAACCCTGAGCGGCAAGGAGGGCAGAGATTACAACCATTTTTAAAGTCTTCGATATTACCCGACCGGGGCTCGAACCCACGACCTTCCGCACCCGACGCTCTACCACTACACCATCGAGGTAGTACAACGTATTGACGAATGAGGCTAGATTAATATTTAACTACTTTCCTTACAATTAATTTTGATAATCCAAGGTTTGTGAGTTCGAACCCCAGCTCGGTCAACATTCTTTCCGACGTTTGACAAAAGTCAATGCGACAAGCCTCATTCGTCGTCCACCAATGGGCTGACAGTCTATGTTGAAAAACAGTCAGTTGCTTGAAACGATTGTCGTGTGGAGTATTGGTGTGACTAAACAATTGTTGAAAAGGTCAGATACTTTCGGAAACGAAGATTTTTAAAGCTTTCACGTTAGCCATACAAGGCAAAATAGCCCATTCCCCTTGCTGCCATGTTTAATGAACAAAAAGGAACCTTCCTACAAAATTACTTGAACATTGGACAACTGGTTAGGGAGAAAGTCTTTTTTAATTTTTTTTTCCGGTTGCCATGGACACAAGAATTCTGCATGGATCAACACAATTTGAAGGAATTATGGTGAGGACTCTGAACAGATACTTTCTGAAAGGTTTCATCTAAATTGACCCGTTGGTTACAGAACAGACAAGAGGCAATCACAATAACTCACCTTGGGCACTTCGTACTCAGGTGAACTAAAGAAAATCCAACTGAAAGGCCATCAGGTACTGCACATCTCATCCTGGTATAAAAGCTTCCTATAACATTTCATTAAATTCCACCCAGTGCTTGCTGAGAAAAAACGTGGACAAATCAGCCATGTTGGTATTCTATATAACACTATGCATAATAATCAATTTGCCACAAGTTTGTAAATAAGAGGGCCATGATGGCCCTGGATCGCTCACCTGATTTATTCCATCGGATTCATAATGCCAAGCACAATAACTCATTCGAGGCCAAACTGGAGGCCCCAAAAGACCAGTAGTGCTCCACTGACACAAAGGTGAAACAACCCAACCCTATGTTGTCTGTCAAATTAATTTGGCAGAAAACCGACCATATACATTTTAGAGGAGATTTTACTCACTACAGCCATATAAGGCAAAACGGCCCCTATTCGTGGTGGCCATGTACAAAAACAAGTGGCCCAATCACCATGGCTTGAAGGAATCTCGTATAGTGACAGCCAAGGAACATTTCTGCAAAATTATTTGAAAATCGGCCGAATAGTTTAGGAGGAGAAGATTTTTAAAGTTTTCACTAAAGCCATTATACGGCTAACTCCTGCCCCCTGGCAATTATATTTCAA
Source organism: Serripes groenlandicus (assembly GCA_031761405.1). Lineage (NCBI taxonomy): Eukaryota > Metazoa > Mollusca > Bivalvia > Cardiida > Cardiidae > Serripes > Serripes groenlandicus. The sequence goes on from JASEVX010000005.1 coordinate 36,188,257, forward strand.
GATCAATCAACATGGCTTGGTGTAATCTGATAGAGAGTCAGTCATCCAATGAACACTTCTACAAAATTATTTGAAAATCGGCCAGACACTTTCGTCGGAGATGATTTTTTAAGATTTCAGTCTAGCCATATAAGGCAAAACACCGCTGCCATCTGGGGACCATGTTTTTCAAACAATCAACATGACTTGGTGGAATTTGATAGAGGGTCACACAAGGAACATTTCTGCAAAATTATTTGAAAATCGGCCAAACACTTTCGGAGGAGAAGATTTTTTAAGTTTTCACTATAGCCATATAAGGCAAAAAGCCCCGCCCACTGGCGGCCATATTTTTTGATCAATTAACTTGGCTTATAGGAATCTGATAAAAAGTCACCCAAGAAACATTTCTACAAAATTATTTGAAAAACGGCCCGACACTTTCAGAGGATAATTTGTTTCAATTTTTCAATATAGCCATATAAGGCAAAATAGCCCCGCCCCCTGGCGGCCATGTTTTTCGTCCAATCAACTTGGTTTGAAGGAATCTGATAGGTCACCCAAGGAACAATTCGGAGATTTTTTAAGTTTACACTATTTGTTTCTTTCGTTGCCATGGAAACCAGAATTTTGCATCGATCCAAAAAAATTGAAGGAATTCAGGAGAGGATGCTTCCTATGAAGTTTCATCCTAATTGGCCAAGTTTTTAGGGAGGAAAGGTCGTTTGAAGCAAAATGTTAACGCACGCACGAGGGACAATTCGCCATGACATAAGCTCGACTAGCTTTCACCCAGTGGAGCTAAAAATGGAACATAAGGAAAACAAAGTTTGCTCACTGATGGCCATGATATCCAACAGATCCTAATAACTAGAACAATCACTAAAGGTGATTAATACCCCCGCCCCAACCCCTGACACATATTATATCTCACAGTATTATCTTTGACTCAGACAATTTGAATATCAGTATCAAAAAGAAATACTAAGATGATATCAAACACAAAACGGCTCCTTTCATCTGGACCGACCGCCCGACAGGCTGATGCCACACAAAACGGCTCCATTTTGCCATGTTTCAAGTAAATCCGGTTGAAATTGAAGGAGGAATATGTCGCACCAGATTAGATAATCCTATTTCAAGGTCAGAGGTGAAGGTCACAGGGACATGAAATTTGCGTCTTGCACATCTACTACTCCCGATTAACATTTATGCCAAGTATCAAGTAAATCAGGTTGAAACTGAAGGAGGAGTACAGCAGATTAGATTTTAACAAAAACAAAAATCCTATTTCAAAGTCATAGGTCAAGGTCACAGGGACATGAAATGTGCGTGTTGCACATCTACTACTCCTGATTAACATTTATGCCAAGTATCAAGTAAATCAGGTTGAAACTGAAGGAGGAGTACAACAGATTAGATTTTAACAAACAAAATTCCTATTTCAAGGTCAGAGGTCAAGGTCACAGGGACATGAAATTTGCGTGTTGCACATCTACTACTCCTGATTAACATTTATGCCCAGTATGAAGTAAATCAGGTTGAAACTGAAGGAGGAGTACAACAGATTAGATTTTAACAAAAAAAAATCCTATTTCAAAGTCAGAGGTCAAGATGAAGGTCACAGGGACATGAAATTTGCGTCTTGCACATCTACTACTCCTGATTAACATTTATGCCTAGTATGAATGCCAAGTATGAAGTAAATCAGGTTGAAACTGAAGGAGGAGTACAAGAGTTTAGATTTAAAAAAAAAAAAATCCTATTTCAAAGTCAGAGGTGAAGGTCACAGGGACATGAAATTTGTTTCTTACACATCTACTACTCCCGATTAACATTTATGCCAAGTATCAAGTAAATCAGGTTGAAACTGAAGGAGGAGTACAACAGATTAGATTTTAACCAAAAAAAAAATCCTATTTCAAGGTCACAGGGACATGAAATGTGCGTGTTTCACATCTACTACTCCTGATTAACATTTATGCCAAGTATCAAGTAAATCAGGTTGAAACTGAAGGACGAGTACAACAGATTATATTTTAACAAACAAAATTCCTATTTCAAGGTCAGAGGTCAAGGTCACAGGGACATGAAATTTTCGTGTTGCACATCTACTACTCCTGATTAACATTTATGCCAAGTATGAAGTAAATCAGGTTGAAACTGAAGGAGGAGTACAACAGATTAGATTTTAACAAAAAAAAATCCTATTTCAAAGTCAGAGGTCAAGATGAAGGTCACAGAGACATGAAAGTTGCGTCTTGCACATCTACTACTCCTGATTAACAATTATGCCAAGTATGAATGCCAAGTATGAAGTAAATCAGGTTGAAACTGAAGGATTTAACAAAAACATTTTTTATTTCAAAGTCAGAGGTCAAGGTGAAGGTCACAGGGACATGCAATATGTTTCTTGCACATCTACTACTCTCGATTAACATTTATGCCAAGTATCAAGCAAATCAGGTTAAAACTGAAGGAGGAGTACAACAGATTAGATTTTAACAAACACAATTCCTATTTCAAGGTCAGAGGTCAAGGTCACAGGGACATGAAATTTGCGTGTTGCACATTTACTACTCCTGATTAACATTTATGCCAAGAATCAAGTAAATCAGGTTGAAACTGAAGGAGGAGTACAACAGATTAGATTTTAACAAAAAAAAATCCTATTTCAAAGTCAGAGGTCAAGGTGAAGGTCACAGGGACATGAAATTTGCGTCTTGCACATCTACTACTCCTGATTAGCATTTATGCCAAGTATCAAGTAAATCAGGTAGAAACTGAAGGAGTAGTACAACGTAACAGATTTTGCGGACAGACTGACCGACGACCGGCTGCGGGGGTATAATAAGGAAAACAAGGGCGCCGCAAAGGGGATGCATCCCCTTGGTAAACTTTTTTTATAATTATTACATGACATATACTTTAATGTATGGCAAGTTTGGTTATGATCTGCCAAGAGATGATCAGTGTAGAGTGGTCACAAGGTTGTTGATATGGGAAAAGTCCAAGTCCAATTTTGACCTTGCTTGAAAATAAATAGGCTTCTAGACCTTGCCATATACTTACTGTATACCAAGTTTAGTTAAGATCAGCCGAAGGATGTTCAGTGTAGAGTGGTCACAAGGTTATGGGAAAATAGTCAAAGGCCAATTTTGACCTCGACCTTTAACCTATGACCTTGAAAATAAATAGGCTTCTAGACCTTGCCATATACTAACTGTATACAAAGTCTGGTTAAGATATGTTGAAGGATGTTCAGTGTATAGTGGTCACGAGGTTGTTGATATAGGTAAATAGTCAATCCAATTTTGATCTTGACCTTTAACCTTGAAAATAAATAGGATTCTAGCCCTTGCTATATACTAACTGTATACAAAGTTTGGTTAAGATCGGTAAAAGGATGTTCAGTGTAGAGTGGTCACAAGGTTGTTGATATGGGAAAATAGTCAGTCCAATTTTGACCTTGATCTTTAACCTATGACCTTGAAAATAAATAGGCTTCTAGACCTTGCCATATACTAACTGTATACCAAGTGTGGTTAAGATCGGTCGATGGATGTTCAGTGTAGAGTGGTCACAAGGTTGTTACAAACGGACAGTCCCATAACTCTATATCCCATGTAAACTTCGTTAGTCGAGGGGATAATAAATAGGCTTCTAGACCTTGCCATATACTAACTGTATACCAAGTTTGGTTAAGATCGGTTGAAAGATGTTCAGTGTAGAGTGGTCACAAGGTTGTTACGGACAGACCCGTTACTATATCCCCTCGCAAACTTCGTTAGCCGAGGGGATAATAAGCTCTGCCCACTGGCGGCCATGTTTTTCAAAATATCAAAATAATTTTAAGAGTCCCCGAAGGAACATCAGATTCTGTCAAATTACTTTTAAATCAGGCCTCTACTTTTGTGAACATGTTTATCAACAGATTGGTATAATTTGAACTTTCTTGGTAGAGCCCTAGGAAAATTGGTATCAAATAGTTTTGCAGTTTCGGCATTCCACTTTTTTCTAATGCTGCAGCAACATAAGTACCACATACAATGAAATTCTTCAAACATCTTTGAAGTTAGTTTGGCTTAGAAAGAAAATTTGTTTGTAAGAAAATGTGGACAGATAGACAGACCGCAATGGACAGTTAGTGATCACAAATAAGCTCACCCCGCAATTCATGTTTCAATTCAGCAAAGAAATGGAACTAATGATTTCAATCGTTAACCCTTTCCCTCATATAGACGCTTTCTGACGCCTCTAAAGCAGACTGCTTTTTGAAAACAGTGACAAAAAAAAAAATTGCTCAAAACAAGCAATTTCTCCTTTTGACACAATGTTTTCCACTTTTAGTCATAGGTTATCCATTCAATTACAGAGATTTTCTATTTTTGACAAAATATGTACAAAGTCGTCTGCTGCAGAATTGTAGTATGAGGGAAAGGGTTAACCCTCACAGTTTCGACTGCTGTACAAGTGTCAGGATACATTACATCGGTAGTACTGGTAATTTACCGAGGGAATATATCTGAAATTCCATTGAGAGTGACGTAAAACACCATCCAAACAACCACAATACATTTCAAACATTCCCCCTTTATATGCAACATCAGTCTGATTTGCAACAGGGTTCTAAGCTACATTTGGAAAACAGAATGAAAACAATATATTTCTTTCAAATGGCACAATTTATTTACTACATCTGTGTATTCATTTAATTACATAATTCTGACAAAAACCTTCACATATAGTTATGTACTCTTGTCTGTTGATCCAGGTAATGATGTTTAACAAGTATTGTAAAGTTTCAAAGCAATATCTGTAATGGTTTTGAAAAAAAGTGAGGTGATACAAAAAACTATGTGTGATGCCATTGCTGACGAGTAAGAGAGCTTGCTTTTCTTCAAAAAGACGAGCTTAAAAGTATACTTTTGTAATAAAACAGCCACATTATCAACTCAATTAGAGAAAAAAGCATACTTTTGTAACAAAGCAGTCACAGTAAAATTACCATATATCAACTAAAATAAGAGAACAGAGCAATAATTATTTATACAAACAACACATTTTCTGATACTGACTACTTCTGAAGCTTCTGCAGTAGTTAACCCTTAAACCTTTCCCTCATACGACAATTCTGCAGCAGACGACTTTGAACATATTTTGTCAAAAAATAGAAAATCTCTGTAATTTGAATGGATAACCTATGACTAAGAGAGGAAAACATTGTGGCAAAAGGAGAAATTGCTCGTTTTGAGCAATTTCTTCTTTTGTCACTATGTTTTCAAAAAGCCGTCTGCTACAGAGGCGTCAGAAAGCTTCTATATGAGGGAAAGGGTTAACCCGTAACCGCGTACAACAGATCTGCAACAGACATCTTCAAAAACTTCTAAGCAAATATTTTGGAAACTCACTACAAATGAAAGTACCATTTTATTGAACATTGTTGAAATCATTGTGGCAAAAGGAGGAACTGCTCAATATGAGCAATTTCTCTGTTAACCACAATTATCTAAAAATTATTGCTGCAGAGGCGTCAGTATATATTCATCTGCATGTGAGAAAGGGTTACACATTTACATTCTTGTAACAAACAATCAGAAAAGGACCATTATGAGCATTGTTTATTATGACTACTTTCTCTTGATTTACAATTATTTTCTTCAAAAACAGATCAAGTTATATAAAATCTAATTCTAAATTCTCACAGTAACAAAATTAATGAATGGCTAAATCATGATTGTGTTACTTTGAAACAAGAGTTTATTCTTCAAATTTAGAATAAGAATTTATTTAGAATGGTTGGTGAGTACCGGTCAATTAAGGTATTGGGGTTGTGATATTAACCCTTTCACACATACAACAAATCTGCAGCAGATGACTTTGAACATATTTTGTCAACAAATAGAAAAATCTCTATAATTGAATGGATAACCTATGACTAAAAGTGGAAAACATTGTGGCAAAAGGAGACATTGCTTGTTTTGAGCAATTTCTTCTTTTGTCACAATGTTTTTAAAAAGCTGACTGCTGCAGAGGCATCAGAAATCGACTATATGAAGGAAAGGGTTAAACCATTGCATGTTTATCTCGACTGTTTATCTGATATGTTTAGGGTCGTCTGTTTCAATACCATAAACTTAGAAAATCTGGAAAATTGGAATAACAATGTTAAAACCCTTTCATTCATACAACAAAATATGAGGCAAGCTTAACTTTGAAAGCATGTAGACACAAATGTGAAAAAGCTCGTTAAATGAAAGTATAGTTGTGGAATGACGTTGAAAATATTGTGGCAAAAGGAGAAATTGCATGATTGTGTTTTGAGCAATTTGTCATTTTGTCACAATGTTTTCCATTGTCGTCTGATACAGAGGCGTCAGAAAGCGTATGAAGGTAGGAAAGTGTTAAGGCAGAGTTCAAAGTATTGAGGGATATGGTCATTTTGAGATATTTTACCTTACCCCACAATGTATTAAAACTTCACTGCTGCAAAGGCGTCAAATGTCCCATGATAAGGGGTGAATTCCTGGATTTTCCCATACCTTCAATGGAAGTACTGGTTACATCCCCATGTAGTACACATTGAGTTATTAAATTGTGAGAAATTATTTCATTGTTTCAAATAAATAGCTATAAGCTGAACTTAACATGAATATGTAAAAGTAAATTAAACAAAATGTGTAAACTTAAATGTAAATAATTTGACATAAAACTGGAAAACATTAAAGAAAAAGAACACTTGAACAGACTTGAATAGCATCTATTGTTTGATAAAGCAGTAAAACAGATAAATAATACTTTAAATTAAGTAAACAGGCATCATAATAATGCAGAGTTGACACACTAGAATCTATATCTTAATACATTTTCTATACATTTCAAAATTGCCACATGTAGCACAACTAAAAACTGAAACTTTGCATAAATTAACTTAACCATTTCCCACATACAACAAATCTGCAGCGGACAGCTTTGAAATCATCTTGGCTAAAATAGTTTATGTCTCCATAAATGAAAGTATAATTAGTGAAAAGAATTGAAAACATTGTGACAAAGGAAAAAATTGCTCATTATGAGCAATTTCTCCTTTTGCCACAATGTTTTCAAAAGTCATCTGCTACAAAGCATAGAAATGCGTCTGTATGTGGGAAAGGATTAACAAATTATTAACCAGCAATGCAAAAACCTTGACCCCTTTCCCACATGTAAACACTTTCATATTCCTCTACAGCAGATAAATTGGGAAAAACCTTGGGCAAAAAGGAGAAATTACTCATAAAGAGTCATAAAGAGTAATTTCTCCTTTTGCCACAATAATTTCAAGTCTTTTCTATTATTATACTTTCATTTGCTGAGATTTTTCATATTTTTGTCAAGATGTTTTCAAAGTCCTCTGCTGCAGAAGATTTGTTGAAAAGGGGGAAGCGGTTGATGAGAGACAACGCAGGCTAATACATGTATGAGAGAATTGAGTCTGGTGATTTTGAGTTGTATTTCAACTGCATCTTTATATTGTATACAGACCTATAAAACAAAATACAAGTCTATAGTCCAACTTATTGTAGGTCAATATACATTTAATTGATTCCAAATCCTTTCCGACAAATAGATGCTTTCTGACGCCTCTGCAGCAGATAGTTTTTGAAATCATTGTGGCAAAAGGAGAAATTGCTGATAATGAGCAATTTCTCCATTCACCACAAAAGATTTCAACTCATTATACAATAAACATACTATCATTTATAGAGATTTTCCATATTTTGGACTTGATAATGTGTCAATATGTGTCTACAGACTGATGGGAAAAGGCTTATGCATACCATAATTCAGCTAAACACAACATTTCGGCCACATTCATCCGAAAACTGACATCCGAAAATTTGCAAAATGAATACTCTAAATACAATATTTAATACTCGTTATCTTGTTATTCACGTGACTTCAAATCCTTTGGACAACAGTTTTGACAAAAACAGTCTATATAAATATCCAAATTGATTGGAATTGCCATTGTCCGAATGTCAGTTTTCCCATGAATTAGGTCACTTAAATATAATTATACCTTACAAAGATTATCTACCAGAAAACTGTTTACCCTTTCTTACATATAGACGCTTTCTGCAACAGACGACTTTTGTAAACACTGTCGCAAAGGTGAAATTGCTCATGAAGAGCAATTTTACCATTAGGCCACAATGTTTTCAATTCAATTCAATAATTAAACTGTTATTAATTAATGTAGATTTGTTCATACTTTTGATAAAATGTTTTCAAAGTCATCTGCTGCAGATTTGTTGTATGTGGGAAAGGGTTAACACAATTATAACAATAGCTCACATTGACCTTTATGCTCTGGTGTGCTGTATAAATAAAATATAAACATTCATTGAACAATATATTAAAAACAAATAAATAGTTGATGATAATATTTTTTATCATTTTATCATTAACCCTTTGCAGACGGTGTCAGAAAATACAATGGAAAATGTTGAAAAAGGTTTAAAATGAGAATGCAGTGCATTCCATTTCAATATTAACCTGCATAGCATCGATATCATGCAACTAGAGTAATTGTAATTTCTTCAATCACTTTGTTTACGCTTTCCCACATACAGACACTTTCTAACGCCACTGCAGCAGACAGCTTTAGAAAACATTGTGACAAAAGGAGAAATTGCTCATAATGAGTTATTTCTCCTTTTTCCACAGCATTTTCAACTATATTCAATAATTAAACTTTTATTTATAGAAGTAGACCATATCTTCAAAGTCGTCTGCTGCAGATTTGTTGTATTGGTATTAACGGTATGTTCCGATATGCCAACTTCTATAGTTTAACACCTATCACTAATCCAGGTCTCAGAAATATAAATATAAATAAATTTATTTTAATTTTAAGGAAAGACGGTAATTGATTAGAATAATTACAGTCTAATTGCATAGCAACACCAGAATAGCCGATTATCTGATTAGAATTAGTTCTTTTTTTTAGGGTACTTGTCTTCGAATACATTTCCTACATTTCTCGTGTGAATAAATCTAAATCAAATTTATATTAATTAAAAGAAAAAAATTGAATTCTGGTTTTATTGATGCATGAATCATAAAAATCTATCCAGGAATAAATTGACAATCATAATTCTAAGTTTGATTGACAGGTATTTTCCGATCAAGCTGTAGAGTCGCAATCTAGGACGCGGGTTTCAACATAAGGGTCAGTTTAAAAATAAATGCGATCACATGATTGGGTTGCATATTAATGAGATCACATGATCACATGATCCAATCAAGTCAAAAATAAAAATTCCTGTTTTTTAATAACAGTTATATATTATATATATATAGCTGGCTTTATTGAGCGGAATTTATTAAATGTTTAAGTATTCTCGGTGCTTTGATCAGCAGCTAGTGAATTTCACGGAAGGTTTTTCTCACACCTACAGGTCAAATAAGTGAGTTGACAGTTTCAGATTCTTATAAAAATTAATGATAATGATGTTTCCTTGTCTAGTTATTGTAGTCTTATGATTTAAAAGACAATATTTATTTCAAATACACTCACAACAAGCGCATTTTCTTCGCTTATATGTCATTGTTTAGCAGAATTGTTTAGTTTACAACGTTGTCAAGTGGGTGGGGTACAGCCGCCAAAATTTTACAGAATGTTTAATTTACCTTTAAATGCGTGATTAAATGTATATATTCATGTTTCGTCTGTCTTAAATTGGATATATTGATTATTTGTTTTTATTTTCTTTCAATTTGCATACTTTGTGTGAGATCCGACTGTCAGCGGAACACGATTTCGAATCAAATAACATGGGTCCAAAGGCAAAGGGGAAAAGATCAGGAGGGAGCGTGAAGGGGAAGCAGCTAGCTAAGCGTTCTAAAGCTCCTGGTGACAATGAGCCTTTAGTTCAGTCTAATCTTGGCAAAGAGATAGATCCATCCAATTTGATGCAGGCTGATCCTCCAGCCAGTGGACTTACGACATCACAGTTATTAACTGTGCCAGAATCAACAGGTATTGAATCTACTTGTACACTTTTCGACCCTGTTCCAGCACTCTCATTATTCTTCTGTCGGGGAACATGTGTTGCATAGTTTGAGGTAGAAAATAATTGTAGGTGCTCATGTTGATATTATTTTACTAAAACCTACAATTGATCACAACCAAGGCAACATGGGTTTGTCTCTCAATGCTAATGGTCAAATCATTCTGCAACAATCCCTTAAAAAGGAAAATTTAGATATTGAAAGCTGGACAGATTTATTTTTAATCTACATGAGCATATTTTTATCAGTTCATCATCCTAATTGCTCTCAAGATTTAATTAAATATATGCACATTGTCCGGACAGGCCAGAAACGTTTTGGTGGTTCAGGTTGGAAGCATTATGATGAACAGTTTAGATATCGTTTTTCATTAAATCAAAGTCGAAGTTGGGCTGAAATAGATACAGAACTTTAGCTTTTGTATATGCAAGCTCCTTTGTCAATTCCAATCCAAACCACTGCTATTGCTAAATTCCTATACCCTTTCTCACATGCATGGGAATGTTACAACTACAAAGGTGCATGTTTTCGTTCAGCATGTCCTTATTTACACAAGTGTTTGAAATGCCCGGGTGATGACCCGCAAGTTTAAAATTGTTTTAAAATGAGAACAGGGGATCCTCAGTCAAGCAATCCGAGGTTTGTCAACCCAAAATCGTATGCAGGAAAGAATCAGTTAAACAATTTTTGTGGCAAACCAAATTTTCAAAGGACTTGGGGACCTAGGTTCAACTCCAATTAATCTTGATAAATTGAAAGAATATCTTGCTCTTTATCCGGACAGGTTGACAGCTACTAAACTCGGAGAGGGCTTTACTGATGGGCTGTAAGTAGTCGTAAGTTCATAGAAAATTAAAAAAACAGCCGAAAATCACTATCTTTAAACTGCAATGACTATTTGAACCATATGGATATGTTTAAAATTCAAACTGTTTTGTAAAGGTCTTAGTGAGATCTTTTAAATGGAATGAATTAGCAATATATTACTGTTATAAACAAGAGGTCCATGAATCAAATATTCGTAACATGCTTTTCTATTTTATTTATTGATGTTAAATAAGTTCAAACTGTCAGAATCATATGAATCAATTATGTAGGTAATTATTTCTAGGGTAGATTTACATTTCGATTTAATGATCAGCATACATAAGTTAAAATTAAATCACCTATTGACTTAATGGAGATCAAACATGAATGCACTGCATCCATAGAGTATTTCACACTCGCGGCACCGTATGTTGTACGACAAAAGGGCGGGACGAGGCAGTTCACAATGAAGTTGAACTCCAAACAATGGATAATGGCAGGAACCCACCGCCAACAGTTTCAGCGCCGTCCGGAGAAGGGTTAACAGGGCCCGTGGAGGGCCCAGGGAGTACCTGTATCCGAGTTTGTTTTTGAGCAAAGGGTCTCATAATGTTCTGGAAAAGAACTAACTATGTTTAAACTGTATTGTGTTTGTAGTGGTTAAGCTGCAATCTATAGAATCGTATATCTATTGTAACCCTATACTACGTTCATGTTGTGTTCATGTGTTGACATTATAATCACATCGAGATCATAAAATGTCATCGTATAGGCCAGTTTTGTTGATAGTGAGCAGGCACCAGAATAATGAACTGTGCAGTTATCTGCTTGGTGATGGACAACCGAGTAGGGACCCGAGTAGAAAATTAAATTTTATAGCTAGCGAGCAAATGCTATTTATACGCTGATTAACAAACCAGAAAATCATTCATTCTTCTACTACCACAAATTGCTAACGATACAAACATTCAATCATGGCAGACGAGTCGTGTAACCTTTTTGAAACCATGTACAGGGTAGCAACACAGAGGAAAGCATCAAGGACCTGGCCATGACAATGGCCAGGGAAGTGGCACAATGGATGGTAGATCCGACACTGCTAGCAGCCAAAGTTGATGTTGCCATACAGCTGACGCCAGCTCCAAGGAGGCGTCAGGCTGAGTTGACACTGCTGTGTGACGCAGTCACAGGCCTACCAGTCGGGAGAGGAAGAAGGCATGCCCTGGCATACGCTCTAGCCCTTGAAAGGGAACCACGGGTTTCACAGGTTTTTCCCACAGTGCGACCACACCAAATGCCATAGGATGTTTTCCTTGTGTTTTCGTGTTGACAATTCTTGTGAAAAAAAAAAAACCCAGACAATTAATACTTAATACTTTGATTACTTAATTTGTAAGTGCAGACTTTGACTTTTAAGGTGTTGTTTGGCTATTTGTATTGTGTATATAAAAATGATGTGTTTTGTTTATGCATGCGCTGTTTATTATGGTTATTTTTTAACTGTGTAGGGCTGCGTCAGCCCATTGTGTTACTTATTTATTTGTACAAATTTTCTGGGTGAAAATTTATTAAGAGGGGGACGAATGTAATACAATGAGGTTAGAGGTATACACATGAGGCCAGCGGTATAGCCATATACAGGGTATGGGATGATCACGTGTATACAGCGCCAGTCCTATAGTATATATTGTTTGTTTATTTGAGAGGGGGGAGAGTCAGAGAGTGATAGACAGGCCTGAGAGAGAGAGAGAGACAGAGAGAGAGACAGAGAGAGAGACAGAGACAGAGACAGAGACAGAGAGAGAGAGAGAGTCACGAGACTAGTTTACCTATTTAAATAAATGAATGTATCACTATACAATTTCGTTTATTTACTTGTGTTTTCCTAGTGGACAATTTGATGTAGCTGGCCAGAGTGCTACATGGATGCCGGAAGGCAGCTGGACGCTGAGTAATCACAATAGCCAACCTTGAGCTAAAAAGTTACACATGCGTTAAGAAGAATGACTTTGTGATTTAACATTAAACCGTATTGTTACACAATTGACAAATGACCTCTCCAGCAACAATCCTTTATTAGAGAGAGCACTGTTCCACCTGCTGAACCAACTAACACCAGAAGGACTCATTTGGTCTATAGATAAAAGGCAGAAAAGGATGTAGAAGAGAGGTTGATTGTTTGGTATTTTATGGCGCTTTCAACAACTATTCAGTTATATAACAGAGTTTCCTGGGCAAGTTACCGGTACTACTGGTCCATTTATCCCGACACCAGATGGTCAGTCGTAATGCTAACCCTGCAACCCTGAGCGCCAAGGAGGGTAACCATTACTATCATTATTAAAGTCTTTGGTATGACACAGCCGGGGGGATCCAACCTGAGGGAAATGCTCTACCACTACACTACTGAGGCAGTCTCTGAAGGGGATCAAGGAGGTTGACGTTGTTACTATTGAACAGGAGGGGTCAAGAGAAGACCCTGGTGTGTACCTGCCTATATGTTAGGAGGACGTTCAAGAAAAATAATTCTTGCCTACTCAATAAGGGCGATCCAATTAAGAATTATTCTTTCAAGAACATTTGAGTGAACACTAACTATTATTATATATTTTGATTATAATCTTTACAGAAATCACATTGAATATCTTATCTGTTAATCAATGTTTACAATCATAATAGAAGAAAAAAAATAAAGGAATTGGTAAATGAAAAAAATAATCCATTAAAAAGCACCAACAAATAAATTCTTGCCTGTCAGACAAAATAAATGTAATATAATTATAATTATGCTCTTTTCTCTTCTGCTCATACAGAAAAGATATGAATGTGCAACTCCATTCAACAGAAATAAAAAGGTGTTGATTGCTCATCTGAGTATCATTAATTCAACTTTTGTAAGGCAGTATACCAGATCCAAATGGTCAAATTTGGTTAATAATTGACCTAGAAATCTTAATATATATACATTCTGTCAACATTTGCTTAATAATGAGCTATGCTATTAAGGAATAGTCTAACTTTCATTCTTTTCAACTTGAATGACATGTTACATATAGGCTTTTGAGCGATTGTATTTGACTACGACTGTTTAAAAATGTGGATGCTACAGCGTAAATACAATGAAAATACAAGAGGCCAAGAGTCAGTCGACACACATCTTAAAACAAGATGGCCATGATGGCCCTATATCGCTCACCTGATTTAATAGAACTTCAATAGTTTTCAAAGTTTTTACTCTTTTTAGGTCAATACTTTTGGACAAGAAGATTTTTAAAGTTTTAACAATGCACATATAAGGAAAACAAGCTCCGCCCCCTGGCGGCCATGTTTTTCAACGGATCAAAAATATTTAAACAATCTTGGTAGAGGGTACCCCAAGGAACATTTGTGGAAAATAATTTTCAAATCGGGCCAGTACTTTTGGACAAGAAGATTTTTTAAGATTTGGCAATTTCCCCCCTTTTCTGATGCCGCAGCAACCAAAGTTCTACTTGGAATTAATTTCTTTGAACAACTTTGAAAGAGGACTACCTAAGGACCATTCCTGTGAAGTTATTTTGAAATCTGTTCATTGGTTTAGTAGAAGTCATTTGTAGGAAATTGTTAACAGACGCCGATGGACGGTGAGTGATCACAATAGCTGACCTTGCACTTCGTGCTTAGGTGAGCTAAAAACATAAAATGGCAACTAGGAGATGAAGAACAAAAAGACGGGAAGAGTCTAGTCTATTAGAGTTTGGCCAGGTAACGTACTTGATTTTGCGTTAATATTAATTTTAAGGGCCTAAATGTGTGTTTACCTACATTTCTTAATATAGGAGTACAGCTTCATTTTGTTTATGTGGACTATCAGAGCAAGTTACATAAGCTTAAAGTAGTTTTTGATAACATTTGTGTACGATGGGGACAACCAGACATTGATCTATTTGCATCTAGGCTTAATGCGCAAATTCCTGATTACTGAGTATGCAAGCTTAAATTCGAGCCCCGATACATCTATCACATGTCAAAGAAATGGGTAAATATTACTTGCTCTCTCATTGCAATTGAATTAGTGTATGCATTATAGGTGGGTGGGTGGTGTAATGGGGTTTTGGAACACTCTATCAATTTAACCCTGTTAATATCCTGGTGAACGGCATTCTTTCATGCGTTTCCATACAGTTATACTTGCTGCTGTCAGCGGTTTATAAATTCTGTATTTAGTATCAAAGTACAGGTTTATATGGTACATGTTTGTCCATTTGGGCAAAACATAACAGTTAAAATAGACTAGGGTGTGGTGCGCTCCGCTCTGCGGTTGGTAGTTAAGAAGTGTGGTGCGCTTGTCCGTTATTATAACAGTTCATAACTTGAGTTCGGTGCACTCAATATTTTGCTTTAAGTAGTATTTAGAGTTCAGAACCCCATTCTTATTATAGTGCGGTGCAATAATCCGATTGTATGTGCGTGAACTTAGTACGCTACCTGAGTGCGGTGCACTCCATTCTGTGAAGATTCACTGTATTTTTTCAGGCAGCTCCTTGCCTTAAAATGTCTTTCTAACTGAAGTGCAGTGCACTCCATTCTGTGAATATGCACTCTGTTTATTTAGGCAGCTCCTTGCCATAAGATTTTTCTGTAACTGAAGTGTGGTGACAGTTCAGGACATTAATTGATTGAATTTGGTGCATTCCAGTTTAGTGACTTATACCCATTACAACTTGCTTATGCAAGCACCCTGTTCATGCCGAGTAATCTATAAGTTGGGTTGGCACAATACAGCCACACCCAACAAAATTGTCCCCAGGCTAACCATTTTCATATTTTCAGATGAAACGAAGGCGCTCATCCTCTCATACTGTAAATCGGTGCTCATGCTGCAATGAAAATGGATCAAGCAGCCGTGGGTCAGAACTCAAAAAGGGCCGACCAGAAAAAAGCTGATTACCGGTTGCAGTCGCAAGGACAGGGCAATCCCTGCCCATTTCTCAGGGCCGACCAGAAAAGAGCAGAATTCCAGTTGCAGTCGCAAGGGCATGGCAATCTACGCCCCTTTCTCAAAATGGGTCTTCAATTTCTGTGGTCCAACAAAACTCATCTGACTCGGACTCGGACCCTGAATTAAACTTTCAGCACAGACGTCTTACACACAATAAAGTAGTAACTCTATCTATACCACCGGTGATGCCTACATCCACAGAAGCCATGGAGCAAGAAGAAGACAGTGATGTTGATAGTGAGGTTATAATAAATGCACATTCTGCAAACATTACAGGTATAAATGAGCTAAACATGTTTGAAGATCCAATAAGTAGCCCAATTTCAAATCAAATAAAAAAAATATTGCAGATAAGTATTTGGGCAAATCAATTCATTGATCTGATGATTTATGGATTGTAGGGCATTTAAGTGTATAAACTTGTTTGATTAATTATCTGGAACAATTCTACTCTAGTTGGGTTGCAGGAATCAATTGCACCTTTCTTGTATACATGCATGAACCAATCAAAAGAATATGCTATCTTATTGGCCTTAATGGGCCAATCGCTGGCAGTCTTCTTCACTCTTTTATTAGATCTTGGATCGACAACATTGGGGATAAATCTCTGGGAAAATATTTTAATGTATTTAACAATTGTATTTATATGCAGTGTTTTGTTTAAGAGCAATCGGAACTCCTCGGATAATTCCTTCATCCATTATCATGCCTCGGATGTATCTGGTGGAAGGATATGCACAAATTCAAAGCATTTTGTTCGCCCGAATAAGAATACACAATGGTGTTTTTATTTATTTTTAAACTGTTATGTTCCTAGGTTCGTGGATTACGTTGAAAGCGGATTATTGCATGTTTCTTGAAGTATACTAGATCTGGAGGAACTACATATGATTATGAGGAAGAAGATGACATGGACGAGACTGGCACTGATGGTAAACTGACTTCTATTCTATTTGTTTCTTAAATTTTAAGCTCATAAATAATTTGCCATTTTTTCAGGATAGATTTATATGCTGTTGTAGAAAGAGTCCAGAAATGTTTATCATCATACTAGTAAACAAGTTAAAGCAAATTTAAGATCTATATTTAGGAACTCAACATTTATTCTACATCTAAGAGCCTTCAAGATTCTGCATTGAAACTTGACTCACATGCCTACCATGAAAGAGACCAATTTCAATCCAAATTGAATAATTGTTTCTTGAAAATTGGCCAAGATATTCGCTATTTAATACATAATGTTTTCCAAAAGATATTTAAATTATGAAAATAGACGAGCAGTAGCAACCACATGTAGTGTTCTTGTTTATGTGTAAATAAATAAATCCAACCAACAAAAGATCAATAGTGTGTTACTGAGGGGGTATGTGAGCGTAACTTAAAATATTTCAGGTAGGGAAGAAAATGTTGTAATCCCTAAAGAAGTAACTATGAAGGAATTGATGAATGGACAGTATAATATAATCTACACCCACCCAGAGTGTCTCTTCCAGAGAAAGACTATTGCAAGAATGATACGAACAAAGGTGAATTAGGAACATCTATCTGGAATCGTGATTGATAAGTTCATATGATTCAAGAATTGTAGGTTTACTTTTAGTTACAGTCATATATCCTTAATAATAATTATAGACATAAAAAACAGTGTACTGCAGAAATATTTTACTGTATCTTCTATGTCATAATAAGAACTATTCATGACAAATAGTCTAATTTATTGCTCTAAATTTTTTTGAGATGTCATGATCGAATGTAAACAAAGTGAACGTTGATTGGTTCAATACCAGAGTAGACCAAACCAACACTGAACTTTCCAAACGGCTACATCAATTGAACCAAGGACGCACCTACCTCTGGTGACTTAAGGGGTTTTGGTCACCGTCTGTAAAGGGAAAGTCTTTGAAAGAGATGGCTTCCATTTGTCTGCGTCGGGTCAGAGGAAGACGATTTTTGAAAACAAAGTGGCAAAAAGTAAAAATTGCTCATTTATTTAGGACACAGTGTTTTGAACTCTATTTCAACAATAGAGATATTTCTAAATTTTCATCTGAATGTTTTCAAAGTGATCTGCTGACGCTCTACGGTATGTGGGAAAGAGTTTAGTAATACAGAGCGGTTACAAGACACAGTTTCGCCTGACGCGTCTCAGATCTATTCCTCCATTTATCCTTAAATAATGTCCTTGACCCTTTCCCTCATACAACAATTCTGCAGCAGACAACTTTGAATGTTTTTTGTCAAAACAAAGAAAATCTCCATAATTGAATGGATAACCTATGACTAAAAGTGGAAAACATTGTGGCAAAAGGAGAAATTGCACGTTTTGTGCAATTTTTTCTTTTGTCACTATGTTTTCAAAAAGCCGTCTGCTGCAGAGGCGTCAGAAAGCGTCTATATATGAGGGAAAGGGTTAACAAAACCTTATGATACACAAAGCGATATATCGGATTACAAATGTAACGCATCTAATCATTTCAACCCATTCCCACATACAACACCATTGCAGCAGACGACTTTGAAAACATTGTGACAAAAACCTGAAAAATGTCCATAAAAGATAGAGAAAACACATAGAAATGGAACATGCGCATATTATTTGACTTGAATATCAAAAAGGGTTTCTTAATAATCAAAACAATCAGTAATTTTCCATGAATTATAAAATGTGCGCAATAATGTTGTATATCTACGAAATCGACAGCTCCTTGAATTGGTTTTGCATTATAATCGTGCACCAGTTGGAACATATTGTTCTTTAAAAGATATAGAATCGGTTCATAGCAATCATTTGAGATATTGGATATTAATGATTTACTAAAAGAAATATATTACTGCTGAAATGCTGGCCTGCTTATCTGTGAGTTTGTCTGTCGTCCTTGATTTGGCCAAGCTCGGACATTTATGCTTCTGTGTGAAAATCTGAAAAGGCCAACATGTCAGTATGTTGTATATTTCTGTTTCCAATTCCAACTGGTTACTATTCAAGGAGACATCTTTTGTTAATTTGGGGACAAATTTTCTTTTTGGGCGGGATGTTGTATATCTAACAATTCGAGAGCTCCTTGAATTGGTATGCATTTATCGTGAACCAGTTGGAACATTGCTCTTTAAAATATATAGAATCGGTAATCGAGTGTAGCTTGCGCGTTTTTTGTTTATCTCTTTTTCTTTTTAGAACCACGTGTCAGCCAAAAATATGTAAA
Source organism: Serripes groenlandicus (assembly GCA_031761405.1). Lineage (NCBI taxonomy): Eukaryota > Metazoa > Mollusca > Bivalvia > Cardiida > Cardiidae > Serripes > Serripes groenlandicus. Next base: position 36,207,283 of record JASEVX010000005.1, read on the forward strand.
CTCTCAAAAATTAAATAGTAAATGGAATGATGGAATCAACTTGTTTATATCTTTATCCCAGTATCAACTACTAAATCATAACAATAATATATGTGTTTATCAATGGCTAATCGGCCATCTCCATCCAGCTTCAGTTTCTATAAATAGATTATCAAGGCCGAGAATACGTCACATGACTGGAGATTGCGCGAGGCTCCCAAGAGGTTGACGATAAATAACTGAAATATTATCATGTTTCTAAAATAATTAATATTTGGCTCTTAAATATTATATTTCATACGTTTTCACCGATTTTTTTTCACAGGAAAACAATTAAAGGTTAGTATGCAGAACATTTCATTTTAAAACATCATCTTATTAGTGCCTCTCGTAGGATCGCCAATTTAACTATGAACCAATTAAAACGTTTCATTTCCTTTATTTCTTCGACATTATTCATTAAATACAACATTTGATTGGTCTACGATCTAGATCATTTGTTTAACATCTAGGTCAAAACTGAGGTTTAACAGCTATCGCCGAAAAAACATGCATTACAAGGAGTACCTTGACTTTGATTTATACTTTAGGAGTTCCAGAGACATAGTTATAATCAACGTGAGTCCAAGTGCCTTATATAGTGTGTGTTACATATATCTTATATGTGTTCAAGTGACAACATCTGTATCTGTTTTGAGTGATAATAAAACCTTGTAGATCTTTTCGTGTAGTTACGTAACATTCTTTAACACACAAACATCGCAGCACAACAAAATACTAAACACCAAAAACGTATGCATGATTACGAGCGTTTATTAAAATTACCTCGGCCAAAACCTGTCTAACCCAATAACCGACATTTAGAGACCAGTAACAAACGACGCCCTGACCTCTTTAACATTGAAGATTTTGCGTCAACAACAACAATGGCCATTGATCTAATGCGTGCGTGTCATAGCATACAGAGGATTCAAACAATCCTTTAGCTATATAGTTTTTGATATATTTGCGTTTTCTAATGACGGGTCTCCCTTCTACTTCAAAGCGACTATAGAGTAATATAATTCAGAAGCAGGGTATTGGATAAGACGTCTGTCATTGTTCGGAGGTCGTGGGCGTGGTCGTGTTCTCGTTGCATAGTCAATTATCTTCCAGTGCATCTGTTCATTTGTTTCACCCGATCTCCTAAACAACCGGAACGTGGCCTCGCAAATAAGATTGAAACGATTTCAAAAACACTTCAAGTCATTTCATGACAGGCGTTTCATCATGAGGAGATCTACAATTGTGACCTCTGTATTGATTATAGTTATCATAACGGGACTATATCTATACAAGTCAACTGATATTTCTGAACGGAAAGGTCCTGTCTGTGAGAGTTCTGGATTGTCTTCTATCCATCCGATAGGTGATTTTAAACAGTATCCGTGCCTCGGGAACCATCGGTCCATCCTCATACCCGACGGATGTGTTCGTACAGTGTGCAGAGAAAGGTCACCGAGCTTCTTTTGGGTAATAGATAAATGTCAGTTTCTTAAAAATGTGAAGACAGAAATATGTACGTATGACCCGAACGATGATGTGATTGCTAGCGTAATACATAAGAAAGGAGAATGGGAGGGACGTTTAGTGAAAAACCTACTAGAACTATTGAGGAAACATCCGCACTTGGTGTTCCTCGATATAGGATGTAATATTGGAGTTTATACTATATCTGCTGCTTCAGCAAGGTCAAAATCAATCTGCGTTGATGCTAATCCTGAAAACCTGCGCCTCGTTGCGAAATCAGTGTCACGTGGAGGCTTTGAGAGAGATGTAACAATCGTCTGGAATGCGCTCTCTGATCGGCGTCACCCTGTTAATTTTTAGATCATCGATGGTAACGTTGGGGTGTCTAGAATTGGTGACATCAGCAAGTTTAACATGACGAAGAAAAAGGACATAGCTGTTAACGCGATTTTACTTGACGATTTGAAGTGGCTCGTTGACAGGAAGCAGCTTTTTATGAAGATTGATGCCGAGGCTCACGAGCTGTTCGTTCTTAAGGGTGGACTAGAGTTTTTCCGTACTGTCGATGTGAGAATAATACAAATGGAGCTTTTAGAAGAAGACACCTTCAATGCCGTCGTCGATGTACTGAATGATTTAGATTTCCTAATGTTCAGAGACCCATATGGCAAAGAACTGTTATCTAGAAAGGACTTTGTCCCTGGAATTTGGCGTGGAGATGTGTACTTCATTAAGAATAAATATGTGTAGCATAAAACAGTGGTTTCATAAGATACAAGTTTAACGTTCACCTTATTTAACCCTTTCCCTCATACGTCTGAGACGATCCATCTGTTCTTCCAAATTAGAATAAGATATATATGTACTTTAGATTATTTATTCTTTTAAAGTTTCTACCCATGATATTATGTATACAAATTCATACTTAACATTGCAATGATTTTTGCATTGTCTTCAAACTTGTATGCTTTCAAATAGCTAGACTAGGCAATTCACTGCTGATTCCAATGTATAAGTTGGGTTTCTTTCCTGTTTTCGATGTAACCTCGCACCCATTTGGTTTTTAGGCGTAGTGCTTTGGGCCCCCTTTGTTTGCTACTATATCACAGTGCTCTGTGACTAGGGTCTTACTAAGACTTTGCAGTCCTTTACCATTGGCTACATTTTAAGTTGGAATACAGCGCTCTGTACCTGATCTTATCATGTAATTTGTTTGCAACGTGCTCTGTGTAAAGCCAAGCGCTTCTTGGTTTTCAACTTGGGATGCTTAACGGGGTCACATCTGTATGAACAGTGCTCTGTGATGTATTTTATCGATTTAAATTCATTTTTCCGGCAACGGGCCATGTCGTGGGTAATTTGTTTCTATTTAGCATAGTTTTTCAACATTTTACAAATAATTATTATACATCTCTCTGGATATATACCAGAGCAAATTATATCTACCAGTTCAGAAAGAATTGTGCACAGCATTTTCAATATTAAATGTCTTAATATAAATATTATGACATAGTTTAGCGGAGCTCAACACTGTTCCCATGCTTAGATTTTTAGGAACAATTGATAATAGCTTGACACTGCTCCACCACTACAAAAGTAACAATTTTCATTCTAATCACATTCACTCCCATTTTCAGATGAAACGCAGCAACAAACAAGCAGTCTCCTCCTACCAAGGGACAGACATATTTTCACCTTCAAAGAAGAAAAGACCAGAAAGGCCACATATGCCTCTTTTTGCTCAACATAATACAAGTATTAAAGCCACTACAAACATTCCTATACTAATCGCAGGATCATCTAGATGCAGCAAAAATCTACAACACACGCCAAGAACATCCCCAAGACCAACAAATACTAATTTCTCCCAACAAGACACATCTATTTTGGACAGTTCAAATTCCGATTCAGTTTGATTTCCAGGATTGATTAATGAGCATCGCTCAAGTTTAATGGAGCAAGGTAATTCCTGGCAATTTGCCAAGCCAATAAGCTCGCCAATAAATCAACAAATTAAGAAATCACTACAGAAACCGACGGATGTGTTCGTACAGTGTGCAGAGAAAGGTCACCGAGCTTCTTTTGGGTAATAGATAAATGTCAGTTTCTTAAAAATGTGAAGACAGAAATATGTACGTATGACCCGAACGATGATGTAATTGCTAGCGTAATACATAAGAAAGGAGAATGGGAGGGACGTTTAGTTAAAAACCTACTAGAACTATTGAGGAAACATCCGCACTTGGTGTTCCTCGATATAGGATGTAATATTGGAGTTTATTCTATATCTGCTGCTTCAGCAAGGTCAAAATCAATCTGCGTTGATGCTAATCCTGAAAACCTGCGCCTCGTTGCGAAATCAGTGTCACGTGGAGGCTTTGAGAGAGATGTAACAATCGTCTGGAATGCGCTCTCTGATCGGCGTCACCCTGTTAATTTCCAGATCATCGATGGTTATGTTGGGGCGTCTAGAATTGGTGACATCAGCAAGTTTAACATGACGAAGAAAAAGGACAAAGCTGTTAACGCGATTTCACTTGACGATTTGAAGTGGCTCGTTGACGGGAAGCAGCTTTTTAGGAAGATTGATGCCGAGGCTCACGAGCTGTTCGTTCTTAAGGGTGGACTAGAGTTTTTCCGTACTGTCGATGTGAGAATAATACAAATGGAGCTTTTAGAAGAAGACACCTTCAATGCCGTCGTCGATGTACTGAATGATTTAGATTTCCTAATGTTCAGAGACCCATATGGCAAAGAACTGTTATCTAGAAAGGACTTTGTCCCTGGAATTTGGCGTGGAGATGTGAACTTCATTAAGAATAAATATGTGTAGCATAAAACAGTGGTTTCATAAGATACAAGTTTAACGTTCACCTTATTTAACCCTTTCCCTCATACGCCTGAGACGATCCATCTGTTCTTCCACATTAGAATAAGATATATATGTACTTTAGATTATTTATTCTTTTAAAGTTTCTACCCATGATATTATGTATACAAATTCATACTTAACATTGCAATGATTTTTGCATTGTCTTCAAACTTGTATGCTTTCAAATAGCTAGACTAGGCAATTCACTGCTGATTCCAATGTATAAGTTGGGTTTCTTTCCTGTTTTCGATGTAACCTCGCACCCATTTGGTTTTTAGGCGTAGTGCTTTGGGCCCCCTTTGTTTGCTACTATATCACAGTGCTCTGTGACTAGGGTCTTACTAAGACTTTGCAGTCCTTTACCATTGGCTACATTTTAAGTTAGAATACAGCGCTCTGTACCTGATCTTATCATGTAATTTGTTTGCAACGTGCTCTGTGTAAAGCCAAGCGCTTCTTGGTTTTGAACTTGCGATGCTTAACGGGGTCACATCTGTATGAACAGTGCTCTGTGATGTATTTTATCGATTTACATTCATTTTTCCGGCAACGGGCCATGTCGTGGGTAATTTGTTTCTATTTAGCATAGTTTTTCAACATTTTACAAATAATTATTATACATCTCTCTGGATATATACCAGAGCAAATTATATCTACCAGTTCAGAAAGAATTGTGCACAGCATTTTCAATATTAAATGTCTTAATATAAATATTATGGCATAGTTTAGCGGAGCTCAACACTGTTCCCATGCTTAGATTTTTAGGAACAATTGATAATAGCTTGACACTGCTCCACCACTACAAAAGTAACAACTTTCATTCTAATCACATTCACTCCCATTTTCAGATGAAACGCAGCAACAAACAAGCAGTCTCCTCCTACCAAGGGACAGACATATTTTCACCTTCAAAGAAGAAAAGACCAGAAAGGCCACATATGCCTATTTTTGCTCAACATAATACAAGTATTAAAGCCACTACAAACATTCCTATACTAATCGCAGGATCATCTAGATGCAGCAAAAATCTACAACACACGCCAAGAACATCCCCAAGACCAACAAATACAAATTTCTCCCAACAAGACACATCTATTTTGGACAGTTCAAATTCCGATTCAGTTTGATTTCCAGGATTGATTAATGAGCATTGCTCAAGTTTAATGGAGCAAGGTAATTCCTGGCAATTTGCCAAGCCAATAAGCTCGCCAATAAATCAACAAATTAAGAAATCACTACAGAAACCGACGGATGTGTTCGTACAGTGTGCAGAGAAAGGTCACCGAGCTTCTTTTGGGTAATAGATAAATGTCAGTTTCTTAAAAATGTGAAGACAGAAATATGTACGTATGACCCGAACGATTATGTGATTGCTAGCGTAATACATAAGAAAGGAGAATGGGAGGGACGTTTAGTGAAAAACCTACTAGAACTATTGAGGAAACATCCGCACTTGGTGTTCCTCGATATAGGATGTAATATTGGAGTTTATACTATATCTGCTGCTTCAGCAAGGTCAAAATCAATCTGCGTTGATGCTAATCCTGAAAACCTGCGCCTCGTTGCGAAATCAGTGTCACGTGGAGGCTTTGAGAGAGATGTCACAATCGTCTGGAATGCGCTCTCTGATCGGCGTCACCCTGTTAATTTTTAGATCATCGATGGTAACGTTGGGGTGTCTAGAATTGGTGACATCAGCAAGTTTAACATGACGAAGAAAAAGGACATAGCTGTTAATGCGATTTTACTTGACGATTTGAAGTGGCTCGTTGACAGGAAGCAGCTTTTTATGAAGATTGATGCCGAGGCTCACGAGCTGTTCGTTCTTAAGGGTGGACTAGAGTTTTTCCGTACTGTCGATGTGAGAATAATACAAATGGAGCTTTTAGAAGAAGACACCTTCAATGCCGTCGTCGATGTACTGAATGATTTAGATTTCCTAATGTTCAGAGACCCATATGGCAAAGAACTGTTATCTAGAAAGGACTTTGTCCCTGGAATTTGGCGTGGAGATGTGTACTTCATTAAGAATAAATATGTGTAGCATAAAACAGTGGTTTCATAAGATACAAGTTTAACGTTCACCTTATTTAACCCTTTCCCTCATACGCCTGAGACGATCCATCTGTTCTTCCAAATTAGAATAAGATATATATGTACTTTAGATTATTTATTCTTTTAAAGTTTCTACCCATGATATTATGTATACAAATTCATACTTAACATTGCAATGATTTTTGCATTGTCTTCAAACTTGTATGCTTTCAAATAGCTAGACTAGGCAATTCACTGCTGATTCCAATGTATAAGTTGGGTTTCTTTCCTGTTTTCGATGTAACCTCGCACCCATTTGGTTTTTAGGCGTAGTGCTTTGGGCCCCCTTTGTTTGCTACTATATCACAGTGCTCTGTGACTAGGGTCTTACTAAGACTTTGCAGTCCTTTACCATTGGCTACATTTTAAGTTGGAATACAGCGCTCTGTACCTGATCTTATCATGTAATTTGTTTGCAACGCGCTCTGTGTAAAGCCAAGCGCTTCTTGGTTTTCAACTTGGGATGCTTAACGGGGTCACATCTGTATGAACAGTGCTCTGTGATGTATTTTATCGATTTAAATTCATTTTTCCGGCAACGGGCCATGTCGTGGGTAATTTGTTTCTATTTAGCATAGTTTTTCAACATTTTACAAATAATTATTATACATCTCTCTGGATATATACCAGAGCAAATTATATCTACCAGTTCAGAAAGAATTGTGCACAGCATTTTCAATATTAAATGTCTTAATATAAATATTATGGCATAGTTTAGCGGAGCTCAACACTGTTCCCATGCTTAGATTTTTAGGAACAATTGATAATAGCTTGACACTGCTCCACCACTACAAAAGTAACAACTTTCATTCTAATCACATTCACTCGCATTTTCAGATGAAACGCAGCAACAAACAAGCAGTCTCCTCCTACCAAGGGACAGACATATTTTCACCTTCAAAGAAGAAAAGACCAGAAAGGCCACATATGCCTATTTTTGCTCAACATAATACAAGTATTAAAGCCACTACAAACATTCCTATACTAATCGCAGGATCATCTAGATGCAGCAAAAATCTACAACACACGCCAAGAACATCCCCAAGACCAACAAATACAAATTTCTCCCAACAAGACACATCTATTTTGGACAGTTCAAATTCCGATTCAGTTTGATTTCCAGGATTGATTAATGAGCATCGCTCAAGTTTAATGGAGCAAGGTAATTCCTGGCAATTTGCCAAGCCAATAAGCTCGCCAATAAATCAACAAATTAAGAAATCACTACAGAAACCGACGGATGTGTTCGTACAGTGTGCAGAGAAAGGTCACCGAGCTTCTTTTGGGTAATAGATAAATGTCAGTTTCTTAAAAATGTGAAGACAGAAATATGTACGTATGACCCGAACGATGATGTGATTGCTAGCGTAATACATAAGAAAGGAGAATGGGAGGGACGTTTAGTGAAAAACCTACTAGAACTATTGAGGAAACATCCGCACTTGGTGTTCCTCGATATAGGATGTAATATTGGAGTTTATTCTATATCTGCTGCTTCAGCAAGGTCAAAATCAAACTGCGTTGATGCTAATCCTGAAAACCTGTGCCTCGTTGCGAAATCAGTGTCACGTGGAGGCTTTGAGAGAGATGTAACAATCGTCTGGAATGCGCTCTCTGATCGGCGTCACCCTGTTTATTTCCAGATCATCGATGGTTATGTTGGGGCGTCTAGAATTGGTGACATCAGCAAGTTTAACATGACGAAGAAAAAGGACATAGCTGTTAATGCGATTTTACTTGACGATTTGAAGTGGCTCGTTGACGGGAAGCAGCTTTTTATGAAGATTGATGCCGAGGCTCACGAGCTGTTCGTTCTTAAGGGTGGACTAGAGTTTTTCCGTACTGTCGATGTGAGAATAATACAAATGGAGCTTTTAGAAGAAGACACCTTCAATGCCGTCGTCGATGTACTGAATGATTTAGATTTCCTAATGTTCAGAGACCCATATGGCAAAGAACTGTTAACTAGAAAGGACTTTGTCCCTGGAATTTGGCCTGGAGATGTGTACTTCATTAAGAATAAATATGTGTAGCATAAAACAGTGGTTTCATAAGATACAAGTTTAACGTTCACCTTATTTAACCCTTTCCCTCATACGCCTGAGACGATCCATCTGTTCTTCCACATTAGAATAAGATATATATGTACTTTAGATTATTTATTCTTTTAAAGTTTCTACCCATGATATTATGTATACAAATTCATACTTAACATTGCAATGATTTTTCATTGTCTTCAAACTTGTAGGCTTTCAAATAGCTAGACTAGGCAATTCACTGCTGATTCCAATGTATAAGTTGGGTTTCTTTCCTGTTTTCGATGTAACCTCGCACCCATTTGGTTTTTAGGCGTAGTGCTTTGGGCCCCCTTTGTTTGCTACTATATCACAGTGCTCTGTGACTAGGCTCTTACTAAGACTTTGCAGTCCTTTACCATTGGCTACATTTTAAGTTGGAATACAGCGCTCTGTACCTGATCTTATCATGTAATTTGTTTGCAACGCGCTCTGTGTAAAGCCAAGCGCTTCTTGGTTTTCAACTTGGGATGCTTAACGGGGTCACATCTGTATGAACAGTGCTCTGTGATGTATTTTATCGATTTACATTCATTTTTCCGGCAACGGGCCATGTCGTGGGTAATTTGTTTCTATTTAGCATAGTTTTTCAACATTTTACAAATAATTATTATACATCTCTCTGGATATATACCAGAGCAAATTATATCTACCAGTTCAGAAAGAATTGTGCACAGCATTTTCAATATTAAATGTCTTAATATAAATATTATGGCATAGTTTAGCGGAGCTCAACACTGTTCCCATGCTTAGATTTTTAGGAACAATTGATAATAGCTTGACACTGCTCCACCACTACAAAGGTAACAACTTTCATTCTAATCACATTCACTCCCATTTTCAGATGAAACGCAGCAACAAACAAGCAGTCTCCTCCTACCAAGGGACAGACATATTTTCACCTTCAAAGAAGAAAAGACCAGAAAGGCCACATATGCCTCTTTTTGCTCAACATAATACAAGTATTAAAGCCACTACAAACATTCCTATACTAATCGCAGGATCATCTAGATGCAGCAAAAATCTACAACACACGCCAAGCACATCCCCAAGACCAACAAATACTAATTTCTCCCAACAAGACACATCTATTTTGGACAGTTCAAATTCCGATTCAGTTTGATTTCCAGGATTGATTAATGAGCATCGCTCAAGTTTAATGGAGCAAGGTAATTCCTGGCAATTTGCCAAGCCAATAAGCTCGCCAATAAATCAACAAATTAAGAAATCACTACAGAAAGCGATTTGGAAAGATAAATTCATCGATTTGGCCCTTTTATTGCCTAATAACAACATACCCACAACCACACTGCAATACACTCTTCAAATGGATAGAAATTCTAACATAAGATTAGCACCTACATCCAAATCCAAGAAAATAACGTCTATCGAGTCATGTACATCATTCTGCTTTTCTACCCTTCTGTTCTATTATGCAACCAAACACCCTCTAACAACCCCTCAACTTATGAAGTACGGAGAAATAGTAAGAGACATAGCCCTATGCCGCCCTGGCATGGCTTTTCTCTTCTACGATAACCAGTTTCGTATGTTGAGTACACGTTTTGTTTGTGAATGAACAGGGTCAGATTGAAATGAGAGCTTAACAAACAAAATCAGTGCAGAATATTAGGGAATGGACAAATCCTTTTTGATATTTTTGGCCATCACTATCTAGAAATATCCAGAAAAAGCAAATGATCTTTTGCAATACATGGCGTTGATCAGGAAGACCAAAGATCGTTATGGGTCATTAGGATGGCACATATATGAGTCATAGTCAAGCACACAGTCACGGTCTGACGAAGCGAGTAATGTTGGGGAGTTGACTTTACCCGGACCTTCTTCTGTACGAGAGACGGTGAGAGCAGAAAAGAAAGAGAAAAATGGCAACAGCTCCAGCATCTCACGTCAGAGCAACAGGATGATGTCATTCAATGGTTCCAGGAACATGAATTCCTATACAAGGGATCCTGAATCATTGGGCCCACGTGGTAGGCCTGATGGTTCAGAAGCTTAGGCACTGCGCGTCCAGTTTTGTTCATATCTTTTCATGTTTTGCTTTCTCATGATTGGCTCTGTTGATTTTTTTGTTGAGCCGTGTGATTCCCCTGATTAGAGATCGGCAATCAGCTAATCTTGCCCCTTGTCGTGTCTACCGACCTCAACATGGTGCAAGGGTGAATATAGTTCATATGTGAACTATGGCCAATGGGTAGACAATTCATTTGAATACTAACGGGTATACTGTCATCCTAATTAATAAAGCTAGTTTTAGTAACAAGGCTTACCCAGGCTAACCCACTAAACAGCATGCATGCATCTTTTCTCAGTTGCTGTCTAAACGTCGATGAGGACAGGTGCTTTATAAATCGAACAATTTTAAGCTTTGTCTTATTGAAGTATACATTCTGTGATTCTTTATTTGTGACATTTGTAATCGTTATTAATTTAGAATTTGAATTGTTTTGGAGAGTGCTTATTTAATTGTGTATTTGTAATTGGATTATATTGAATAATCAAGATACCAACGCAAGGTTAGTGGTATTTAGCATGGTGAACATGCTTTTAATAAGTTCTTAATGTTATTTGATTGATTTGAGCCGTTCAGAAAAAACCAACATTGATTGAATGATTGAGTTTTGTGTAACGACATTTTCAACAATTTTTCGGTCATATCACGGCACTCATTTTACCAACCCATATGTTTCCTGGGTTTCTCACACAAGTACTCCACAAAACAATTTTTACAAACAACTGGCTGCTTTTCCACATAAACATAGCCCATTATTGGAAGACGAATGACGCCTGTCGCATTGACTTTTGTCAAACATCACAAAGATAGTTGGCCTAACCCTGGGTAACCCTTGATATGTAACGATGGAAATGGCTAACCCTGGGTAACCCTAATAACTTTGGGTAAGCCTTGATATATAATGATGAGAAAGGCTAACCCTAACCTGGAAGGCTTACCCTGGCTAACCCTAATTACTTTGGATACCCCAATAACTTTGGGTTAGGTTAGGTTAAGGTTTAGCTAGGGTCAACAATGGTGAAGACGCGAGTTCTCTAGCACCAATGCTCACTGTTGGTCCGTGTCGAGCCAAGTTCTCCTGAACATTGAACATTACTCCTCAACACATTCTAAGACCAGTGGAGAAGACGGGAGTTATGTAGTACCAATGCTCATGTTGGTCCGTGTCGAGCCAAGTGCTCCTGAACATTACTCCTCGACACATTTTAAGATCAATGGTGAAAATGAGAGTTATGTAGTACCAAGGGTTCGTAGCAGCCCAACCCTCCCTGTTGAATAAATATGCCAATTGACTTGATTGATTTCTGTGTAACGCCATTTACATCTTTTTTTCGGTCATATCACTGCGCTCATTTAACCTACCCATATGTTTCCTGGTTTTCTCACACAAGTACTCCACACAACAATCTTTCCAAACAACTGACTGCTTTTCAAAGGGTTACCCTTTCTCATTGTTACATATCAAGGGTTACCCTGGGTTAGCTTTACAGGTTAGGGTTACCCTTTGATCTGCTTTATAAGTGATTGGTGATTGAGCGTTCAGGAAAAGATATCCATCGGTTGCTGGGTAAGCAATTTCATACCATTAAATGTAAAGTATAAAGCTTTGTCTTTGTTTTCAGGTACTGAACAATGAGTACACAAGATGATGTACAGTTGATGGAAAATTTGATTCACAGCTGTGAGAGATTCGTCACGAAGGAGATTGCGACATTGAGGAAAGAGTTAGACATTCAGAAAGGAACTACAAAGGCATTGGAAGAGTGAGTGTTGACACTGGAAAAGCAACATGAGCAGTTAGAAGCCCAGGTGGTTGGACTCATGCAGATAGACAACACTAATACCGTGCATCCACGTTGTTTGGAATGTATGCAGTCAGTCAGCATTTACGTCAGGATTTGTGTCATTGAACGAAGCCATTGTGAACCCACTACCTCCTATTTTAAGTTTTGAAGATATAACGGACACTCCAAGTTGTATGGCAAGGCCGTTGTCACCTGAAGAAATAGAGATTTACCCTGAACCTGTGAAAAGGCCAGCAGAGGAGACGAGACTCCCTATGTATATTTTTGCAGCTAAGCGTTGTATAAAATATTGGATTCGCTTATTAAATATGTAAAATCATAGGTACATCAAATAATGATACAAAATGCACAAGTATTACGTCAGTATTGGTCTTAATAAATTGGAAACAAAAGTTAAAAACAGTTTAGACATGAATGGGTTTGAACATATTTGGAAAAGACAATCTGTTGATAATGCCAACACATGTCTGCAGCAATATGTACACAGATTATCTGATCAGTATAAACAGATTTGGTATTCAAAGTTTAATGGTAATAACACATTATGTCATTATTTAAACTATAAGACTGAATTTACGGTTGAGATTTGCATTTTGAATATTGACATACACATTTCGTTCATTTCTGGCATCATTTAGTATACTATATCTGGTCATTGTTTAATTGTTGAAGAAAGGTAGATACAGGGCTAATCCGAAGAGAATACCGTGTATGCTTGTATTGGGAATCTTCAATTGAAGATGAGTTTCATTTTGTAATGTTTTGTCCTAATATTATACACGGATTTGAGAATTCAAATTTTGCCAGTATATGTTCTACATCAACCTAGGTCTCAGATGTTTTACACATTAATTTCTTCACAAAATGTAACAGCTCCTAAATGCTCTGACTGAAACTCATTCAAATCTTTTGGATCCATTGAGAACTTTGACTGCTGTGGCATGAAAAAGGGGATTTAAAAAATAAAAAATTAAAATTCTTCTCTAAGTTTTTAATCTGCTTGCTTGATTTTGATATATTTATACAGGGATGTTCATGGGCGATACTCTACCAGATTCCTTGAAATCTTGTTATCCATTGAGAATTTTGACTCGCAGAATGAAAAAGTGGCCCAAATTGGACATTTGTGTACAAATCTATTTTAAATTCTCCTCTGAATCTGCAGGCTGAATTTTCATACAATCATTGAGTGAACCTCTTCAAGTATCCTTGAAACCGTCTTAAGCCATTGACATCATTGACTGTTGAACATTTATTCAAACAGACAGTAAAACATTGTATCATTTTTTTTGCAGGTTTATGTCCATATTCTGCCTGTCACCTGTATGGAACTGGGAGTCATGACCATCATCATAATGAAACAGAAATTGTCGGAACAGTACAGGAGGTGGTTGAGCTCGATATAATACAAGAGGCGGTGGAGCTTGAAGTAATACAGGACACGTTGGAGCTTGAAGTAATACATGAGGCGGTGGAGCTTGAAGTTATACAGGAGGTGATGGAGCTTGAAGTAATGCAGGAGGCGGTTGAGCCTGAAACAATACAGGAGGTGGTGGAGCCTGAAATAACACAGGAGGCGTTGGAGTTTGAAATAACACAGGAGGCGTGGAGCCTGAAATAATACAGGAGGCAGTGGAGCCTGAAATAATACATGAGGCGGTGGAGCCTGAAGATGCTTATGTGCATGAGGACATTGCTGTAGACCAAGAAAGCAATGATGACAGAAATTCTGAAAAAGTTTTTCCTGGATCAAGATTAAGTTTAGGATCATTCATGGTGCTGATGATGACATTTATCTTGAAGTATTCTTTAACAGGAGAAGGACTCGGTGATATTTTGAATATAATTGATCTTCTCTGTCCTTCTGAAAACTTATTGATGAAATCTATTGTTTCATTTAAGAGATGGTTTCAGCATATCAAACATCCATTGAAAGTCCACAAATATTGCAGTTTTTGTCACCTTGGTATAACTGAAAAGGATCTAGTTTCTAAGATATGCCCTAATGATCAGTGTAAAAATGTACTTAGCGAGTCATCAGTTTCCCACTTTATTGAAATACCTATAGCTGAACAGATTAAATCGGTTTTTTCCAGGTCATCATTTATTACTGACATACAGTATCGCTTTACTAGAAAAAAGTCCTTAAATTGTATTGAAGACATATATGATGGAGAAGTGTACCGGGCTTTGAGCCAGAATGGTGCAATACTTCAAAATCCTCATAATTTATCATTACTTTGGAACACAGATGGAATTCCCTGCTTCAAATCCTCAAACATGTCTTTATGGCCGCTATTTTTTCAAATAAATGAATTACAATACGCAAAAAGATCAAAAGCAGAAAATATGATTCTTGGAGGACTTTGGTTTGGTCCCAAAAAGCCAAATATGATCTCATACACTGAACCTTTTGTAAAAACACTTCACGAATTAGAGACAACAGGTATTCAGATAGACAGGTACACCAATGCAGACATTCAAGAACCTTTCATTTGTAAAGTTTTGGTTATTGGTGGGACAGCAGACTTGCCTGCGAGAAGTGTAGTCTGTAATACCATGCAATTCAATGGGAAATATGGTTGTTGTAAATGCTTACAACCAGGAGAAACATTCAAAACAAGTGCAAGAGGTCATTGCCATATTTTTCCTTTTAAAGAGGAAAACCCAACAGGGCCAAAGCGTTGTCATCAGGAATATCTTAAAGATGTTGAAAACGCTGTAAAAAACAATATCGTTAGCAGGGGTATCAAGGGACCTTCATTTTTACAGTGTCTTGCATTTTACGACCTTGCCTCAGGAACATGTATAGATTATATGCACGGTATTCTATTAGGGGTAACCAATTGGTTACCCAATTGACCTACTGGTTACTGAGGAGAAGATGTTGAAGATTTTTTAAGTTTTCACTTTGGCCATATAAGGCAAAATAGCCCCCGCCCCCTGGCGGCCATGTTTTTCGACCAATCAACATTGCTTGAAGGAATCTGATAGAGGGTCACCCAAGGAACATTTCTACAAAATTATTTGAAAATCGGCCTGACACTTATGGAGGAGAAGATTTTTTAAGTTTTCATTATAGCCATAAAAGGCAAAATAGCCCCGCCCCCTGGCGGCCATGTTTTTTGACCAATCAACATGGCTTGAAGGAATCTGATAGAGGATCACCCAAGGAACATTTCTAAACAAGAGGCCCAAGAGGGCCAGTATCGCTCCACGGCCATAAGGCAAAAATAAAATCTCCAAACAGCCCTGCCCCGTGGTGGCTATTTTTTTTACCAACCACCATGGCTTAAAGGAATCTTGTAGAGTGTCACCAAAGGAATGTTTCTGCAAAATTTTTTGAAAATATGCCTGACACTTTCGGAGGAGAAGATTTTTTAAGTTTTCACCATGGTCATATAAGTCAAAATAGCCCCGCCCTCTGGCGGCCATGTTTTTCGACCAATCAACATGGCTTGAAGGAATCTGATAGAGGGTCACCCAATGAACATTTCTACAAAATTATTTGAAAATCGGCTGAACACTTTCGGAGAAGAAGATGTTTTAAGTTTTCACTATAGCTATATAATGCAAAAAAGCCCCGCCCCCTGGCGGCCATGTTTTTCGCCCAATCAACATTTCTTGAAGGAATCTAATTAATGTTCACACAAGGAACATTTCTACAAAATTATTTGAAAATCAGCCTAACACTTTTGGAGGAGAAGATTTTTTAAGTTTGCTCTTTAGCCATATAGGCAAAATAGCCCCGCCCTGTGAAGGCCATGTTTTTTTAACAATCAACATGGCTTGAAGGAATCTGATAGAGGGTCACCCATGGAACATTTCTACATAATTATTTGAAAATCTGCTGAACACTTTTTGAGAAGAAGATTATTTAAGTTTTCACTATAGCTATATAAGGCAAAAAAGCCCCGCCCCCCCTGGCGGCCATGTTTTTCGCCCAATCAAAATTTCTTGAAGGAATCTAATAAAGGGTCACCCAAGGAACATTTCTACAAAATTATTTGAAAATCGGCCTGACACTTTCGGAGAAGAAGATTTTTTAAGTTCTCACTATTTTTTTCTTTCGGTTGCCATGGAAACCAGAATTTTGAATGGATCAAAAAAATTTGAAGGAATTTAGTAGAGGACATTGAGAGGATGCTTCCCATGAAGTTTCAACCAAATTGGCCAAGTGGTTAGGGAGAAGAAGTCGTTTAAAGGAAAAAGTTAACGCACGCACGACGGACAATTCGCCATGACATAAGCTCGACTGGCTTTCAGCCAGTGGAGCTAAAAATTATTTGAAAATCGGCCTAACACTTTTGGAGGAGAAGATTTTTTAAGTTTGCACTATAGCCATATAAGGCAAAATAGACCCCCCCCCCCCTGCGGCCATGTTTTTCGACCAATCAACATGGCTTGAAGGAATCTGATAGAGGGTCAACCAAGAAACATTTCAACAAAATTATTTGAAAATCAGCCTAACACTTTCGGAGGAGAAGATTTTTTAAGTTTTCACTATAGCCATATAAGGCAAAATAGCCCCCCCCCCCCCCCCCTGGCGGCCATGTTTTTCGACCAATCAACACGGCTTGAAGGAATCTGATAGAGGGTCATCCAAGGAACATTTCTACAAAATTATTTGAAAATCTGCCTACCAATTTGGGAGAAGAAGAATTTTGAAGTTTTTTCGGTTTCGTTGCCATGGAAACCAGAATTTTGCATGGATCCCAAAAAATTGAAGGAATTCTGATGAGGTCATTGAGAGGATGCTTTCTGTGAAGTTTCATCCAAATTGACCCACTGGTTACTGAGGAGAAGAAGTTGACGGACGACGCACGACGGACAAAAGGCGATCACAATAACTCACCTTGAGCAAAGCTCAGGTGAGCTAAAAACAAGTGGGCCATGATGGCCCCAGTTTGCTCACCTTCATTATACAATGTACTGCAATGCAAAACACATCAAGACAATTATTCTGAATGCAACCTCCACAGTGTTAACAAGATTTTCCTTCATTTGGCCTAATGATCTATATTTGTTTATGACCCATATTCCAACATGGACTAGATATCATCAAGACAACATTCAACTTGATCAAAGTAAAAATGCGGCCTCAGGAGTTTGAACAATATTTTCCTTTTTTGACCTTGTTTTTGACCCAATATGACCTATATTTAAAACTTGACCTAGATATCTTTAAGACAAACATTCTGACAACATTTCAAACTTCTGAAGCAAAAAATGCGACCTTTAGGATGTTAATAAGATTGTCCTTCAATTTGACCTAGTGACCTACTTTTTGACCCAACATGACCCATGTTTGTACTTGACCTACATATCATGAAGAAAAACATTCTGATTAAGTTTCAACATGCTCATGTTGAAAATGTGGCCTTTAGAATGTTAACCAGATTACCCTTCAATTTGGTCTAGTGACCTAGTTTCTGACCGAATATGACCCATAAGACAAACATTCTGACAAAATTTCAAACTGCTGAAGCATAAATTGCTAACAAGATTTTCCTTCAATTTGACCTAGTGACCTACTTTTTTACCTGACATGACCCATGTTTGAACTTGACTTGACATATCATCAAGACAAACATTCTGATAAAGTTTCAACATGCTCAAGTTAAAAATGTGGCCTCCAGAGTGTTAACAAGATTTCCCTCAATTCAACCTAGTGACCTAGTTTTTTACCTCATATGGCCCAGTTTCGAACTAGTCCAAGATTTGATGGAGATGAATGTTCCGATAAACTTTCATGAAAATTGGATTTAAAATGTAGCCTGTAGAGTGTTAACAAGCGCAAATGTTGACGATGCACGACAGATGGACGCCGGACAAAATGTGATCACAATATCTCACATTGCACAGGTGAGCTAAAAATAATATCCAAACCATCTGCGATAATCTAGAAGAGATGCCGCGAGGAAAGAGATCAAATCAAGTGGAAGACCAAAGGATCCGAAAAGGCGGCCCCGGTATGATGATGAGACCGACGAGGTTACGCAAACAAAAAGTGGTGAATCTCCTAATCATTTTGTAGATTTTCAGACTATTTTGCATCAGTCTGGCGCTATTAATTCTCCAAGTAAGCAGGCTGCTGTTTTAGAAACATTTAGTGCTGATGACGACATATTGCGATTGGGAACCAACAAATTCTCGGCCCACGTGCCATCGAAACTCTGCCAGAAAATTTGGTCCAATAAATTTATCAATCTGGCCCACCTTTTGGAAGGTAGTGTTAAGCTTAGCTATTTGTGCTCTTCGAGACATAGGATTGGACCCATTCTGCATTATCATGTTTACAGATGAGCAAATACATTTGCTAAAGAAACTGTCTGCAGCAAATGCCTTAATGATATACATCGACGCAACAGGGTCCGTGATCGACAAAATTCCAGGTCAAAAGCGCCCATATCTCTACTCGGTAGTTGTAAACCAGATCAAGAGCTTCCACCAGTGTCAGTTTGTGACATGTTGACGACACAACACACAATTCCAAGAATCAAACTATTCATTTCTTCAATGAAGCAGGCCGTCAATGCCACAGGGACAACTTTAAATGTGAAAAAAGTTGAAAAAAGTTGAAACAGATTTTAGTATGGCCCTTTTGCAGTCCTCGTTGCATACATTTTGAAACCATGACATAAAAAGTTACATTAGAAAATGTATGAACATCTTAAGTGGAAAAGCAAAAGCGTCTTCAATAACAGTGCACCACTTATGTGCCTCTCACATGTTGAAGGACTTTAGTCGTCAACTGACACTTTATAAACCAAAACTGAAAAGGAAAGTCAGACATTTTCTTTTGAAATCATTTGCATTACTACAAAATGCAACAACAATGGTGGAAATACAACACCATTTCAAAAACATGTGTGTAGTGATGCTCAACGAAGAGCTTCATGAACAAGTACAAGTTGCTAAGCACCAACTTGATGATTCATTTGTCGACATCTCAATAGAAGTTGACCCAGACGAACGACAAGATCAGCCCAATTACGACGATTCAACAGGACATAACAAGACGATTCTCTAATCGTCACCATTTACACAGGTATTTACGAATATCCATGCAACAGTAGTGGCTGCAGATACCCTGCAAATGACAGAAGGTCTGAATAGCATTGTATTGCCCAGAAGCAATTATGTTGTTTGCTAGACAAATTCGTAGCGACTATACCACTTTGGAGTGGAATAATGCTACAAGCATGCGGAATATAACCAAAAAGGGCATCGTATTGACACGCGACACCAATTCCTCAGCAGAAAACTGGTTCAAGTTCCTCAAAGTAGACCTTCCGACACAATTACTTACACATCCATACGTGTTTGTGACAGACCTTCGTGAAGCTGTAGAAGCAAGGCTGAAAGAAAAAGTCTTCAAAGGAGCAAGAGAGAAAAACACAAAATCCAGGAAAAAGAACGAAGATGCAAAATTGGCAACGACAGAAGAGGTTTTGGAAACCAAATAAAAGAAAATCTAATACTTACCATACAATACCAAAGTCCAAGAAGATTAGGACACAACAAGCCGATTTTCCAAGAGTTATGCCATGGGGTGGCCGTTTAGACGATACATATCTACAAAATACATGTACCATAGATAATCCACTGACTATACTACATTTACGGTCAACTGAAACCCCCCCGATTCATTACCGTAATGCGGATGGACAATAAAATATACCTTTGGCACGGAAATGTTAAAAGTAAAACAAACAAAAAACAAGAGCACCGCGTACGGCACAGACGCTCGACTGATAGGGAGAAAACAGAAAAAAAAAAAACTGGGCTGAACAAAAAAACTTAACCGGACGACCACGTCGCCGCCGCCTACAAAAAACCATGACAATAAACTTTTCGAAATGCGTTTCATTTTCTTCAAACTTCAGCGAAAATGATGTCAAATGTACGTACAGAAAAAACTTCACTTGATGAGTTATAACAAGCTATGTTATAATAATTTCGACTTATCCAAAAGGTTTGTTAAACACATTATTTCATATTAACCTCACAAAATGTAGACGACGTAGCATGTTCAACTAATTTTGTCGATAAAAAATAAGTCGACATTAAATAGGTTGCTAAACCAACATAACATTGACAATATTATGTGTTAAAATACGTAAGACCGACATCAAATATATGTACGAGCACTAACAGAAATACTCATGGGTTGTAAGCATTAAATGCATGTGTATACTTCAATGTGTTGTTATATATTGTGAATATAATTTACTTCTTTTCTTTTATAAATGGTAGATGTTTAGCAGTTGTGTGTTAACAATGAAGCTTATTAAAGTTGTGCCGGTTTTGTTAGCATTCAGTTCACGAATATCTGGTTAACGAAACGCAAGTGTTGACCGCCCACCCACCCTGTTCGTGTGGCGGGAAATTCCGGAGAGATATGTGGATATACTAATTATCATCAAGGGTTGCATTATAATTAAAGTTTGCACTGTCTAAAATCAGCTAGTGTTTTCCATAATTTTTGGATTATTGCCATTAGGGTGTAGGCTTGCGGCCGATCCAAACGGTGGTTTAGGTCTAGTGCTTGGATGTCTAACGCTAGGCCGCCTTCACGTGAGGATAACATCCGGGGAGGCTGATTGGGATATATATGTTGTGGGGAGTGCCCCGACAGATTGATTTATTGGTCCAGTGATTGAATCTTAGGCTGGCCATTTATGAGAGGAGTCATCCATGGAGGTTTAGGAGGAGTACTTGGGGAGTCACGGCCTACTCCCTCACTTCACATATCTCTCTGGGGTTGTCCGCTAGACATGGGCCATAACTGCCACACTTTATAATATTAAGTTATGTTTACATTTATTCAAATTATTGCAAAGGTGTGCACCAAAGGATGTGGATGTGCGGGGAATGAGACAAATAAATAATTTAGCCCTAGTGTAATAATATCTCCATATAAAAATACTGCCGCCTGGCTAATCAGCTTTAACAAATGAGTGATTTAAACTTTACTTAAACTTTTATTTTCTGAAACTGTTGTGTTACTATTATGCCACTTAATTTCTTATAAAAATTTGTTTTTCCAGAAGAAAATAGTTGCAACTGATCGTGCAAAGGCCACAAAAGAAGCATGTAAACAAATTTTGCAACAGTTGCCTACATTCACCTCACAGCCGCAGCAGCCAATGGCTAACACCACTAAAGAACCAACTGTGGGTGTGAAAAATATGTTTGATGATATGTTACATGACTGATGCATATACAGTCAAACTTGTATTAAGAGACCACCCAAGGGAAATGCTGTAAGTGGTCTCTTAAGAAAGGTGGTCTCTTATTGGGGTACAAATGAAATTTTCTGTTTTGGAAAAATTATGTTTACTACATGAAACATGTACTTGTGTGCACATGTACATGTATTGGTATTAAAGAATAAATAACAATAAAAATTCTGTTGTTCTTTTATTTCTCTATTTGATTCATTTTATATTCATGTATTTTCACCCTCTCTTCTAATGTAAGACATTTTCTTTTTGTTGCGGACATGGTTTCTTGTTGATATAATTTTGTAGAATGAAAGAATTAAATGGAACCTGAATGAATACACTCGGACTTACAATATCATGAAATTGGTGATAAACTGTATTGTCAAGTGTTTGTTTACAGATTTACTTATTTAAGAGCCGTTTAAATAAACGTGCTATCACCATTAAAAAGTAAAAAACAAACATAGATCTAATTAAACAGATCAAACATTCTAATCAAATTTATCATAATTAAACCCCAAACTATCCAATAATAAATTTCAATTTGATGTCATTCAACTTTCCTTTAATCCCATTGAAAAGAATAGAGAACAAAGGACCCAACAAGGACAATATTTGAAGCTAAAGCGTATTAAATACAAGCTGTTAACAGGCCAATTATCGTTTTATTACAACTGTAATACGCTGCATAATTGACCTCGTGTTATCTTTACACCTAACCAGTCTATTATTTAAACCTTGCATTACACGGTTCACTGCTTCTGTGCTTTATACGGACACGACAGCTGTGTTTGGATATTCTACGTTTTGGATTTTTTTTACTGGTATGGAAGGTCGCTTAATAGTTGATTATGATTCAAATTGGGAGGATTTAAGTGTCCGCTGGTCGCAGATAGGAGGAACTCGCTTATTGAAGGAAAATTAATGAATAAAAACCATCGGGGGGAGTTCAATACGGTCACTTACAGCAGGGGGTCGGTTATAGGAAGTGGTAGGTAGTGCAGGTTTGACTGTACATATAACTGAACATTCATGATCTCCAAGTTAGTTAACTGTGAGCATATTGTGCGTAGAACAGTTGACGCCAATTAAAGGCCGTTCCTGTCCGTAGGTTTATTGGAGTGATAACCGGAGCGCAATCACCCTTTGGGTTTGCGATTCCTGTCAGTTTATAGGAGTGATAACAGTGAGCGTAATCACCTTTTCGGTTTACGATTCCTGTCTGTTTATAGGAGCGATAACAAGTCAGTTGAAACAACATCAAAATGCCCATGTTGCCCTACTACAAGTGGCAGGCAAACAAGTTTGGCAGTTAACCAAGTTATAACGCCACCCCAGGCTAAAAGAGTCAAAAAGACTGTGGGGAAAATACAGGCACGTTCAAAACAGGCCACAACAGTTCCAACCACAATGGCAGAAGAACCGGTAGTTGAGAGGAACCAACCAATACAGCCGGACTGTCCGGAAAGTTCGGACTCCTCAACAGAAGAGGTAAACGCGGAAGACAATTCCACGACAAGTGAGTCCTCAGATGTCGAGGACTATTTTGATACAGCTGTATCAAGTCATCTTCAAGATATAGTGGGAGGTAATGTTGCTCAGTTCCACAAACCAATATCTACCTCTATTTCCGCACAGATTAAAAAGTCTCTGTGCAAAAAGATCTGGTGCAACAAATTCTTTAATCAAACAATTGAAATCATTTGACGTCATTTAATTTGTTAATTGTGCTGTTTGATATTCATACTAGTTTGTTAATGCGTTATTAATATTTCATTATACGTAGTTAAAAGGAGCGAATATGTTCCATCTGCAATGTGTGAAGATGAGTTTGCGGATTAGTTTTTGATCAGGAACATGCTGCTCTTCCTTGACGAAAGGAGGTCGGTGTATTTCGCTGATATCACTATTATAAAATACACTACTTGCTCCAGTGCCACAACATTTACCTGGCAAACTCTCTTTGCGTAAAAAACACATGTGTTAAAAGTTTGTTTTTCCAGAAGAAAATAGTTGCAACTAATCGTGCAAAGGCCACAAAAGAAGCATGTAAACAAATTCTGCAACAGTTGCCTACATTCACCTCACAGCCACCAATGGCTTACACCACTAAAGAACCAACTGTGGGTGTGAAAAATATATTTGATGCCGGAGCAGGTTACCTGACTGATACATATACATATAACTGGACAGATACAAATGCATCTTCTACATTCTATAACTGGGAAGACCGAGCTCCTTCAGCCCCATATAACCTAGCAAATTCAAATAGGTTCATAAATTTCTTCGCAAGTGGCGAAGACAAGTTACTAGGAGAGAGACCAGGCAATCCAGCAGCTTCAGGAAAACCAAAAGATGTTACAAAGGTGTAAGGGAGAGATTGAGAAGAAAGACTTGAGAAGAAAGCCGTTTGAGGAAGAAGTTTCAACGCATGAAGATGTAGCAGAGGTAGGCCTAACACAGGTAACTAGGGATATCCTACCTCTAGCTTTGTAACTATTTGATAGGAATTGGATTATTATCTCAAGGACGAGTTTAAACTTTGCAATAGTTTGTAGCGGCTGCACATCCAAATTGCAAACGAACTCACCCATCAACGTAATAAGGGTAGAAAGGCAATACACAGCTTCAAATACATATTTTACTTTATCTACACCCTATGTTGTAGATGTTGTAGGAAAATCGATCAGCCACGAAAATACTTTTCTTCAGTTAAAAGCTGCAAACTTTTCGAAAAATATTATTTGTAAGCCGTTCCAAGACAAATTTCAAAATAATACAAAGATTAAAATTCCTGATCAATTAAGCGACATTAATGATATGCCTCTGAATCAATTGATGTTGGACGTGGATGAGTCGAGCATTCACATTTCTAGATCAATATGGTATCATGTTAACTTGGGTCTTGCTCTAATTGTGTGTAGAGGAACGGTTATGGACAAAGGGGAATATGGGTTAGAATAGGGAAAAGACTTCGGTCAGTACCTCCAGAGTAGACTACAGAATGAAAAGAAGATAATTAAAGGAACTGCAAAGGTATAGTGAAGAGAGGCTAGCCAAGTACTTGAAGGAGGAGATGAACACGTAGGGTGAATGTGCAATAACTGTGATTTTGTGTGAGTTCTTGTGATTCTGTACATATGTTAAACCAATCCTTTTTAAATCATTTTTAGAATAACTGAATTTTTGTGATTCGTTGTGATTCTGTACATATGTTAAACCAATCATTTTTAGAATAACTGACTTTTTGTGATTCCTAGTGATTCTGTACATATGTTAAACCAATCATTTTGGAATAATGGGGACTATTGCTTAAGATAGGCCTGTTTATTACCAGGAT
Organism: Serripes groenlandicus; assembly: GCA_031761405.1. Classification (NCBI taxonomy): domain Eukaryota; kingdom Metazoa; phylum Mollusca; class Bivalvia; order Cardiida; family Cardiidae; genus Serripes; species Serripes groenlandicus. The sequence goes on from JASEVX010000005.1 coordinate 36,232,222, forward strand.
AAAATTACGGGGATGGGGGTTACCTAAACACCGATTTTCACCGTTAGATTTGAGAATCTGTGAGAGTTGGGTTTTTACATATGCACCGTTTTTCACCGTTAGAATTGGAATTCCGTGAAAATCACTTCAAGGTTATCTTGCCCACGTGTTAACGTCTTTAAATAAAATTAAATTGAAAGTTAAATAATTAAGTTATGCCGAGGACACGTCGCGTTCCGAGGAGGGCTAGTACGAGTGCGAGGAGGGAGCCTTATACAGCGCCGGAAGCCGTCGAAGTTGTTCGACTTGCGTCGAAAGAACAAGAAAGTGGTAACAACCCGTTCGAAGCTTTGCTTCGACAGGATTCTGGAGCAAGCGTCCCCGTGCTAGAGAATTTTGCGTTACCCGCATCGGCCTTTCGGTGTGCGGACGATGTTTTAACGATGCATGTTTCAAAGGAAATGTTTCAAAGTATTTGGTCTGGGGATTATTTCAACCTGGCATCGCTTTTGAAAAAGGGCTCCGAGAATGTGTCAAGTTCGACATTCTCGATAAGTGAGACCGGACAGGTTGAAATAAAACCAAGACCAACCAAATCGATACAAAATATCCGGGAGTGGACCGATGCATTCATAATATTTGCAGCAGTACTAATTAAACAAGAGGGCCAAGATGGCCCTAAAATCGATCACCTGAATGATAGTTAATTAGAAGCAAATATTTAACTGCAAATATCTGTGAAAATTTGATCAGGAGTTCAAATGAAACTGCAAGGAGTGGAAATAGTCCATTTTTATCTTGAAATCTAACAAGAGCTTTCTCAATTTCTGATGCTGCAGCAACAAAGGTTCTACACAGAATGCAAGTATTTGAACAATTTTGAAAGAGGACCATCAAAGGAACATTCCTGTGAAGTAACATTGAAATTGGTCAAGTGGAATGGTAGGAGTTGTCATTTGTAGCTAAAAGTTCAATTTACCCCTTTTGTGATGACGCGAGGTTGCTATGATTTTGTAACTAATCAAAACAGCTTGAACAAATTAAATGTAGAGGATCACTGAAGTAGGATTTATATTCAATTTCCTTAATATCAGACAAGAACTTTTAAAGCTTGGACATTTTGCCCCCTTTCTGATGCTGCAGCAACCCTGGCGGCCATGTTTTTCAACCGATCGGAAATATTTGAACAATCTTGGTAAAGGGTGCCCCAAGAAACATTTGTGCAAAATAATTTTCAAATTGGGCCAGTACTTTTGGACAAGAAGATTTTTAAAATTTTAACAAAAAAAAACCAAGCTCCTCCTCCTGGCGGCCATGTTTTTCAACCGATCGGAAATATTTGAACAATCTTGGTAAAGGGTGCCCCAAGGAACATTTGTGCAAAATAATTTTCAAATCGGGCCAGTACTTTTGGTCAAGAAGATTTTTAAAATTTTAACAATGCACATATAAGGAAAACAGGCTCCGCCCCCTGGCGGCCATGTTTTTCAACCGATCGGAAATATTTGAACAATCTTGGTAAAGGGTGCCCCAATGAACATTTGTGGAAAATAATTTTCAAATCGGGCAAGTACTTTTGGACAAGAAGATTTTTTAAGTTTTAACAATGCACGTAGAAGGAAAACAAGCTTCGCCCCCTGGCGGCCATGTTTTTCAACGGATCGGAAATATTTGAACAATCTTGGTAAAGGGTGCCCCAAGGAACATTTGTGCAAAATAATTTTCAAATCGGGCCAGTACTTTTGGTCAAGAAGATTTTTAAAATTTTAACAATGCACATATAAGGAAAACAGGCTCCGCCCCCTGGCGGCCATGTTTTTCAACCGATCGGAAATATTTGAACAATCTAGGTAAAGGGTGCCCCAATGAACATTTGTGGAAAATAATTTTCAAATCGGGCCAGTACTTTTGGACAAGAAGTTTTTTTAAGTTTTAACAATGCACGTATAAGGAAAACAAGCTCCGCGCCCTGGCGGCCATGTTTTTCAACGGATCGGGAATATTTGAACAATCTTGGTAAAGGGTGCCCCAAGGAACATTTGTGCAAAATAATTTTCAAATTGGGCCAGTACTTTTTGACAAGAAGATTTTTAAAATTTTAACAATGCACATATAAGGAAAACAGGCTCCACCCCCTGGCGGCCATGTTTTTCAATCGATCGGAAATATTTGAACAATCTTGGTAAAGGGTGCCCCAATCAACATTTGTGGAAAATAATTTTCAAATCGGGCCAGTACTTTTGGACAAGAAGATTTTTTAAGTTTTAACAATGCACATATAAGGAAAACAAGTTCCACGCCCTGGCGGCCATGTTTTTCAACGGATCGGAAATATTTGAACAATCTTCGTAAAGGGTGCCCCAAGGAACATTTGTGCAAAACAATTTTCAAATCGGGCCAGTACTTTTTGACAAGAAGATTTTTAAAATTTTAACAATGCACATATAAGGAAAACAGGCTCCGCCCCCTGGCGGCCATGTTTTTCAACCGATCGGAAATTTTTGAACAATCTTGGTAAAGGGTGCCCCAATGTACATTTGTGCAAAATAATTGTCAAATCGTGCCAGTACTTCTGGACAAGAAGATTTTTAAAGTTTTAACAATGCACATATAAGGAAAATAAGCTCCGCCCCCTGGCGGCCATGTTTTTCAACGGATCGGAAATATTTGAACAATCTTGGTAGAGGGTACCCCAAGGAACATTTGTGCAAAATAATTTTTAAATCGGGCCAGTACTTTTGGACAAGAAGATTTTTTAAGATTTGGCAATTTTCCCCTTTTCTGTTGCCGCGGCAACCAAAGTTCTCGATGGAATTTAAATCTTTGAACAATTTTTAAAGAGGTTCACCAAAGGAACATTCCTGTGAAGTTTGGTTGAAATTGGTCAAGTGGTTAAGGAGGAGATGATCTAAATGTTAACGACGGACGACAGACGACGGACGACGACGGACGACGTAAGACGGACAAAAAGTGATCAGAATAGCTCACCTTGAGCCTTTGGCTCTAGGTGATCTAAAAACAGCCTGAAAAGGCAGGGGAGTTGCTGCAATATATGTCTCTGATTAGGGAAGCAGAATCTCGGTCGCGGGGATCATTTGCGTGGCGTTCTTATGACGAGAATTTTAGGATGAGACAGGCCATACAGCCTGATGATTGGTCGAAGATTAACGCTGATTTATGGCTGAGAACGATGACTTTGCCAGCTTCTTCTCAGGCCGTTGCTAATAGTCAGCCTCATGTAAATTCAGGTTCTGCGTTCAAGCAAAGACAACGCCCTTGTTTTGATTTTAACTCGGTGCGTGGTTGTTCATATAAACAGTGTAAATATGACCATGTGTGCTCTGCTTGTAGAGGGTCTCATCCTCAGCCTAGTTGTCAAAGATCTATAGATCCTAATTTTCGAGGCCCACAGGGCCAACCAAATGCATTTCAGATGCAGTCAAAGCAAGCCAGAAAGTAGATATACTGGGCTGGCTGGGACCCCTATTAGGCTGAGTGCTATGGTTGTTTTTTTGCGGAATTATCCGGATAGGATTGCAGCAAGCAATTTGTCTCGCGGCTTTAGCAATGGGTTTCCTTTGCATTATGAAGGCCCTATACAATCTTGTGATGCCAAAAATTTGCAATCTGCCAATGATAATGTTTTAATTGTTCGGGATAAGATTAGAAAGGAAATACAAGCAGGAAGAGTTCAAGGTCCATATCAATACCCCCCTTTCAAGCACTTTAGAGTTTCTCCAATAGGCTTGGTTCCTAAGAAGGAACCAGGTGAATTTCGTTTAATCCATCACCTATCATATCCAAGGGGAGATTCTGTTAATGACCATATTCCACAGGACCTTTGTTCTGTACAATATACTAAGTTTGATGCTGCTGTACAGATGGTTCAACATTTGGGTAAAGGGGCATTGTTGGCTAAAGCTGATATCAAATCGGCTTTTCGTTTAATTCCAGTCAGTAGGAGTGATTACAGGCTGCTAGGTTTCAAATTTGAGGGCCAATACTATTTTGATATGGCATTACCATTTGGTTGCAGTATTTCATGTGCAACATTTGAAATGTTTTCAACTTTCTTGCAATGGGTGGTCAGAACAAGTTCCATAAAGGGTGAACTTGAACATTATCTAGATGATTTTCTTTTTGGGGGGGAAAGCAACACAGATCAATGTGCTTGTATAATGCAAACGTTTCTTTCGTGTTGTGAAGATTTCGGGGTGCCAATAGCTTGGGAAAAAACAGAAGGCCCTAAAACAGTTTTAGTATTTCTTGGTTTAGAACTTGATTCAAACTTAATGCAAGTTTGTATACCCATTGAGAAAGTTCAAGTATTGGTATCTCAAATTCTAGATATCTTAAAACATAAACGTAGTTTGACACTAAAGGAGCTGCAGTCAGTTCTTGGTTCCCTTAATTTCATGTGTCGGGCAATTGTGCCTGGAAGACCATTTTGTAGACGTTTGATTAATGCCACATGTGGTATCCGAAATTCACACCATCATATAAAACTTAACATGGGGATGCGTCAAGATTTGATGATGTGGTTACAATTTTTTCAAGCGTTCAATGGTATTTCCATTTTTCATGACACTGTCTGGCGCTCAAACGCTGATGTGTGCCTGTTTACTGACAGTTCTGCAGCCAAGGACAAGGGTTTTGGGGCATATTTCGGGGGGAAATGGATTTGTGCACCATGGCCAGCTACATGGGTTGAGGAAGATCGTCTGCGGGATATCACTCTATTAGAATTCTTTCCTATATTGGTGGCGGTTTACATTTGGGGGGACCAATTGAAAAATAAGAAAGTGTTGTTTAAATGTGATAACAAGTCGGTTGTACAAGTCATAAACCGGCAGACTTCTAAATCATCTGAGTTAATGGTGTTGGTCCGTGCTCTTACATTGAAATGTCTGCAACTCAATCTGATTTTAAAAGCGGAGCATATCCCAGGTGTGCATAACAATATTGCAGACAGTTTGTCTCGCTTTCAGATGTCCAGGTTTCGAGAATTAGCTCCAGAAGCAGAGCGCGACCCAGTAACAATGCCCAACCATCTCTGGAACATCTTCAAGATGGAGCCAGACAGCTTTTGAGTGCGGGCTTGTCTGCACAAACTAGAGCTGTTTATAAGCAGGCTCTTGATTTGTTTGAAAAATTCAGGAAGTTGTACAGTTTTGATTTGAGTTGGCCAGCCCCTATTTTTCAATGGGAGACTTTCATCTCTTTCATGTTTCATGGCGACTATGCATACAGCACAGCCCGCACTTACATTTCTGCTATTAGATTTCAGCATAGGATTATGGGAATGTCCGTTGACCCAAATAATATCACAATTTCAAAGATGCTAGAAGGCTATCGCAGGTCTAAATTTTCGCAAGATACTAGACAACCTATTACTTATGATCTTTTAGTTAAGATTTCTGCAAAGTTAGTTTTAATATGTAATTCTCATTATGAAGCAGTTTTGTTTCAGGCAGCTTACACTTTAGCATTTTTTGGCCTGTTTAGAGTCGGCGAACTTGTACTTTCTATGTCCGACTATGATAAACCGCTTCAGGTCACAGATATCTTAAATTTCCAACAGGGAAAACAATTTCAAGTTCGTTTACGACATTCTAAAACAAATCAGTGTGGGCCCCCACAAATAGTTCATATTTCGGCAATAAATACTATATCATGTCCCGTAAAAGCTATGTTTAATTATCTGAAAATAAAACCTCGAAACAACAACAATAACTGCTTATTCTGCCATGCGGACGGTTCCCCATTAAATAGATACCAATTTGGGGCTGTTCTAAGTAAAGTAATTACAAGCCTACAGTTAAATGAGGCAATTTTCAAAACGCATTCTTTCCGCATTGGTGCAGCAACATGGCTTGCTAAGCAGGGTATTTCTGACGATACTATTAAAAGAATGGGAAGATGGACATCAGATTCATTTAAAAAATACATAAGATAAAGTGTTTCAGTCAGCTGCAGGAATTGTTTACACTTTTGCTGACACCTATACAAGTTTATTTTCAGATGTGTGGATCATTGGCGATTCATACATCCATTGGGCGGAACAGAGGGCAGCCACCAGACATGTGGCCAGTAATTTGGGTATACCGGGAATTGCAAGCATTAAATGGCTGGGCATCAGGGGTATGCACTGGGACCAACTGATGAACAAGATTCAGTATTTGGGACTTCATAATGCTGCACCTCGTGCAATTATGTTGCATTTGGGTTCAAATGATATCGGTTCAGTACGGTGTAATGTTCTGCGCCAAGTATTCAGACGAGATATACTTGCACTGGCTAAGATGTTTCCAACTGCTGTTCTCATGGTGTCCGCAATGCTGCCGAGGATGGCCTGGTCTGCTAGTATATCTCGGGATAAGGTGGAAAAGAAAAGAAAACTTTTGAACAGGTTTCTTAGGAGGTTGATAAGTTACATTGGAGGTAGTTTCATCACACATGAGGAGATAACTACGGATACTCCTGGATTTTATTTCAGGGATGGAATTCATCTTTCAGACGTGGGATGTGATATGTTTTTATTATCATGTAAAGACTCTCTTGAAACTGTTTTTGGCTCATAAGTTTGGTTAGGAATTTTGGGGCGAACATGGTTCGTGTGGCGGAAAATTCCGGAGAAATATCTTTAATTATAAAACCATGGTTATTGTAATGGGAAATTTATGTTCGAAGTCGTTGGAAGAGCTAAAAATTGGGTCTGTAAAGGGAACTGGCTGATTGCCGATCCACTTAGTATTAAAGGAAAGATGATGGTTCGTCGCATGGCTCAGTGATTGGATATCTAACGCTGGGCCACCTCCATTGGAGAATATCTTTGGTGGAGAGCGACAAGGGAGTTCCCCCGGGGATTGGACCCTGCGGGTAGAACATGGACACCAGGCCCAGTGATTGGATCTCTAACGCTGGGCCAGCTCCATGTGAGGAGAGCATCCATGGAGTAAGGTGGGGATTTGAAACATTGGGGAGTAACAGTCCAGTTCCCTTATCAATGAAAGTATTGAGAATTTCTTTGGGGTTTTCCGCTGCATTTTGGACCATAATTTGCCACATTGTTAAAAATAAAATATATTTGTCTTATATTAATTTTGGTTGTGATTTTAGCCATCATGTAATAACTGAATTTTTGTGATTCCTTGTGATTCTGTGCATATGTTAAACCAATCATTTTTAAATATTTTTTCTTCCCTCAACCTGTCTGATGGGGTCAACGTCCTGTGGAGGTGAACATAGATACTATTATATCATAATAGATAATCGTGATCTAATAATATCTAATGGCCAACGATCAGACAAGTTAACATTGAAATTATTACCACATACATAAAGTACTGGCCTAAGCCTTTGCATTAATTCCTTTTACCCTTTCTGTGAGAAACGATTTTAATGGGCATCTGCTTCAAAAATGCTTTTGTTTTGTATGTATGGTGTTTAACGCCTCTTTTAACACATTTTCAGTTCTATCATGGCGTTTCTTTAGTTACCACAAGAAGAGAAGACTGTTAGCAGGTGCCGTAAGATGGTGGGACATTTCAAACATTCAACATGACTTACCGCCGAAATGAGAAAACGTCAGAAGCTTTTTGTGATGCCAGATTACAAACTTATCCAAGATGTATGAACGGGATGGAATTCTACCCAACTTATGTAAGAGTGAATGTGTGAGCAACGCTGTGATAGATAACGAGATGATAAAGAATTCTGACAGCCACTTACAACTTACAGAAAAAGAATGGGCGAATATGTCCGAGCTGTCTGACATTCTGAAACCCTTAACCCAGGTGACAACATTCCTGTCTGGCGAGAAAGACATTTCCCTCAGCTTTTTATATCCAATAGTATGTGAACTTGTAAATAACAGCCTTAAAGTCAAACCAGACGACAGTTTAATTTCCATGAAGGTAAAAGAGTGTATCGTACAACAACTGACCCATCGTTTCAAGCCCTTTCAAACTGAGACAGCTACCTGCCCTAGAATCTTTATTAGATCCTAGCTATAAAAGAATCCCATTTTTTTTACGTGACCAACTTAATGCAGCTGAAGATGCCCTTGAGTCTCCCGTCTTGATGACATACTACTCAGACTAACAAGCAGAGATACAACCAAACCTCCACCATGCATGATTCAAAAGACAGATATGCTAGAATTCCTCCATTTTGAAACCGCAGACCAAACAAGCGATTGTGGTAAAAAAAGGGAATATTTGAAGGAGAAAGCAGAAAATGTGAAGCCTTTAGAAAGGTGAAAGAGGGAAGAACATAAGTATACTCCCCTTTCTGCAGTCACAAAACAGATTTGAGCTGTACCTGCCACATCCATCCCATCTTAAATAGTGTTTTCTACTGCCGGGTTAGTAGTTACAAATTAAGAAATAAGACTTTCTCCTGATCTGGTGAACAACATTATCTTTTTGAACAAGAACATTTTCCCAGTTTCGGAAACAAGTGACCAAATAGATATGTAAATAAGTGCTTATGACAAAAACATGAAAAAAAGATTAACAATACGCAGCAAATGGGGAAATTTGTGGTTTAGGTTTCTTTATATGAACGAGGTCTTGATCTTGTATATCTATTTGGCATGTAAATATTATGGAAACCAGTTAATTTCGAAAACCGAAAGAAAAGAACCACATTCTGATTGTTGATTTATATTCCTTATGTTCATTGATGATAAAGATATTTTTTTATTAAATATATTGTTTTCCTTTCACCGTTTGACTTGCTTTATTTTTGCGACTTTAAAGAGATATACAGTCTGCACCCAAACGTTTGGATGTTAACGCCAATGCAAATTCTGGATGTATTTGTTGAATTATTTTGTTTTTAAAATAACTAATTCTTTCTTCAAATATTAAATGTGTAGGCGAAAACACCTGCATGTTTGTTCTTATAAAAACAATTCAGATTTGGTGCACAAGAGCAATAATTTTCCGAGAGACAAGACGTTTGATGAACTAATGAATAAAAAATGTGATCTCTTGTGAGTACCCGAGTACTTGGTCGGAAGAGTTCACGAGTACCTGAGTACTAATATTGGTACTCGTTCCAATCCCTAGTTATTTCAAAAATTGCTAAATTTATCTCAGTTAGGGTTGATTTCCATCAAGGTTTACCCTAACCCTGACTGACAGCCCTTCTCCGTTTGCAATTGACACTACCATACTTTATCAACATGAAAACTTAACTTGATATGCAGTAAATAAAGGTAAAGTTTGATTCAATTTTTAAAAAAACACATTGTGAGACAAAAACTAGAAATAGCCCCAATTAAGCAATTTCATTTTCCAAAATATTTTCTAAAGTTGTCTGCAACAAAACAACAAAAAGTTGTGTGATTAATTCAAAGGGTAAAGCACGAAAATGAAAAAATAAACATACTCTATTGACTATCTATACTATAAAGGTGTATAAAGCACAGATATGTGCTAAGTAAAACATCATCATTGGACGGCATACTGATATGTAATATATATCACAGTACAAACAAGATCTAATAAATGAGATATCGTTTACATTCAATAAACAAAATGTTACAAAATTCATCAATTGGGAGGCTAGTACTCCACCGTGTTTAACCCTTTCACACAAACATACACTTTCTGAGGCCTCTGCAGCAGACGGCTTTTGAAAACATTGTGCCAAAAGAAGAAATTGCTCAAAACAAGTAATTTCTCTTTTTGCCACCATGTTTTCAACTCTTTAAATAACTAAACTTTCATTTATAGAGATTTACCTTATTTCTGCCTACATGTTTTCAAAGTTGTCTGCTTCAGAATTGTTGTATGTTTGAAAGGGTTAAGGAGGTCTTAATGCTTTTTAAAATTGTTTGAGATATCATGTTCATATCATGTTCACTAATTAGGTAACAGACAAAGCTAATGTAGCCAAATTTCACCAGACAAATTCTTTTTAGTATCTAGGGGGTGACGATGCTTATTGATGATTTTGACAGAGATATAATACCGATAAAACATTGTAACTAATTTGGTAAACATTGGATAAGGATTTTCATGGATAATAGCAGCAGCCTATTGTCTTTGTCTCTTGCTACAGGTGATCCCATGGTACATCCAATTTAACACATTCCAACATATAAACACATTTTGGCGCAAAAAAGCAGCAGAAAACTTTTGAAAACACTGTGGCCAAAGGTTAAATTACTCATGATGAGCAATTACTCTTTTGGCCACAATGTTTTCAACTTTATTTAACAATTAAGCTATCTTTTATGGTAATTTTTCAGGTTTTTGCCACTATGTTTTCAGTCATCTGCTACAGATTTGTTGTATGTGGGAAAGGGTGGAGACAGGCATTCAATAAATTACAGTAAATACATGCAATAAGAATTCCTTAATTCTAAATAAATAAAATCTGAAAACAAAACAGTAGTAAGCATTTTAGAGTCTTTTGACTTTGATATAAAAACAGTTTAGAACACAGTTGGACAGCAAAATACCAAGAAAACTTTCACTATTTCAATGTATAACGATCATACTGATAATAACCAGTATATTTTATGTTACTTAACCCTTTCCAACAAACAAAACATCTGCAGGAGAGAACATATCTATGCAAAAAGATGAAAAATCTGTATTTATTAAAGTATACTCATTGAATAGAGCTAAAACCTTTGTGGCAAAAGGTAAAATTACTCATAATGAGCAATTTCTCCTTTTGCTGCAGTGATTTGAAAGGTTGTATGCTGAAGAGGTGTCAGAAGGCGTCTGCATGTGGGAAAGGGTTAACAGAATTGAAATAATCTTTACCTAAAATATCTATATAAGCTAACTTACAGCTATAACAATAACCCTACAGCTAAATTAAATACCCAACAACATACAGATATGGTAACAGCGCCGTCAGGAGTCCTTAGGTTGTGTGACCAATCCATTTTTACTTCTTCCTGTGCAACTTTTTGTCTTCACGTGTCCATTTTCTTAAAACATCTGTCACCTGGTCTTCATCTTTCCATCTCTCCTGAATCTGATTGAAAAAAAAAATATGTATTGGTGCTTCTTACAGTCACTTTCAACAGTATTCAGGCTCTATCATGGTGGCCAGTTCACCAGAGCCTTAGATAAGGCGAGTATTTTAGATTCTAAAGTCCTTATTTGATACCCAAACCCTATGTTGTGGGTACTCAAAAGAATAGGGTTTGGTAGAGTCATAAGAAAGATGTTGGTGGTAAAAGACCAGTTTACGCCTCATTATTTAGTCCTCTGCTTCATCATGTGATACCTTACAAGCAGACAAACTTAGAAAGATTTTTTTGTCTAAAAAAAGAGAAATTGCTATACAAAACAAGAGGGCCATGATGGCCCTTGAATCACTCACCTGATTTTTTTTTTTTTCCACTTTAGCTATATAAGCCCCGCCCCCTGGCAGCCATAGTTTCCGACCAATCAACTTGGCTTGAAGGAATCTGATAGAGGGTCACCCTAGGAACATTTCTACAAAATTATTTGAAAATCGGCCAGATACTTTTGGAGGAGAAGATTTTTTAAGTTTTCACTATAGCCATATAATGCAAAATAGCCCTGCCCACTGGCGGCCATGTTTTTTGACCAATCAACATGGCTTGAAGGAATCTGAAAGTGGGTCATCCAAGGAACATTTCTACAAAATTATTTGAAAATCGGGCTGACACTTTTGGAGGAGAAGATTTTTTAAGTTTGCACTATAGCCATATAAGGAAAAATAGCCCCGCCCCCCTAGCGGCCGTGTTTTTCGACCAATCAACATGGCTTGAAGGAATCTGGTAGAGGGTCATCCAAGGAACATTTCTACAAAATTATTTGAAAATCTGCCAAGCAGTTTGGGAGATGAAGAATTTTGAAGTTTTTTTAGTTTCGTTGCCATGGAAACCAGAATTCTGCATGGATCCCAAAAATTTGAAGGAATTCTGGTGAGGTCATTGAGATGATGCTTTCTGTGAAGTTTCATCCCAATTGACCCACTGGTTACTGAGGAGAAGATGTTGAAGATTTTTTAAGTTTTCACTTTGGCCATATAAGGCAAAATAGCCCCCGCCCCCTGGCGGCCATGTTTTTCGACCAATCAACATTGCTTGAAGGAATCTGATAGAGGGTCACTCAAGGAACATTTCTACAAAATTATTTGAAAATCAGCCTGACACTTATGGAGGAGAAGATTTTTTAAGTTTTCACTATAGCCATAAAAGGCAAAATAGCCCCGCCCCCCCCTGGCGGCCATGTTTTTCGACCAATCAACACGGCTTGAAGGAATCTGATAGAGGGTCATCCAAGGAACATTTCTACAAAATTATTTGAAAATCTGCCAAGCAGTTTGGGAGAAGAAGAATTTTGAAGTTTTTTTCGTTTCGTTGCCATGGAAACCAGAATTCTGCATGGATCAAAAAAATTGAGAGGATGCTTTCTGTGAAGTTTCATCCAAATTGACCCACTGGTTAATGAGGAGAAGAAGTTGACGCACGACGCACACTGCACGACGGACGCCGGACAAAAGGCGATCACAATAACTCACCTTGAGCAAAGCTCAGGTGAGCTAATAAATGTATCGATTATAGCCAGGAAAAAACATAACTAATGATGTTAACTTGACTGGACAAATGAAATATATATAACTCGTCGAATGGAAATGGAACGTGTAGTTTTCCCTTTCCCACTTGTCAATGCATTTTAAAGCATCTGCAGCAGTTGATTAATAATGAGCAATTTCTTCTTTTGCCAAAATGTTTTCAACTCTATTTAGTCATTATATTTCAACTTTTCGAGAATTTTCAGTTTTTTGCCTATGTCTTTTCAAATTCGTCTGCTGCTAATTTGTGGAATGTGGGAAAGGGTTAAAGGCTTCACAATTCGGTTTTTGCAGCAGTGATTTCTGACTGTGAAATTTGTCCATTGGAATTATGTTGTTCAAATGCCTGTTTTGAAATAGCCCTTTTATAACCCTTGCCCACATACAACAAATCTGCAACAGATAACTTTGAAAACATCTAGGCAAAAATATAGACAATTTCTTTAAATGCAGATTTCTCCTTTTACCACAATGTTTTCCACTTTTAGTCAAAGGTTATCCATTCAATTATAAAGATTTTCTATTTTTTGACAAAATATGTCCGAAGTTGTCTGCTGCAGAATTACCGTACAAGGTAAAAGTTTAAGAAACATCTGTTGAAGACAGCTTATGAAACATTTTTGAAAAAGGTACAATTTCTCCCATTATCATGGCGTTTTCAAATCTGTGTGAAAATTTGCTTTTTAATTTTTCGTAAAGACAATTCTAAATATTTCATCACATGAATAGATAAATAGAATGGTAAATCAGGTAATGGTATACTTTGACCCCTTCAAACATATGATAAATCTGCAGATGACTTAGAAAACATCTAGATAAAAGAATGGAAAATCTCTATAAATGAAGTTATTAAATAGAGTTTAAAACATTGTGGCAAATAGATAATTGCTCATTATGAGCAATTTTTCCTTAGGGCTATTCCAGTTGAACATATGTCCCACCCCAGGACGGCAAAATAAAAAAATTCTGTAGGGGGAAGGTCTTTTTCTTAATTTGCTACTGTAGGGGGTGGTGAAAAGTCCAATTTCGCTTCTAAAGGGGGGCATCATTTTCTTTTTTGCCTCTGTCCGTATCTGCTCATTTATATTGACTGCAGAGATTCAGAATCAGATTGGCGTCGGGCATCGGAAATATGACATCGCTAGAGTTAATCTCCGCGAAGCCAACTGAAAAATATCATGTGCAGTAGACGCATTTTGATTCATAATAAACAAAAAGCGTTTTGTCGAGTTACGTACGCGCTTCATAGCAGTTACAATGCATTAAAGTATACTACATGTAAAGCGTCTAATGATCATTGATGTAAAACTTGATTTCATTGGCTGGCTCATTAAATATCAGCCAATCGTAGGGCCTCTTTTAAGAACCCGGATTAAACCCTTTCAAAATGTCGGAACGAAAACATTTTTGACAATCGCTTTTTTTGTCGGAAAGATAACGCGTCGACAAGCATTAAAACGGAAAAAATAATCAAAATTCAGCCGATTAAGAACAAATGCCCAACTCCTCAATAAGTACTGTACCTGATTTGCCTGTCAAATCGTCTAGAGCGTTTCAAAATTTCTGGCTGAGCATATTTCAATGCAGAAAAACGGCTACAATTTGTGCACACAACATATAAAAAATGCATTGACAGACGGGACTTCCTATTTTCGGACCAGTACATTAAAGAGGCACGCAGACAGCAAAAACCATAAGGCCTCTGTGATTTGTGCAAATCTGCTGCCAAACTTTGAACAAGTTGTGATAAAGGCCAGCAGCGAAAATGAAAAGGCCATAATTTACAAGACACTCAAAACGTTTTTTGGTCTAAAAAAAGAAGAGAATCCCCCACATCATAAATATACAAGCCTACTTGAATTTTTAAACATTTTAGACTGTCCAGGTATATCACCTGTCACATAGTGGAAATGCTTCATTTTCCTCTGAAACCACAGTCAATTAGATGACTTTTTCTCTTCCCTCTTTACTTATGTTTAAATTTAGTTTAAAGAGAAAATTACAATAATTCACTCCAGCTTAACACTAAATAAGTTTAAAATACAAGCTAGACAGTCACCTGAAGAAGACTTTTGAAAACATTGTGGAAAAGAATAAATTGCTCATTTCTCCTTTTGCCACAATGTTTTCTTAACCTGTTAGTATATTAACTGTAATTCTAAAAGGTTTTCAATATTGCTGCAGATTTTTAATAGGTGTTCATCAGTAAGTGTAAGTTTGGAAAGCGCATCTTAAAGTGGCCTTTCTGGGTTTAAATTTTTAGCTCACCTGAGCTTTGCTCAAGGCAAGTTATTGTGATCGCCTTTTGTCCGGCAACTTTTTCTCCTCAGTAACCAGTGGGTCAATTGGGCTGAAACTTCACAGAAAGCATCCTCCCAATGGCCTCACCAGAATTCCTTCAAATTTTTGGGATCCATGCAGAATTCTGGTTTCCATGGCAACGAAATGAAAAAAACTTCAAAATTCTTCTTCTGCCAAACTGGTTGACAAATTTTCAAATCATTTTTTAGAAATGTTCCTTGGGTGACCCTCTATCAGATTCCTTGAAGCTGTGTTGATTGGTCAAAAAACATGGCCGCCAGGGGGGCGGGGCTATTTTGACTTATATGACTAAGGTGAAAACTTAAAAAATCTTCTTCTCCAAAAATGTCTGGCCGATTTTCAAATAATTTTGTAGAAATGTTCCTTGGGTGACCCTCTATCATTTAACTCTAATTTGACTTATATGGCTATAGTGAAAACTTTAAAAATCTTCTCCTCCAAAGGTGTCAGGCCGATTTTTATACGACCGTTTCTTAAAAACGGTACGTATTATGGTATGGTAATACATGTCCCTCCCTCCGTCCGTTCGGGTTTACCACACTTTTTTCCTACATACTTTAAGCTAATCTTCTCCTCCGAAAGTGTCTGATCTATTTTCAAAAGATTTACTAGAAATGTTCCTAGGGTGACCCTCTTAGATTTTTTCAAGCCAAGCCAAGGTAGGAAACTACCAGGGGGCAGGGCTTATATTGCTATAGTGAAAAGAAAAATCTGGTGAGCGATCCAGGGCCATCATGGCCCTCTTGTTTAAGTTAAGGACAAAATGGCCTGTTTTTTTTTTTACATTTAGGACAGCTGTCTTAAAAGACCGAGTTGCAATCTGAATCACTGTGACAGACAGACTGCCCGATGAAGAAAAACCGCTTTGTTTTAACCACATAATATATTTCTCAAACGTAGTGTACAGAATTCGTTTGAAGACAAATTTTTAGAGATACGATCAAAACGGTATGGTACTGAAAATCGGAAACAAGTTATTTTGTTTAATTGTTGAATAAAGCTATTTGTGACCATACATTTGTTCATCTGACTGTCGACTGGGGCATCTGTGTTCCATGGACACATTTTCTTGTTCAAATTTAATTTGAAATATCTTAATGAAGGCCTTTGTGGCGTGGTTGGTAATATGCTAGGTTAGTAACCTGAAGGTTCCGAGTTCGAGGCCTCCGCCTCCGATTTATATGAGGAAACTGTCAGTTGTTTGGGTTTGGCTTAGTACTGGGTCTTCCAGGAACAGAGGGTATGGATAACTGACCGCCTTTAAATGACCAAAGATGTTGAAAATCAGTCTTAAACCTCAATACAAATTAATGTGTATTTTAATTCCTGTCAGAATCAACAACTTTACTTACGATGCAAGAGCAGAAACTTACTGTTGGACCATGAATACACTTATAGTAAGTCCTAATCAGAAGTCCGACAAAACTGCTATTGAGGGTTGAAATTTGCAACAAAAAATATAAACTTCTGAAGGGGGTCCGAATTTGCTCAGAAAATATTCTAAAGGGGGTTCTTTTCTAGTCAAATAAACTTCTGAAGGGGGTTGGTCAATTTTGAAAGTGCCTTCCTGGGGTGGGACATATGTTTTACTGGAATAGCCCTTATGCCACAATATAATTTTGATACAGAGGTGAAAACACTATAGGGAGCTATTAGAGGTGAAAACATTATAGGGAGTTATTTCTCCCTTTCCCAAATATTAGACAAAGGGTTGATCAACCTACTTGATCCCAAATGTCTGGAACTTTCTGTTTCGTTGTATGTCTAAATACAGGAGCTGACATTGGCCTCTTCTTAAGTGGGGTATCCACTAAAACAAACAGATATAAAAACAGAGATGACAAAAACAAAAAAATAACAATTAAAGGAAACATTGAAAGAGAAGGTCTATTTATGTTAATTCTGAATAGAATAACATACAATTAAAATTAAAATTAAAAAAGAAAATGTTATCTTTATTTTCACTATAAAATCAACAAACATGGAAGTTTCACAAAAAACAAGTTTTCAAGTATTGAAAACAGTGTTGAACATATCACATATTTATCTAATTTCTTGTCATGTAAGAGTTGCTTTTAAACTGTGCATCTATTACAAATTTCTGCCATGCCTACAAACTTTTATGTATTTCCTATAAAATGGCATATTGAATGTTCAAGTGAAATTTCATGATGATAATTTTGAATGAAAACTGGGTTCTACAGCTCACACAAGGTTTTTGCTAAAATGTTCCATTTCCAGTAACAACTAGAAATATCACTGAAGGTGATGAATACCCCCAGCTGGTGCCTGACAATATACATATGTATGAGAAATTCAAGGGGCCATAACTCATTTAAAAATAATTCCAGTGCAACACGCAGGCAATATGCTATGTATCTGGGGGTATAATAACCTTGACCCTAGTGACCCCAAAAACAATTCCTATCTGATAAATTTGATCAAAATTACTCTCGAGTAATGGAATTTCATTAAGAGCAATTTCTCCTTTTGCCAAAATGTTTTTTAAAAGTCATCTGCAGCAGAGGCGTCAAAATGCTGTCTGTATGAGGGTGAGGGTTAAACAAGAGGCCCAAGAGGGCCAGAATCACACAAGTCATTAGGCAAAAATTAACTCTCTATCAACATATAATGCAAAACCGCCCTAACCCCTGGAGGCCAAATTTTTCAACCAATCAAGATGGCTTGAAGGTTTTCACTGTACCTATAACCACCATCTAGCGGCCATGAGGTTTGATTAATCAAAATGGCTTGAAGGAATCTAATAGAGCCTGGTGGTCATGTTTTTTTACAAATCCACATGGCTTAAAGGAATCTCATAAAAGGAAACATTTCACAAGGAACATTTCTAACAAATTATTTGAAAATTACCTTTATACTTTTTTAATGTCGCTTGAAGCCAAAAGTTGAAGTATGTAAGCATGCCAGACAACTCGCCATGACATTAGCTTGACTGGCTTTCAGACAGTGGTGCTAAAAACCTGGTCTTTATTAACAATTTCACATTGTTTAACATAATTTTTTTTCCGGGAAAGACTGAAGAACAAGAGCTGTTCCAGGAAAGCACTGCTCGCCTGGCGGAGGCTTGATTGTGGCTGACAACAGGGGCTGTCATGGAATACAGTCCAAGTGAGCTTAATATTGCTCTGAATGTTTGTTCTCATTTTCTCCACAAGGTTTTTCATAAAGTTTTGCTTGAAAAAAAAAGTTTAAAAGTTCTGGCTTACATTTTGAGATTGTTTTCAGGGTAGTTGACACTTCTTGTTTGATAAGTCCGGAAGTGTACTGTGCCATTGACAGGAGTAGCTGTTGTCCCCCATGTCTGTCGAAGAGCTCTCGTAATCGCAGATCACTGCTGACTAGAATTCGGGTCATGATCAGCCCTATAATTTCCATCAGTTCGTTGTTTTCGTTCACTCGCAGGAAATCCACAAGCTTTGGAATACAGCCGTGTGTTGAGAGTTTCATGTGAACGTTCAACTGGAAATAGAAAATGACAATTGAATTCTTAACACTTTCCCACATAAAACATATCTACAGCAGATGACTTTGCAAACATTTCTTTAAAATTAAGGTAATCATCTATAAATGTTAATATTATTATTAGAAAGAGTTAAAAACACTGTGGCAAATGGAGAAATTGCTCATTATCAGCAATTTTCCCATTTGCCACAATTTTTTTTTAAAGTTGTCTGTTGTAGAGGCGTCAGATAGCGTCTGTATGTGGGAAAGGGTTTTATAATATGGTAATTGTATTCTCATCTACTTTGAAATCTTCTGAGGAAACAAATACAACATCTGGCAAATTGAAAACATTGTTTGATAGATAATTGAGAACATTTTGGGAAATAAAGTAATAGCACATTTACAGCAATTTCTTCTTTAACCACAATAGTTTCAACTACCGAGGCATCAAAAAGTGTTGATATACGGATTGATTGATTGATTGTTTGGTGTTTAAGGTCGCTTTCAACAATTTTTAAGTTATATCACAGCACTTCCTTGGTAAGTTACTAGTACTTCTGGTCCATTTATACTGACACCAGCAAGTCAGTCGAAATGCTCACCCCCAATACCCCGAGTGCCAAGGATTGCAGCCATTACTACCAAGTCTTTGGAATGACCTGGCAGGGCAACAAACCAACGACCTCCCGCACCGAGGCAGATGCTCTACCACAACACCACCAAGGCGGTGTCAATTTAAGGAAAGAAGTTATCTAAACCTACCCATAAAGAACAAACTTTCCATGGACCTACACAAGGTGTATTTCAGGTTATTAACCCTTTCCCACATACAGACACTTTCTGACGCCTCTGCAATAGACGACTTTTGAAAACATTGTGACAAAAGTAGAAATTTCTCATTTTGCCACAATGTTTTCAACTCTTTTCAGTAATTATGCTACCATTTAAAGAGCTTTTCCGTATTTTTGCCTAGGTGTTTTCAAAGTCTGCTGCAGATTTATTGTATGTGATGTGATTGATGTTATTTTAAGTGACATCACCAGCCAGTTGCTTGGGAAGATTGTTGTGTGGAGTACTGGTGTGGAAAACCAGGAAATACATGTGTAGGTGAATTGGCCGCCGTGATATGACTGTTTTTGTCTAAAAAAATATGTTTTCATATATAGAGAATTTTCATATTTTAGCCTCAACTTTTCAGTCGTCGGCTGCAGATTTGTTGTATGTGGGAAAGTGATAATGGTATTTACCTCTCCATGTTGCACTATATCATGTAACAGGATAACACACTGTTTCTTTACAGGAACCGTCTTGCTGAATAATCCTTGCAGTAAACCATCACAAGTTTCAACTAAGACCGACTCTCTACACTGCTGGGCTATCGGTCGACATCGGTCAATTACTGGACGTTCTTTCTTTTTTCTTTCCTCCTCCTTCTTTAACTTTTCTTCTTTAGTTGCTTCTGTATAATCTAAAAATCAAAATATGTAACCCTTTCAATTATGCAAACAGATGTTTATGATATTGCAGTAGATGACTTAACCCTTTCCCACATACGACAATTCTGCAGCTTCGACTTTGAACATAATTTGTCAAAATATAGAAAATCTCTATAATTGAATGGATAACCTATGACTAAAAGTGGAAAACATTGTGTCAAAAGGAGAAATTGCACGTTTTGTGCAATTTCTTCTTTTATCACTATGTTTTCAAAAAGCTGTCTGCTGCAGAGGCGTCCAAAAGCGTTTATATGAGGGAAAGGGTTAAGAAAGATATTGTGGTGGGTCTATAAAATAACTCTACTTTTATTCCATATTTTTGCCAAGATGTTTTCAATGTCATCTGCTTCACATTTGTTCTTTGTGGAATAGGGTTAAAAAGCATATATAAATATTCTAAGTGTAATAATGTCTTTTCATTTGATTAATATTTAAACTGCAAAATTTAAAAAATAATTCAATGGAAAACAAGAAAATTGGAAAAACAGATGGTTGCTCCCCAAATATATGATACGAAAGGGCCGGGTTTGAATACCCTGATCAACAGGTTCTGCCTTTGGAATTTTTCCACACAAATGGCTCAAATACTTGTTCAGTTTTCAGGAAGAAGACATTGAGCATATGATTTAAACCTAAAGCTTTTTTGCAAGATGTAATAAATAAGTTCAAACTAAACTAAACTAAAGGGCCATAACTCTGTAAAGGAATACGGACTACGAACAAGCTCATAATGTGTGTATCTATTCTTGATACTGAGATTGATTGATTGATTGATTGGGGTTTAACGCCGTTTTTAACAATTTCTCAGTCATATCACGGCGGCCAGTTCACCTACTCATGTGTTTCCTGGTTTTCTCACACCAGTACTCCACAAAACAATCTTCCCAAGCAACTGGCTGCTTTTCAACATAGACTTAGCCCATTGGTGGAAGACGAATGACGCATGTCGCAATGACTTTTGTCAAACGTCAGAAAGAAAGTTGGCCGAGCCGGGATTCGAACTTACAACCCCTGGATTGACAGCCCGCGTTGTTACCGACTTTCTTGATACTGAGGGAACTTCTAATTATGTTTCAATAAATCAAGCCAACATTTTCTCATAAAAACTGGATAGAATGACAGATGCATGCATGAACACACAAACAAACAGACAATGTAGCGACTATGTGTTCCACTTTATAACAAAACTTCAGCTAAACTATTCATTCTTTCCCCAACACAGATGCATTTTTAAGCACCTGCAGCACATTTGAAAACGTAGCAAAATGAAAAATTGCTCATTACATTTTATTATCGATTTCTGATTATGCAACAATATTTTTCATATTCTATTCTTAAAATTAAACCTTCATTGATGGACAATTTTCCGCAAGAGATGATTTCAGTGGTTTGCTGCAGATCTGTTCTATGTAAGATTATTTTTGCAGTGAAAATACCTTGTAATCTTTCATGTATGGATTCAAGACCAACATCATTATCAGGCATATTCAGGATGGTTTTCTTCACTTCGACTCCGTCTTTCTTTAAGTCCTTCTTTTCATCCGTTTTTTCTTCCGGTTTCCCCTCAGTGACTAGAGCCTCGCCTATCAGTTTAGCTATTTCAGGGGACATTTTGTGAAGAGCCATATTCAGTCTACGACTTGCATCTGGGACTGCTGTCTGTGGTCTATTGAATGAAAGTTAAAGATGAAGATCAAATGAAAATGTCAATGTTAACCCTTTCCCTCATATAGACACTTTCTGATCTCCCTCTGCAGCAGACGGCTTTTTGTAATGATGGAAGACAAAAGAAGAAATTACTCAAAACAAGCAATTTCTCCTTTTGTCACCTTTTTTTCAACTCTGTTCAATTATTGTACTTTCATTTAAAGGGAGTTTCCAAATTTTTGTTGGGTATATTTTCAATGTCATCTGCTGCAGGTTTGTTGTATGTGGGAAAGGGTTAAAGAGTGTTGAAATCAAAACATTTATTCTACTACAGATTTAAAAACTAAAATAATCTAAACAAGAGGGCCATGATGGCCCTATATCGCTCACCTGATTTAATAGAACTTCAATAGTTTTCAAAGTTTTTACTCTTTTTAGGGAAAACAAGCTCCGCCCCCTGGCGGCCATGTTTTTCAACGGATCACAAATATTTAAACAATCTTGGTAAAGGGTGCCCCAAGGAACATTTGTGCAAAATAATTTTTAAATCGGGCCAGTACTTTTGGACAAGAAGATTTTTAAAGTTTTAACAATGCACATATAAGGAAAACAAGCTCCGCTCCCTGGCCGCCATGTTTTTCAACGGATTGGAAATATTTGTACAATCTTGGTAAAGGGTGCACCAAGGAACATTTGTGCAAAATTATTTTCAAATCGGCCCAGTACTTTTGGACAAGAAGATTTTACAAAGTTTTAACAATGAACATATAAGGACAACAGGCTCCGCCCCCTGGCGGCCATGTTTTTCAACGGATTGGAAATATTTGAACAATCTTGGTAAAGAGTGTCCCAAGGAACATTTGTGCAAAATAATTTTCAAATCGGGCCAGTACTTTTGGACAAGAAGATTTTTAAAGTTTTAACAATGCACATGTAAGGAAAATAAGCTCCGCCCCCCTGGCGGCCATGTTTTTCAACGGATTGGAAATATTTGAACAATCTTGGTAGAGGGTACCTCAAGGAACATTTGTGTAAAATAATTTTCAAATCGGGCCAGTACTTTTGGACAAGAAGATTTTTTAAGATTTGGCAATTTTTCCCTTTTCTGATGCCGCAGCAACCAAAGTTCTACTTGGAATTAATTTCTTTGAACAACTTTGAAAGAGGACTACCTAAGGACCATTCCTGTGAAGTTATTTTGAAATCTGTTCATTGGTTTAGTAGGAGAAGTCATTTGTAGGAAATTGTTAACAGACGCCGACGACGACGGACGCCGGATGATCACAAAAGCTCACCTTGCACTTCGTGCTTAGGTGAGCTAATAAGAACGCTTTCATACAACTTTCATGATATTAACAAGAGTTGTCGGAGGACAATATAGCTCGCCTATCAGGGATATCGTCTATCAGGGCCTACTTCAGAACAGTTATAGCATGGGTATAAAGTCCAAAATCCAAAAGTGGAATAATTCAGTTGAAATTGAATTTACAAAAGAAAGACAAGAATTACGCGTAATTAAATGTCTCACTGTGTCCCCTGCTTTGACTATCAAGGCAAGTGTAAAAGACAAAAAGTAAACAAAACTCTAACATTGAGCTAAACACAATTATTTTTAAACAAGAAATAATAAATTTTTTTTTTAAAAAATACAAGAAATTTAAAAAAAAAAATTGAGCTGAACACAAAGTTCTAAAATTCAAGAAAAAAAAAAAAAAAAAAAAATGCTCAAAGTTAAAAAAATACAAGAAAATTAAAAAAAAAATGAAATTAATCCAACAAAATATGAAGAAGCTATGCCCAATTTTCAAAATCCAGCAAAAAACAAATGTTTTACCCCAAAAAATATGAAAGCCCTAGAACCAGTACTTATTGAAGAAAAAAAAAAATCGAAACATTAACGTTGAGCTAAACGCAAAATTGAAAAATACAAGAAAAGAAAAAGAAAAAAAATCCAAATGTTTGAAAAAAATCCATTCCAGAGTTATGGGACTTGACATACAAGGTCCCCTAATGACCCTTAATAAGTGTGTGAAGTTTGAAAGCAACAGCATACACAGTGTCTGAGAAAAGGCCTTGCACGCAAAGGTTTGACCAAATTTCTAAGTCCAAAAAGGGGCACAATTCAGTCAAAATCCATTCCAGAGTTATGGGACTTGACATACAAGGTCCCCTAATGATCCTGAATAAGTGTGTGAAGTTTGAAAGCAACAGCATACACAGTGTCTGAGGAAAGGCCTTGCACGCAAAGGTTTGACCAAAATTCTAAGTCGAAAAAGGGGCACAATTCAGTCAAAATCCATTCCAGAGTTATGGGACTTGACATACAAGGTCCCCTAATGACCCTGAATAAGTGTGTGAAGTTTGAAAGCAACAGCATACACAGTGTCTGAGAAAAGGCCTTGCACGCAAAGGTTTGACCAAATTTCTAAGTCCAAAAAGGGGCACAATTCAGTCAAAATCCATTCCAGAGTTATGGGACTTGACATACAAGGTCCCCTAATGATCCTGAATAAGTGTGTGAAGTTTCAAAGCAACAGCATACACAGTGTCTGAGAAAAGGCCTTGCACGCAAAGGTTTGACCAAAATTCTAAGTCGAAAAAGGGGCACAATTCAGTCAAAATTCATTCCAGAGTTATGGGACTTGACATACAAGGTCCCCTAATGACCCTGAATAAGTGTGTGACGTTTGAAAGCAACAGCATACACAGTGTCTGAGAAAAGACCTTGCACGCAAAGGTTTGACCAAAATTCTAAGTCGAAAAAGGAGCACAATTCAGTCAAAATTCATTCCAGAGTTATGGGACTTGACATACAAGGTCCCCTAATGACCCTGAATAAGTGTGTGAAGTTTGAAAGCAACAGCATACACAGTGTCTGAGAAAAGGCCTTGCACGCAAAGGTTTGACCAAATTTCTAAGTCCAAAAAGGGGCACAATTCAGTCAAAATCCATTCCAGAGTTATGGGACTTGACATACAAGGTCCCCTAATGATCCTGAATAAGTGTGTGAAGTTTCAAAGCAACAGCATACAGTGTCTGAGAAAAGGCCTTGCACGCAAAGGTTTGACCAAGCTGGCAACGCGGACGCCAACACCAACGCCAACGCCAACGCCAACGCCAACGCCGGGGTGATAACATAAGCTCCCCTATTTCTTCGAATAGGCGAGCTAATAAGAGTGTTGTCTTTCATTAAACTTTTCCCACATGCAGACACAATGTGACACATCTGCAGATAAAAGCTTTTTAACCCTTTCCCTCATACAACAATTCTGCAGCAGACGACTTTGAACATATTTTGTCAAAAAAAAGAAAATCTCTCTAATTGAATGGATAACCTATGACTAAAAGCAATAAACATTGTGGCAAAAGGAGAAATTGCTCGTTTTGAGCAATTTCTTCTTTTGTCACTATTTTTTCAAAAAGCAGTCTGCTGCAGAAGAGTCAGAAAATGTCTATATTAGGGAAAGGGTTATCTTATTCGGCAAAAGGAGAAGTTTAATGTTTCGTACTGTATTCAATAATAAAAACTTTTTTCCAGATTTATAATATCACCTGGTAAAACCATGGTAAACGTTTTTTTGTTTGACAAGAAAAGTTACATTATCATAAACTCATCCATGGCAAAGATGATCTTGATCAACAGATTTTGTTTTTTGTTTTATTTGCTTTATGCTAATTCCAACATGATTTCAGTTATATCACATCAACAGTTCATTTATACATGATCCCAAGGTATATACCCAATACTAGGCTAGGAAATGTGCCTTTACCAAGGGAAATCAACCATGACTGCCATTGTGGATCGAACCTAGGTGGCCCGGTTTCAAATCCCAAACGCTAACTATTTCGCTACAGCGGATTCCTCGACAACAGATATTGAAGGACTAATAACAAAAATGTTTAAAGAAACACATTTGTTGTCTGCCAATAACATGTTAGTAAAACCAAAGTTACCAAAGGCGATTGATAGACATACAGATCAGGTTACCCTATTTTACCCTTTCCCACTTACAACAAATTTGCAGCCGACGATTTTCATATAATCTATGTAAAGATGTAGAAAATCTCAATATATGAAAGTCAAATGATTGAATAGAAATGATAACATTGTTGCAAAAGGAGTCATTGCTCAGCATACAAATATCCTCTGCTGCAGACGGGCCATAAAAATGCATTTGCAAGTGGGAAGGTGTTAATGAGTTAACACTTTCCCACATATAGAGGCTTTCTGGCTACTCTGCAGCAGATGACTTTTGAAAACATTGTGACAAGAGGTAAAATTGCTCAAAACAAGCAATTTCTACTTTTGCTATAATGTTTTCAACTTTTTTTAAATTATTCTATCTTCATTTATACAGATTTTTTGCATTTTTGCCTAGATGTTTTCAAAGTCGTCTGCTACAGATGTGTTGTATGTGGGAAAGGGTTAAAAGGCTGTTGACAGAGAGGTTACAATAAAAGCTTACCTTTGTCCCTTTGATGAAGAACCTTGTGCATTATATGTCAACTTTGGAGCAACTCTTTCCTCCAACGGATGGACTAGGCATCGTAATATTTGTAAAACTAAAACCTGGAAAATGATTTGATACAGTATGAACCACTTTCCCACATACAACATATCTGCAGCAGACGCCTTTGATGATATCTAAGCAAAAACACAGAAACTCTATATAAATGAAGGTATAATTCCTGAAAAAGGTTGAGAACATTGTGGCAAATGGAGAAATTGCTAATTTTGAGAAATTTCTCCTGAAGCCACAATGTTTTTAAAAATCATCTGCTGCAGAGGTGTAAGAAAGCTTCTATATGTGGGAAAGGGTTAACAAATAGTTGACATAGAAATTTAATTAAATTGTGTGAAACGAAATACAATACTAGCATAATGTACATACATGTTTAGATAAAGATCTGCCTTAGCATCCATATCTTAAATTCTTATCATTCAAATGGACAATGTTTGTGAGTGGTTTCCTGAACCCTTCTGTGACAAAATGACAAACAGTGAAGAAGCAGATCAAACTATGTGGAAAGACAGGTTGATCTTGATCTACACTGGTTGAAAATTACCTGTACCTCAGTTTCCTGGAGCTGTGCTCATTTCTTTTTTTTTTTACCTTTCAATGGTAATTTTGTAATCTGTAGCAGATGGCTTTTGAAAACACTGTAGCAAATTCTTGGCATAATTTTCCAACTCTATTCAATGATTATACCTTCATAAAAGATTTTCGATAGTTTTGACCTAGATGTTTTCAGAGTCGTCTGATTGCTGATTTGTTGTATGTTGGAAAGGGTTAAGGAAAACAATTCAACAGATTATTGAAAAAAAGCATTTGATGATATTTCAAAAGTCTTCTGCTGCAAATCCATCAGAAGGAGTTTATCACTTTTCCACATACAAGACAACAGCCACAAACGACTTTGAAAATATTTAGAGAATTATTGAATGAAATTGAAAACATTGTGCGCAAAGGAAAATTGCTAAGAACGTCTAATTTCTCCTTTTGTCACAATGTTTTCAAAAGTCGTCTGTACGTGTTAACCCTCTCCCACTTATAGACACATTTGACGCATCTGCAGCAGACGACTCTTGAAAACATTGTGGCAAAAGGAGAAATTGCTCATGATGAGCAATTTCTCCTTTTGCCACAATGTTTTCAACTTTTTTCAGTAATTATACCTACAATTATAGAGATTTTCCATATTTTTTAGTAGACATTTTCGAATTCATCTGCTCCAGATTTGCTGTATGTGGGAAAGGGTTAAAGGATTAAATCAGGGAAAGGGATAATGGGGCTCTTACCTTTATATCTGGTTGTGAACACTTCAAAAATGAACAGACAGAATGAAACACTCCAGCTTCATATAGGCATTTTCTCAGTAGCCTCCTCTCTGTGCAGGCTTCTTTATGCTGTAAATCGGCCTTACTTTTGGCTACTGCTGTACTGCTCAAACCCCCGACCTGATGGAGCTGGGTGAGATGCGGGTTCTCTTTCACCCAAATCTTGTCTTCTTCCATTCTAAATCCTCTTGTTACATCAGACTGGCATTTCAGTTTGGTGTGAACACTTGACGATGAGTTTTCTTGTATGACAGACGACGATGATGATTTAAGTTTAGATTTTTGTTTTCTTTTTGCAGATGGTTCTTCCAATTTTGGGATAAGTTCTGGAAATGCAACACAAGTACATAAT
This sequence comes from Serripes groenlandicus, assembly GCA_031761405.1. Classification (NCBI taxonomy): domain Eukaryota; kingdom Metazoa; phylum Mollusca; class Bivalvia; order Cardiida; family Cardiidae; genus Serripes; species Serripes groenlandicus. Next base: position 36,259,898 of record JASEVX010000005.1, read on the forward strand.
GCAGTACAAAGAAGATACCTAAGCATGCTCTGCACTAGTTGTATTTCTTCCGTTTCGAAGAAAAGTGATAAGTCACATGTTTGATTGTTTCCTGGAATCCCTTCAGAAAGTTTGTGGAATTTTTCCGAGTAAGCTACAAGTAGATCACAGGCAGCAGTTCCAACCTTATCCCATATGGTTTGTGTTAAACCTCTGTTCACCTTGGATAAAAGGAGTCTGAAAAAGTAATGATAACAATAAATGGGAATGTCTGTTGATTGATTGATTGGGCTTTAACGCCGTTTTCAAAAAAAATCTGTCATATCACGGCGGCCAGTTCACCTACTCATGTGTTTCCTAGCTTTCTCACACCAGTACACCACACAACATACTTTCCAAGCAACAAGCTGCTTTTCCATATAGACTATTAACCCATTGTTGAAAGACGAATGACACTTGTCACAGTGACTTTTGTTAAACGTCGGAAAGAATGTTGGCAGAGCTGGGATTCAAACGCACAACCCCTGCGCCCTGGATTGACAGTCTGACTCAGCTACCGGGGCTCGGCTAGGGATTGTCTGTGCGTAAAGGTACAAGTTGGCATTTCTGTACAATGAAGATTCAGATTACCATGTCCATTATTTCAGTCTCAACATAATCTCTACAATTTGGCAGAAGCTTCTAACAAGCTTATACAAGTAATAGCTGATCAGCAGAGGTCCAGATAAGGAGGGGTTTACAGCTCTTTTCCCCACAATATCTCTTGTATTATCCAACTAAACCCTATGATGTGGGTACTCAAAAAGAATCGTCTCATTGAAAGTCAACTTGTACCTTTTACCAGGGCCAGACCCAATTTATTTATTTATTTATTTATTGGAGTTTTACGCCGCTTTCAACATTATTTCAGTTATATCACGGCGACAGTTCACTTATTCATGATCCCTTGGTAAACAAACCAGTACTAGGCTAGAAAATGTGCCTTGCCCAAGGGCACTCCACTATGACCGAGTTGCCGCGACTGGGGATCGAACCCGGGACACCCGGTTTCGAAATCCCCGACGCTAAACACTCGACCACAGCGGATTCCTAGGGCCAGACCCAAATGTACAAGACTGTTAAGGAGGCTATTCGTAAGAAAAGGACTTCTTGAAACAGGTTGAGAAATCAGAACTAAAAAGTGATCTACTGCATTAAAGTTGTCTGCACCAGAAAAATATTCAGTTGTTGATGTAGATAATAATTTAAAATTCATAATATATCAAATACACACAAGTCAAATCAAGGCGTGGATTTCATGAGAAAAAATCCGGAATCTACCCTTACCACTAAATTGTGGGAACTCAAATGATTCGACACAGTGAGACAATCTTTTGGGAACCTACAACATACTTTTTCGGTAATATGATAAAAATAACTCAGATTAATCTCCCTTATATAGGCCTATGATGAAGCAACAAAAACTTACCTTTGCTTGTCATCATCAGAGAAACTAGTCAGATCTATTCTATTGGCCCCAAACCCCAATCTCGACTTGTCTAGTGGCCATACACAAATGTTTCGTAAAGTTTGAAAGGCATATGCCAGCATCTGTAATTGGATTTGTCCAACGTCCACACAAGGTTTGAGACCAACACCTACTTCGAGACCAAGCTCATCTGTATCTACCTTGCCTAATTAAAACAAAATGAAAATGATACAGGTACAAAAAAATCATGTGTTTTTTATTTTTAGAATATTCCAAACTAAAACTAGAACTATCACTGAAGATGATAAATGATAAATACCCACTAAACAGCACCTTGACCTACACCATAACTTAATAAGTACAAGAGGGCCATGATGGCCCTGGAATCGCTCACCTGATTTTTTTTTTCACTTTAGTTATATAAGTCCCGCCATCTGACGGGCATAGTTTCCGACCAATCGACTTGGCTTGAAGGAATCTGATAGAGGGTCACCCTAGGAACATTTCTACAAAATTATTGAAAATCGGCCTGACACTTTTGGAGGAGAAGATTTTTTAAGTTTTCACTATAGCCATAAAAGGCAAAATAGCCCCGCCCCCCCTGGCGGCCATGATTTTCGACCAATCAACATGGCTTAAAGGAATCTGATAGAGGGTCATCCAAGGAACATTTCTACAAAATGATTTGAAAATCGGCCTGACACTTTTGGAGGAGAAGATTTTTTAAGTTTTCACTATAGCCATAAAAGGCAAAATAGCCCCGCCCCCTGGCGGCCATGTTTTTTGACCAATCAACATGGCTTGAAGGAATCTGATAGAGGGTCATCCAAGGAACATTTCTACAAAATTATTGGAAAATCGGCCACACACTTTTGGAGGAGAAGATTTTTTAAGTTTGCACTATAGGTCTATATAAGGCAAAATAGCCCCGCCCCCCCTGGCGGCCATGATTTTCGACCAATCAACATGGCTTAAAGGAATCTGATAGAGGGTCATCCAAGGAACATTTCTACAAAATGATTTGAAAATCGGCCTGACACTTTTGGAGGAGAAGATTTTTTAAGTTTTCACTATAGCCATATAACGCAAAAAAGCCCCGCCCCCCTGGCGGCCATGTTTTTAGACCAATCAACATGGCTTCAAGGAATCTGATAGAGAGTCACCCAAGGAACATTTCTACAAAATAAGTTCAAAATCTGCCAACCAATTTGGGAGGAGAAGAATTTTGAAGTTTTTTTCGTTTTGTTGCCATGGAAACCAGAATTCTGCATGGATCCCAATAATTTGAAGGAATTCTGGTGAGATCATTGAGAGAATGCTTTCTGTGAAGTTTCATCCCAATTAACCCACTGGTTACTGAGGAGAAGATGTTGAAGATTTTTTAAGTTTTCACTATAACCATAAAAGGCAAAATAGCCCCGCCCTCTGGCGGCCATGTTTTTCGACCAATCAACATGGCTTGAAGGAATCTGATAGAGGGTCACCCAAGGAACATTTCTACAAAATTATTTGAAAATCGGCCTGACACTTTTGGAGGAGAAGATTTTTTAAGTTTGCACTATAGCCATATTGGCAAAATAGCCCGCCCCCCCCCCCCCCCCCCCGTCTGGGGGCCATGTTTTTCGACCAATCAACATGGCTTGAAGGAATCTGATAGAGGGTCACCCAAGGATCATTTCTACAAAATAATTTGAAAATCGGCCTGACACTTTGGGAGGAGAAGATTTTTAAGAATTTTGAAGTTTTTTTCATTTCGTTGCCATGGAAACCAGAATTCTGCATGGATCCCAAAAATTTTAAGGAATTCTGGTGAGGACATTGCGAGGATGCTTTCTGTGAAGTTTCATCCCAGTTGACCCACCGGTTACAGAAGAGAAAATGTTGACGGACGCCGGACATAGGACGATCACAATAACTCACCCTGAGCACTTCGTGCACAGGTGAGCTAAAAATAACATGCAATTGTAACCCCTTTAGGATATGCACATCTCCTCTTGGTATAGAAGCTTCATTTAAAATTGTATTGAATTCCACCCAGTGGTTTGTAAGAAATAGGCTGGACAAAATATGGCTTCCGACCAACCAACCGACAGACAGACAGCCCGACACAGTGACTCCTATATACCCCCTCTTCTTCAAAAGGGGTATAATCATCTTAAGAACATATTTCTTGGTGAAAAAATGTAATAAAGACACATTGTAGAAATCATTGAATGAAAAGAAGAAAATGCTCTTTACAGAGAAAATAATCCAAACACTTGTCTATTGCAGAGATTTGAAAGTCATCTGTAGCAGGGAAAAGGTTAACCCTTTCCCTCATATAGATGCTTTCTGACGCCTCTACTGCTATTGCGTCAAAAAAAAAGGTGGGAAAGAGTTAAAAGACGGTCTATAGAAGATCTTAGACCAGGAAATAAAACCTTATAAGGACCTCTCAATAAATTTGATTATAATCACTCACCTTCTCTAAATATGGTATCCTTCAGTAGATCAATAAACTTCTCCAAACCCTGCCACATGTGTCGCTCTTCATCAAATCTTGGCTTAGGTGGAACGGGTGATTTACTAGTAACCTGGGATAGACTGTTAAGAGAGTCTTCCTCGAGGCTTGGTAGAAGATACCCACTCAACTGCAACATCAAGTCCTTACACAGGCCAATTTTACGACTGCTACTTAACTGTTTCATCACCTCTAGCGCATTTAACTTAACTTTCCTGAAAATTTGAAGAAAAATAAAGATTAGTTTACTGTTATCTTAAATCCTTACCACTAGATAGACAATGAAATGTTAACCCTTTCCCACATACAACTTGAATAACATCTAAGCAAAATCACGGAAAATCCCCATAAATGAAGGTAAAATTACTGAAATTTGTTTAAAACATTGTGTCAAAAGGCGAAATAGCTCAGTTGTCAGCTGCAAAGGCATCAGAAAGCATCTTTATGTGGGAAAAGGTCAAACATAATGGTAATGACTTGATGAACAAGAATCCTTCGAACATAAAGAAACATATTGGCTCAAAATAAAATATTATTTTATAGGTACCCATTTACAAAACAAAAATGCCTAATTCTATATGGTTAAACCTACACCATTCTTCATATCAAAGAAACGATAATTACCTGCAATGCGAGTCCTTAATGCAACACAGAACCATGGAAACCAAATTATTAGTTCCAGTAACCATGGCAACACCATTATCATTGGCTGTCAATGAGGTTAGTAAATGAAGAGCAGCACATTGTGGACCACTGAAATACATAAATTCTCACCTTACACACATCATAAACATTGTGGCAAAAGTAAAATATTATATATGTAATATATCATTTTAATATCTCATTTTGCCACACGTTTTTAAGCTGTTTTCTATCGTTATACTATCATTTATAGAGATTTTACATATTTTTGCATGGATGCTTTAAATGTCATCTGCTGCAGATTTGTTATAAATAGGAAAAGGGAATGCTATTTTAGTCTCATTTGAAATGAAAGAGATAAACAAAAATAATTTCAATTATAATGTTAAGACTCTCATGTCAGACAGGGAGGAAAGTTTCACTGCATCAAAAGTGTTTCTTTTAAGACAATGATATAGCAAACAACGATTATGATTTTTTTTTCTAAATAAACAAATAAACTTATCAGAGTTGAATGTCATTGCTCCATTTCCTTTGTGAGCCCAGAGCTCAAGATGTCAGTGGTACTTCATATTCTTTTTTGTATCTTTAGCCTTTCCAACTTGCAGACGCATTTTGATGTGTTTAATTGCAGCAGACATTTTTTGAAAACATTGTTGCAAATGTGTAAATTACTCAATATGAGCAATTTCTTCTTTTGTCACTATGACATTTTGGAAAGCGTAACTAGACTTCTGCCTTACCATGGCCCTTCTCTAATGATACTGAGTGTAATTGGTATAGCACTGCTGTCTACAAGGTCTGGGGGTATGCTGTCTGTGTGAGACAAAACCGTCGTCAGTATTTCTACATACACCTCCTAAAAATAGGAATAACAAGTAACTGGAGGATTGCAAGCAATACCATAGTCCCCTACCGGTTTGCACTTTTGAGTCTGTTTCTGTTGTCATAGCAACCCAATGTTTAGGTATATCAAGACAATAAAGTATGAAAATAAAGAAAGGGAAATAACTCAAAAATTAGGGAAGCAAGAGTTATGGTTCATGTGCACTGCACTCCCCCTTGATACGATGTATTCATGTGTGAAATTTCATAGCCATAGCTAGTATAGTTATGGAGATATGCTCCGGACAAAAATCAAGTATGAAAATAAAGAAAGGGAAATAACTCAAAAATTAGGCAAGCAAGAGTTATGGTTCATGTCCACTGCACTCCCCCTTGATACGATGTATTCATGTGTGAAATTTCATAGCCATAGCTAGTATAGTTATGGAGATATGCTCCGGACAAAAATCAAGTATGAAAATAAAGAAAGGGAAATAACTCAAAAATTAGGCAAGCAAGAGTTATGGTTCATGTCCACTGCACTCCCCCTTGATGAGATGCATCCATGTGTGAAATTTCATAACCATAGCTAGTACAGTTTTGGAGATATGCTCCGGACAAAAATCAAGTATGAAAATAAAGAAAGGGAAATAACTCAAAAATTAGGGAAGCAAGAGTTATGGTTCATATGCACTGCACTCCACATTGATGAGATGTATCCACATATGGAATTTCATAGCCATAGCTAGTACAGTTTTGGAGATATGCTCCGGACAAAAATTTGCCGGACTGACTGACTGACTGACGGACTGACGGAGTGCAAACCTAATAGTCCCCTTCGGCACGCCGGTAGGGGACTAAAAATACACTTGAATTAACATATAAATGTATTGTAAAGATTTATATATCTAATGAGAGATACTTAAATAAACCCTTTCCCGTGGAAAACAAATCTGCGTTAGACAACTTTGAACATTTCTAGGCAAGATTATTGAAAAATCTTTATAAATGAACGAATAATCATTGAATATAGTTGAAACGTTGAGGCAAAGTTACTCATTATGAGTATTATTTTGTCAATTTTTTTTCAAATTTTGTCTTCAACAGATGCATCAAAATGAAATCTCTATGTATGAAAGGATTATTACATTTTACAGCTTTTGATAATCCTTTCCCACATACAAACGCTTTCTGAGGAGACAACTTTTGACATAATTGTGGAAAATCGAGAAATTGCTCATAATGAGTAATTATTCATTTTGCCATAATGATTTCAACTCTAATAAATAATAAAACTTTCATTTATAGAATTTTTTCACATTTTTGACAAGATGATTTTAAAGTCGTCTGCTGCAGATTTGTTATATTTCAGAAACTGTTTCTATCTGTTTGATTGGTTGGAGATTGATGCCGTTTTTAAACAGTGTTTTACTTGCGGCCAGTTCCCTTCCCTTAGTGTTTTCTGGGTTTCTTGCAATCCTTACACCATTCTTTCATGGCAACTGGCTTTCTTCCCAAATAATCTTTTTAGTCCATTGGTGCAAAACCAATGTTGCTAGTCACAATGATTTTGTTATTCTATAATAATTCTTTCATTAATAGGGATATTCCATCATTTTGCACTAATTATAACAAAGTCAAATAATACCAATTTGTTGTATAAATAGGAAAGGCTTAAACTCCTGTTATTATCAGGTAAATGGTTGAAAAATAATTTACGACTTATGTTCCTTGAGTAAACATGATGATATTAAGGACTTTAATTTACAGTTAGTTTAAGGAGTGATTAGCGTTTGGGATTTGAAACCAGGCATCTCAGTTTCAATCCCCAGTTGCGGCACAACGGTCATGTAGAAATGCCCTTGAGCAAGGCACATTTCCTAGCCTAGTACTGGTTTGTTTACCAAGAGATCATGAATAAGTGAACTGTCCCTGTGATATAACTGCAATAATGTTGAAAACGGCGTAAAACTCCAATAAAACAAGCAAATTCATGAAATTTTTATCCCCCGCTTGCAGGAAATATTGTAGGAAAATGTTGAGGTTAGGTTTAAACATGTCAGTAGACTTTTTATTGAACATGTATTAACGTTTCACATTTGTGGCAGTTATTGCACGGAAACAGCAACAAACGACATTTTTTGTTAAATAAGGGGCCATAACTCCACCGAATAAAGTCCGCCAAAAGTGAAGATCAAACTTGGCCTAGCCCTTAAGGCATTTAACCTTGTTACCAAGTTTGAAAAAAAAACGGTTCACATTTGTGGCGGTTATTGCACGGAAACAGCAACAAACGACATTTTTTGTTAATTAAGGGGCCATAACTCCACCAAATAAAGTCCGCCGAAAGTGACGATCGAACTTGGCCTAGCCCTTAAGGCATTTAACGTTGTTACCAAGTTTGAAAAAAAAAACGGTTCACATTTGTGGCAGTTATTGCACGGAAACGGCAACAAACAACATTTTTTGTTAATTAAGGGGCCATAACTCCACCGAATGAAGTCTGCCGAAAGTGACGATCGAACTTGGCCTAGCCCTTAAGGCATTTAACCTTGTTACCAAGTTTGAAAAAAAAACGGTTCATATTTGTGGCAGTTATTGCACGGAAACAGCAACAAACAACATTTTTTGTTAAATAAGGTGCCATTACTCCACCAAATAAAGTCGGCCGAAAGTGACGATCGAACTTGGTCTAGCCCTTAAGGCATTTAACGTTGTTACCAAGTTTGACAAAAAACGGTTCACATTTGTGGCAGTTATTGAACGGAAACGGCAACAAACGACATTTTTTGTTAATTAAGGGGCCATAACTCCACCGAATGAAGTCTGCCGAAAGTGACGATCGAACTTGGCCTATAGCCCTTTTAAAGGCATTTAACCTTGTTACCAAGTTTGAAAAAAAAACGGTTCATATTTGTGGCAGTTATTGCACGGAAACGAAGTGTGACAGACAGACAGACAGACAGACAGACGGACAGACCGAAATTAATAACCCCCCTTTTTTTCTTCGAAAAAGCGGGGGATAACAAAGAAATAATAGTTTATTTACGATTGAAATTTTAATACAGGAATTCTATCTTGAGTGATATTTATGTGTGTGTAACAAACAAGTGACACAAATGATACATAACATGACATTGTATGATCAATGAAAATTTATGTCATTTCTTGCAAATGGTTTTATACTTTGATTAAAGTAGCTGTGGCACTGACTTTCATCATATAAATATATTTTGTAATGAAAGTGGTGAGACATAATTTCATGCCACCTGGGCAGCTGATTAACTCTCATGTAAACTAGAATTGTTTTGACAAAAACATATGTCTCCCCCTCAAATATCTGTCAAAATCTCTCAAAACATTCCAACCTATAAAGCAGACAAACAAAAATTTGACCAAGTTGGACAGTACTCAATTTTTAATTACTAATGTTTTGTCTTGACCTGGTACAAAGTGGACATGATTTCAAATGGTTTACAGAAACACATATTTTTACTGCAGCTGTAACATTCAAGACTGAAGTATTCTTCAAAACAGTTAACAACTGTTGCTAAACATAAGCAAGCCGTCTTGGAGATATTGAGTGGACAGGAAATAAAGCCTAAAACCTTTGAGCTTCAAGCGTGACCTTGACCTTGAACCGGTATGGTCGAGATGCGGGTTCTGCACGTCGCCTTGATGAGGTGAACATGTGACCCAAGTTTCATGAAAATTCTTTAAGCTGTTTTGGAGATATGGAGCGGCACAAAATAAAGCCTCAAACCTTTGACCTTCAAGCGTGACCTTGACCTTGACCCAGTATGTTCGAGACGCGGGTTCTGCACGTCGCCTTGATGAGGTGAACATGTGACCAAATTTTCATGAAAATCCTTCAAGCCGTCTTGGAGATATTGACTGGACACGAAATAAAGCCTAAAACCTTTGACCTTCAAGCATGACCGTGACCTTTAACCGGTATGGTGGAGACGCGGGTTCTGCACGTCGCCTTGATGAGGTGAACATGTGACCCAAGTTTCATGAAAATCCTTTAAGGAGATATGGAGCGGACACAAAATAAAGCCTCAAACATTTGACCTTCAAGCGTGACCGTGACCTTGACCCAATATGGTCGAGACGCGGTCTCTGCACGTCGCCTTGACGAGGTGAACATCTGACCCAAGTTTCATGAAAATCCTTCAAGCCGTCTTGGAGATATTAAGTGGACACGAAATAAAGCCTAAAACCTTTGACCTTCAAGCATGACCTTGACCTTGAACCGGTATGGTCGAGACGCGGGTTCTGCACGTCGCCTTGATGAGGTGAACATGTGACCCACGTATCATGAAAATCCTTTAAGGAGATATGGAGTGGACACAAAATAAAGCCTCAAACCTCTGACCTTCAAGCTTGACCTTGACCCTATATTGTCGAGACACGGGTTCTGCACGTCGCCTTGATGAGGTGAACATGTGACCAAAGTTTCATTAAAATCCTTCAAGCCGTCTGGGAGATATGGAGCGGACACAAAATAAAGCCTCAAACCTTTGACCTTCAAGCGTGACCTTGACATTGACCCTATATTGTCGAGACGCAAGTTCTGCACGTCACCTTGATGAGGTGAACATGTGACCCAAGTTTCATGAAAATCCTTCAAGCCGTCTCGGAAATATGGAGCGGACACGAAATAAAGCCTCAAACCTTTGACCTTCAAGCGTGACCTTGACCTTGACCCTATATTGTCGAGACGCGTGTTCTGCACGTCGCCTTGATGAGGTGAACATGTGACCCAAGTTTCATGAAAATCCTTCAAGCCGTCTGGGAGATATGGAGCGGACACGAAATAAAGCCTCAAACCTTTGACCTTCAAGCGTGACCTTGACCTTGATCCTATATTGTCGAGACACGGGTTCTGCACGTCGCCTTGATGAGGTGAACATGTGACCCAAGTTTCATGAAAATCCTTCAAGCCGTCTGGGAGATATGGATCGGACAAGATTTTGGGGACGAACAGACAGACAGACAGACAGACATCAAGGACAAAAACAATATATCTCCCCTGTATACAGGGGGAGACATAATTATTTCTCACCACAATAGAATGGATTCTTCTCTTCCCTGTATATTTTTTATAAATCTCCTTTCAACATGTATATGTCATACATAATTTAAAGCATTATCTCCTTTTTCCACAATGTTTTGTAAAACTTCTGCTACATATAATAAGGCACAAGAAGTAGTTTGTATCAGCAAAATATTTACCTTAAATTTAGCACTCGCGTTCCTTAACAGGATCACGCTGGGGAGAATATCATCTGTCACATAACCGATGAACTCTTCATACCCAGCCAGAGATCTGAACACACAACAAGCTGCATATTTCACATCCAGTGGTATCTGTCCTCTCACCATGGACAGCAGTTTTGGCAGGAATTTTGAAACCACAAAATCCATCCAAGTATCCTTTGACTTGTTATGAGCGAATATCTGTAGGGAAACAAAAAGAGAGTTAAGTCTAACCTGCTCACCTGCTATAAATGGTCCTATGGTGAAACAAATCTTATTAACCCTTTCCCTCATGTAGATGCTTTCTGACGCCTCTAGACGGCTTTTTGAAAACATGGTGACAAAAGAAGAAATTGCTCGAAACGAGCAATTTCTCCTTTTGCCACAATGTTTTCCACTTTAAGTCATAGGTAATCCATTCAATTATAGAGATTTTCTATTTTTTGACAAAATATGTTCAAAGTTGTCTACTGCAAAATTGTCGAATGAGGGAAAGGGTTCAAATTTTTAGAGAATTTTTGTTCATAATTGCAAAGTCGAGGACTAAGATTCTGCTTTCTGTGAAAACTCCTCCCTTTGAAAACCAGATGTCGGAAGGAACACACAATGTCGCCAGCAAATAATCCACTAACAGAAAGCATGATGGATAGACCGATACACAGTAGATATTTCAATATTCAGAAGATGAAAGAAATTTATAGGAATTTGAATTTGAACATTTAAACAAGAGGGCCAAGATGACCCTAAATCGATCACCTGATTGATAGTAAATTAGTAGAAATATCTGGGAAAAAGATCAAGGAGTGCAATTAGAACTTCAAGGAGTGAACACTTCTCAAGAAACAGCTTATAAGTAAAGGTCATTTATATCTTGAAATCTAACAAGAACTTCAACTAGAATTGTTTTGACAAAAACATATGTCTCCCCCTCAAATATCTGTCAAAATCTCTCAAAACATTCCAACCTATAAAGCAGACAAACAAAAATTTGACCAAGTTGGACAGTACTCAATTTTTAATTACTAATGTTTTGTCTTGACCTGGTACAAAGTGGACATGATTTCAAATGGTTTACAGAAACACATATTTTTACTGCAGCTGTAACATTCAAGACTGAAGTATTCTTCAAAACAGTTAACAACTGTTGCTAAACATAAGCAAGCCGTCTTGGAGATATTGAGTGGACAGGAAATAAAGCCTAAAACCTTTGAGCTTCAAGCGTGACCTTGACCTTGAACCGGTATGGTCGAGACGCGGGTTCTGCACGTTGCCTTGATGAGGTGAACATGTGACCCAAGTTTCATGAAAATTCTTTAAGCTGTTTTGGAGATATGGAGCGGCACAAAATAAAGCCTCAAACCTTTGACCTTCAAGCGTGACCTTGACCTTGACCCAGTATGTTCGAGACGCGGGTTTTGCACGTCGCCTTGATGAGGTGAACATGTGACCAAATTTTCATGAAAATCCTTCAAGCCGTCTTGGAGATATTGACTGGACACAAAATAAAGCCTAAAACCTTTGACCTTCAAGCGTGACCTTGACCTTTAACCAGTATGGTGGAGACGCGGGTTCTGCACGTCGCCTTGATGAGGTGAACATGTGACCCAAGTTTCATGAAAATCCTTTAAGGAGATATGGAGCGGACACAAAATAAAGCCTCAAACATTTGACCTTCAAGTGTGACCTTGACCTTGACCCAGTATGGTCGAGACGCGGGTTCTGCACGTCGCCTTGACGAGGTGAACATCTGACCCAAGTTTCATGAAAATCCTTCAAGCCGTCTTGGAGATATTGAGTGGACACGAAATAAAGCCTAAAACCTTTGACCTTCAAGCGTGACCTTGACCTTGAACCGGCATGGTCGAGACGCGGGTTCTGCACGTCGCCTTGATGAGGTGAACAGTTGACACAAAATAAAGCCTCAAACCTTTGACCTTCAAGCGTGACCTTGACCCAGTATGGTCGAGACGCGGGTTCTGCACATCGCCTTGATGAGGTGAACATCTGACCCAAGTTTCATGAATATACTTCAAACCGTCTTGGAGATATGGAGTTGACACAAAATAAAGCCTCAAACCTTTGACCTTCAAACGTGACCTTGACCTTGACCCGGTATGGTCGAGACGCGAGGTGAACATCTGACCCAAGTTTCATGAAAATCCTTCAAGCCGTCTTGGAGATATGGAGCGGACACGAAATAAAGCCTCAAACCTTTGACCTTCAAGCGTGACCTTGACCTTGACCCTATATTGTCGAGACGCAGGTTCTGCACGTCGCCTTGATGAGGTGAACATGTGACCTAAGTTTCATGAAAATCCTTCAAGCCGTCTGGGAGATATGGAGCGGACACGAAATAAAGCCTCAAACCTTTGACCTTCAAGCGTGACCTTGACCCTATATTGTCGAGACGCGGGTTCTGCACGTCGCCTTGATGAGGTGAACATGTGACCCAAGTTTCATGAAAATCCTTCAAGCCGTCTGGGAGATATGGATCGGACAAGATTTTGGGGACGAACAGACAGACAGACAGACAGACAGACAGATAGACATCAAGGACAAAAACAATATATCTCCCCTGTATACAGGGGGAGACATAATTAGAATTGAATTATAAAGTTTTTGTAATTTTGCACCTTTCTTGATCTGTTTTTAATATAAACCAATATGGCTTGAACAGATTTTTTTAGAGGGTCACTTAAGGATTCTTTCTACTGAATTATCTTGGAGTCTGACAAGCAGATTATGGAGGAAAAGGATTTTAAAGTTTGGTTGTTTTACTCATGTTCTGATGCTGCAGCAACCAAAGTTTTACATAGAATGCAAGTCTTTGCACAATTTTGAAAGAGGATCAACAAAGGAACATTCATGTCCATGACAAATCATGTCATAATTGCTTGTTCACTTTCAATAACAATTGCTGTGGAGACTAGAAATGTTGCGATTTTAACTTTCCACTTCCTGTTAAAGACAACCCTTGCATAATACTCTGCCAAGTGTTACCTCCCTTAGACCATCAATCTAATAACCATATGTCATTTGAAGCAAAAAGTTAATTTTACTCCTTTTCTGATGCTGCTTGGTTGCTATGCCTTTCAACAAATCAATATGGCTTGACAAAGTATGTAGATGATCAATGAAAGAACATTTCTACAAAACTATCTTTAAATCAGACAAGCACTTTTATAAGGATGCTTTATTAAAGTATTGTCATTTTGCCCCTTTTTTGATGCCGCCTGACTGCCATGTTTTTCGACCAATCAGTATGGCTTGAACAATTTTTATAGAGGGTCACCCAAGGAACATTTCTACCAAATTATATTTGAATCTGACAGGCAGATTCGGAGGAGAAGATTTTTAAAGTTTGGACATTTTGTCCCCTTTCTGATGCCGCAGCAACCAAAGTTCTCAATGGAATTTAAATCTTTGAACAATTTTGAAAGAGGACCACCAAAGGAACATTCCTGTGATGTTTGGTGAAAATTGTTCTTGCGGTTCAGGAGGAGATGATGTTTAAAGCTAAAAGTTAACGACGGACACAGAGTGATCAGAATAGCTCACCTTGAGCCTTTGGCTCTAGGTGATCTAAAAAAAGAGGGCGATGATGACTCTGGATCGCTCACCTGATTAATGCTATGCGATTAGTCATGCCAACAAAAATAACTTATTTTGCGGTCAGGTAAGCTAATTAGTACAAGAGGCCCAGTATAGATCCACTGTCACAAAATGAAGTAACCCACACCCTATGTTGTCTGTTTTTGTCAAATAAATATGACTTAGAAAGTCATCAAAGAAATGTTTATGTACCAGTTAGTATTTTAAAATCAGGCATTTAGTTGGTGGTGGCCATGTCTCTTGACCAATCAACATGGCTTGCAGGAATAAGGTAGAGGTTCACCCAAGGTACATGTCTACAAACTTATTTGATAATCAGTCTGATACTTTCTGAGGAGAATATCTTCAAACAAATATACAATAGTTATATGAGGCACTGCACTGCCTCTGGAAGCCATTTTTTACCAATCAACATGGCTTGAAGTAATCATATAGAGGGTCACCCAAGAAACATTTCTACAAAATTATTTCGAAATCAGTCGGATAATTTTAGAGAAGAAGATTTATAAAGATTTCATTCTAGTCATATAAGGCAGAACAGCCCCACCCCTGATGGTCATGTGTTTTTACCAATCAACATGACCTGAAGGAATCTAATAAAGGGTAACCCTAGGATCATTTCTACAAAACAATTTGGAAATTAGCCATATTCATTTGGAGGAGAAGTTTTTAAAATTTTCACTTTGGTCATATAAGGCAAAACAGCCCTGCCCCCTGGAGGCCTAGTTTTTCGAGCAAGGAATTTCGGTGAGGACATTGAGAGGATGCTTGCTGTGAAGTTTTATCCTTATAGACCCATTGTTTACAAGGAAGAAAATGTTGACGCCAGCACTGACGGACGGACAACAGACAATTCACCATAACCTAAACTTAACTGGCATTCAGCCAGTGCAGATAAAATGATATGAAAATTGACCACAGTTTGGGAGTAGACAATTTTAAAAAGAAAGTTCTTTTCGGTTGCCATGGAAACCAGAATTCTGCATGGATAAAAAACAAGAGGCCCAAGAGGGCCAGTATCGCTCCACGGCCATAAGGCAAAAATCAAATCTCCAAACAGCCCTGCCCCCTAGTGGCCATATTTTTTACCAACCACCATGGCTTAAAGGAATCTTGTAGAGTGTCATCCAAGGAATGTTTCTGCAAAATTATTTGAAAATCGGCCTGACATAAGTTTTCACAATAGCCATATAAGGCAAAATAGCCCCACCCCATGGCGGCCATATTTTTGAACCAATCAACATGGCTTGAAGGAATCTGATAGAGGGTCACCCAAAGAACATTTCTACAAAATTATTTGAAAATCTGCTCAACACTTTCGGAGAAGAAGATTTTTTAAATTTTCACTATGGTCATATAGAGCAAAATAGCCCCGCCCTCTGGCGGCCATATTTTTCAACCAATCAACATGGCTTGAAGGAATCTGATAGAGGGTCACCCAATGAACATTTCTACAAAACTATTTGAAAATCGACTGAACACTTTCGGAGAAGAAGATTTTTTAAGTTTTCACTATGGTCATATAAGGCAAAATAGCCCCGCCCTCTGGCGACCATGTTTTTCGACCAATCAACATTTCTTGAAGGAATCTAATAAAGGGTCACCCAAGGAACATTTCTACAAAATTATTTGAAAATCGGCCTGACACTTTCAGAGAAGAAGATTTTTTAAGTTTTCACTATTTTTTTCTTTTAGTTGCCATGGAAACCAGAATTATGGATGGATCAAAAAAAATTGAAGGAATTTAAGAGAGGACATTGAGAGGATGCTTCCTATGAAGTTTCAACCAAATTGGCCAAGTGGTTAGTGAGAAGAAGTCGTTTAAAGGAAAAAGTTTACGCACGCAGGCACGCACGGACGCACGACGGACAATTCGCCATGACATAAGCTCGACTGGCTTTCAGCCAGTGGAGCTAAAAATTAAAGGAGGTTTGATGAGGTTATAAAGAGGGTGCTCTCTGTGAAGTTTTTCCAATTGACCCACTGGTTACAGAGGAGAAGAATTTGATGGGCGATGGACAAGGGGCTATCACAATAACTCACTAGAGCGCTTCGTGCTCAGGTGAGCTAAAATATATATATATTATTTATCAACATACCGCCTCAGACAAAAGTAATCCTTGTCGCCGCAAAGTATACAAGTCTTGTGACATCAAACACTTGTTGAGAAAATCAAGAATGTCATTGTCTAGGAAATATTGAAGATTGGATGGATTCTTAACTAGTTGTTTAATGAGGACTAGACATGCCTCCTGCACTTGGATTATACTCTTACTTAAAAAGCACATCACCTGAAAAAAAGCAAAACAAGAATGCTTTGCAGATACAACTGTTAAAAAAATTGTAGTACATCTCCAACTAAATTACATAATACTATGCATTGCATGCGGCAATCATGGTTGAGTTTTTTTGGCAAGTCACAAGAATCATGAACAGGGATCATAAAAATATGTACAGACACCATGATATAATTACAATTACTTACAAAAAATATATAATGCGCCTTTGCAGCAGATGGCTTTTTGAAAACATAGTGACAAAAGAAGAAATTGCTCAAAACGAGCAATTCAAAGTCGTGTGCTGCAGAATTGTCGTATGATGGAAAGGCTTAGAATAGATACCTGTCCCAGTTCATGGTCCGATAACTGCTGGTTCAGGTTATAACTGTTAATCAGGGTAAACATGGCCTTCTGTCTCACAGTTGAATGTCCTTTATCTTCATACTGCTTGAACGTTCTGAACAGAACTTCCATGGTGACATCTGCAACATAAGACAACACAGTAAATTTCAGTAACTAAAGAGAACCAGTGCGAGTTGTCCATACAATCTTCTTCCCGGGTAACTAGCAATCTTTCCACTAGAGGAATGAAAATGATACTACATGCAGTCACATTGAAAAGAATGATCAATGAATGACTGAGTCGGTATTATAACTATAAGTCAAGACAGCTGGATCGATAAGCTATAGCCTTCATCTTTACCAACTGAGCTATCACAGTTCAACCCTAACCATTCATATAATCCATACTTAAACCAATTATACAGACTACGCGAAAGTCGTCAGTCCTCCAGTCCTGACTGACAAAAATTCATTTGGACCGACACATTTTCATGCAATAATTAGTTGAACAATGAGGAAAATATATGAAAAATTAGCTTTCGGACTGACAGGTTTCAAAAGATTTCGTGAAGTCTGCGGCGGCAATACCTTCAAATTTTATATAATCTGTCAAAGAAAAAAAATGCTTTATCTTAGAATCTTAGATTCTAAAAGCAAGATTTTGCTACAGCTTTGAAAACTTTGTGGAAAGAGGAGAAATTGTTTTCAAAAGCAGTCTGTTACAGAAAGGCAATCTTTAATGCATGAGTCAGAACCATTACCATTATTATCATCCTCCTCGTCGTCACTTAAATAAACCTTAGCCAGCCTACTTGGTACTCGCTCATTATCACCCGTACATTCACAGTCTGTGTAGGCCAGTGCTGTTTCTGGGAGGAAATTTTGTGTGTAACTACCAAGGCGTGACAAAACATCCGCGATGGGCTCATGGTCAGGATCTCTGTAATAGGCAGTATAATATGATCAGTATTTGACACGTAGGTTTTCTTTGGTCTGGTGTCCCCAAAATCCCACAAACTTCTGGAATTAGGTGTCCCTCCTATCTAAGGGAATTAATTATACGGAAATCCAGTGTGGATACGGATCATCTGGCTTGAGAACATTGGTATCTATTGATGTTTCCAAAAGTACACATACTGTCAAATAATGACTACAAGTACCTAATATAATCCTTATTTTAACCAGAAAATCTACTTAACATGCTTAAAAATCACAAAAAAACATGTGTTACAAAATAAGATTACAGAAAGTCTGGAAAATATCAGTTTCTTTTGAGAAAGAAATAATGTGCAATTATAAGTTTGTACAGATAATCTTTCCTGATGCATCAAAAAGTATTTTGGTAAGATTTACATACAATTAGTGAGATATTTCCAGAAACCATTCATATTTCATCTTCTATTTTGCGTTGAACAAAACAAAATGCAGCTTTAGAAAAACTTTTTGGCAAAGCCATATTCAGAATGAAGAATAAAACAGGTCTTTTCAAAAACCATCATGTTTCTCTTACTAAGTACTCGATAAAACCCAATGCTGTTGGTATTCATGGATAATGGAGATGATTCTTTTGAATTCTCACAACAATAAGATTTGACTTTGGAAAACATTGTGGCATAAGAAGAAATTGCTCACATTTGTACACAAATGCACAATTAACCCTTGCCAACATGCAGAATATATACCTACAGAAAATATTTCAAGAAAACATTGTGGAAAATATGAAATTCCTCCTTTTGCCGCAATATTTCTAACTCTTTTAGATAATTTGTATTTCATTTCATTTCTATAGATGTACCCTTCTTTTGCCAAAATATTTTTTAACCCTTTCCCTCATATAGATGCTTTCTGATGCCTCAGCAGCAGACGGCTTTTTGAAAACATAGTGACAAAAGAAGAAATTGCACAAAACGTGCAATTTCTCCTTTTGCCACAATGTTTTCCACTTTTAGTCATAGGTTATCCATTCAATTATGGAGATTTTCTATTTTTTGACAAAATACGTTCAAAGTCGTCTGTTGCAGATTTGTCGTATGAGGGAAAGGGTTAAGTAACTACTGTAGATTTGTAGTATATGGGAAAGACTGAAATATAAACTTACAACTGGAGATCAGGAGAGACACTTTGATTCATAACAAATTCTTGATATGCATGGCTCTTATTTCGAGATGAAATCTTTCTTAGGGCACTGCTTGGTCTGGATATTTTGCCCCCTGCACTGTACGCACTGGAAGGCGGTCTTGAAACAGCAGACGTTGGTCGAGCACGAGTTTCAATATTCTCATCATTAAAACATGTGGGAGGCTTGGGATAGAAGAAACCTGGACTTTGTCTTCCATTGTTTGTATCTACCTCAGGATAATTTATTGGAACACTACTTAAATTTTCTTCATTGTCTGTAATATTATACATGTTAAAATTGTCTTTCTGTACGAGATCATCATATGAGAGTGTAGAGTGTTCGTAAAACAGCCCATGGTATTGCGTTACGTTTGGAGGAGGTGTGTTATTTACAAGGGCAGAACCTCCAGTAATATACAGACCCTTACCTCCAAAGTTTTGGTTGAATGAAGACATCTAGGTAACTTGGTGAACACTCTATCTGAAATTTAAACAAGAGCTGTTAGAGAGCTGTCGCCAGGTTAGCAACTAAGCTAACTGTTTGGCATTTGATTCTGATTGTAAATGAAAAACTTAAACCTTTACCACACATAGACGCTTTTGAAATTAGTGTGACAAAAGGAAAAATTGCCACAGCATTTTCAACTTTTACAGTAATTTAAGGAGATTTTCCGTATATTTGCCAAGATGTTTTTAATGACGTCTGCTGCAGATTTGCTGTATTTGGGAAAGGGTTAAACATTTCACTATAATGATGCCAAGGGCAACGTACGCTCACCTGGGACACAAACCTGGCAAGCTAAAAAATAGTGATTGATATTTACCAATTTATCATTATTTGATAAATTACTACATACATGTACTACATAGGTACAACTTTTAAGCCAATAGTGGATCACTTTTCACATTATCAGTGTATGTACAAAGCAGTCGGATTTTTTATTATTCAAAGGCTATTTAGTACCTTCAAAGTTTGATTGTTCTTCACAAATATTAAAAGCAGACATGATAATTTGTTATAATATAAAAGCATTGATACTAAATTTTGTACACAACCAGCCTCTTCAATTGTGGATGAAAAAAGCCATAATCAAGTCACTTAATTAGTTATATTTTATAATTCAGGCTTCTGTATACATACTTATTGTACTTATTGTATACTTTGATATTTTTCTTTCTATTTTCATTTTGAAAAAAGATGCAGTATCTGTCGATATTGCACGCATTGATATTGCACTCGGATCTTTTTCATGTGCTGTCAAGGACGGAACAATTCACATACAGTAACGTTACAAAGCGGTCTCATCAAGCCTTTTATAAATTTAGAGACCAGCTAACAATGTTTAGTACATCCTTTGTACATGACACGCTATGAAAAATCGGTCGACGTAAACAAAACTCAATCTAGTCTATTTATAGCATTATCCATGTGTGTAAACTGTAAATACATACATATATTCCTAGTTGTTTTTGATAGTCATTAACGATCTATTGAAATTTATCTCAATAAAACATGACAAACAAAAGTGGGATTTAATAACTGCTAGGATGAACTTGAAAATAGTTGTTTTAAATGTAGGTCTTCTGATTATTTTTGTCATTCTCCGATGTAAAGTATATCAACGTAGAATAGAAGATGTGTGTTCGCTCTACTGAACATACTGTGAGGTCAAAAGAGCATCTTAAACGTAATAAAGAACACAAATATCCAGGCGTAAATACCAGAATAAGATAATACACGAGTTCTTAATGAAATACACAGTTAGAAAAAGCATTACAAATCATTTTGTCGACGATTCAATTTTGAGTCGAAACCAAATGGGGAACAACAATGGCAGTTCGTAAATTCTATTTTCCATGACCCCAGCAACCAGCGGAAAGGACAATATAATTGCGCGATAGATTTGTTAATTTTTTAAATAGTGAAGTGTTTCAAACAAACAAAACAACAAATTTTAAATAGCCAATATCAAATTATACAATAACAAGAAACCGCTGAAGACGGTAAGGCCGGATTGTCGGCAATTTGACCTTGAAAATCGACAAAACAAGGTCAAGGTCAAAGTAACCATAGAAATAAATAGAACTTGTTACTGGTTACCTTCAGGCAAAGTTTCAAGTTTGTAACCCTTTCCAGTGCTGAGATTTTGCCTCAACCTGAAACTTAACCAAAATGTTGACAGACAGACAGACAGACGGACGGACAGACGGACATCGCCTATCTATAGACCGGAATTGCTAGAGCAATCCGGCCAAAAACTGTTGAAAGCAAATTAAAACACAATTTGCTGTGATATAACTATTAAAATGTTGAAAGCAAATTAAAAAGCAAGTTGACGTGATATAACTATAAAACTGTTGAAAGCGGAGTAAAACGCAATTTGCTGTGATATAACTGTATAACTGTTGAAAGCAAATTAAAACGCAATTTGCAGTGATATAACTATAAAACTGTTGAAAGCAAATTAATACGCAAGTTGTCGGGATATAACTATAAAACTGTTGAAATCAAATTAAAACGAAAGTTGCCACGATATAACTATAACATTTTTGAAAGCAAATAAAAACGCAAGTTGCCATGATAAAACTATAAAACTGTTGAAAGTAAACTAAAACACAAGTTGATATAACTATAAAACTGTTGAAAGCAAATTAAAACGCAAGTTGCCGTGATTTAACTGTTAAACTGTTGAAAGGGGAGTAAAATACAATTTGCTATGATTTAACTATATAACTGTTGAAAGCAAATTAAAACGCAATTTGCAATGATAAAACTATAAAACTGTTGAAAGCAAATTAATACGCAAGTTGTCATGATATAACTATTAAACTGTTGAAATCAAATTAAAACGAAAGTTGCCATGATATAACTATAAAACTGTTGAAAGCAAATAAAAATGCAAATTGCCATGATAAAACTATAAAACTGTTGAAAGCAAATTAAAACTCAAGTTGATATAACTATAAAACTGTTGAAAGCAAATTAAAACGCAAGTTGCCGTGATATAACTATAAAACTGTAGAAAGCAAATTAAAACGCAAGTTGCCGTGATATAACTATAAAACAGTAGAAAACAAATTAAAACGCAATGCCGTGATGTAACTTTAACCAAAATGTTGACGGACAGACAGACAGGCGGGCAATAGCAACGTGAAGGTCAAGAGTTATCATGGAAATCAAAAGAACATGTTAGTGGCTACACACAGACCAATTTTCAAGTTTGTAGCTCTTTCCATGTCCGAGATATTGCTTCAACCAGAAACTTTAACCAAAATGTTGACGGACAGACAGACAGACAGACAGACAGACGGGTAATAGCAACGTGAAGGTCAAGAGTTATCATGGAAATCAAAAGAACATGTTAGTGGCTACACACAGACCAATTTTCAAGTTTGTAGCTCTTTCCATGTCTGAGATTTTGCTTAACCAGAAACTTTAACCATTTTGCCTAACCTAAAACTTTAACCAAAATGTTGACGGACAGACAGACAGACAGACGGACGGACATCGCCAATCTATAGACCGGAATTGCTTGAGCAATCCGGCCAAAAAGGTTATTGCATTTGTATGTGAAACTATTGTGTTGGGACTAGTTCCTTCGACGGAGTTCTGCCCTCGCAAGCTCAGGCAACTCAGCCAAAGGAACACAATATATTTCCATATAAATGCAATAACCTAGCTATACTATAATATTTACTGACTGTTTGCACAATTCGGTCATGTAATGTCGAAATATTGAGCCTAGGGTCACTTATGAACAGAATAGAGTTTCAAATTGATTGCTTTTGGCCTACCTAAAGCATATTATTGACGTCTCTAGTAGCAGACCGTGGAAACCATTATGGCAGAAAAAAATGATTTCACATAAATGTATGTACATTTTTAGTTAAGCGAAATTCATACTGTATCTAGTCTAAACAGTAAAATAGAGAACCCTTCTATTGAATTGGTAAATGTAGTCTGGTTCCTTACATCCTATGATATATTATGCAGTAATTAGACGAAGAAGCCACGACCATATTCACTACTAAACTTTTCAATTTAGATTTTTGACTAAATCTAAATCTTAATATTTAGTCCACGTTTTGGATTCTCAATTTAGTCTAGTTTGTAAATGTCGTAAGCGGCCGCTCAACTACTCTGGTTACCGAATCAAGTTAGGAGCTAAAATAAAAGATTCATTCATCTACATTCTATTTATAGATTTTAATTTTTATCGTAATTTCACATAAATGTTTCATTTGCTTTGCTTTTAATAATCTGACTTTCATGTTCAGTATAATATTTTTCTATTTCACTATATTGTGTGACGAAAACTTCGTCGGTCGTTCTTCTAATTATTTTTTTGTCGTTTTTTGATCATCTGTCATTTTCATTCATTTATGCATTTTGTTTTTCGCAAATATCGCTGAAAGTTTCGTCTATGATTGCACATACTTGATTCAAAGATAACTTTGAGTACAATTGTCATCGCAAAATGCAGACATGAAAAGATTTAAACCACAGAAATATCTGTTTCAAGATAAATTTCGTTCTTTTTCGTTGTTGCAGTTTCACATCCAGAATTGTTTAATTTATTTGTCAGTATTGTTGGTTTTTATCATGAATTTTTTAAGTAATCCCATGAGCCCTGATAAATGTTAAGAAGTTCGAGAACCGGTGTTTCCATGCTATATCTTCAACAAGAGGCCCATGAGGGCCTATGCTCTACTGGCATTGATCTGGCTTGTTTCAAAAGGAACCAATATGTCATCAATATTCAAATACCATCTAAGTTTGATGAAGATCAGATAGTAAATGGAAGCTCTATTGTGTTCACAAGCTGTATTATAGCAATTTTGACAATTTCAAGGGCCATAATCCAGCCATGCATGGGTAGATCTGGCCATTTTTTCGAAAGGAACCAAGCTCTCATGGATATCTAACTACTGTATAAGTTTGGTTGAGATACAATCAAAAGTGAAGACTGTATCGTGTTAACAAGCTCTTTTTAGCAATTTTGACCATTTCAAGGGCCATAATCCAGTCATGCATAGGCGGATCTGGCTGGTTTTCGAAAGGAACCGAGCTTTCATGGATATCTAACTACTGTATAAGTTTGGTTGAGATACAATCAAAAGAAGACTGTATCGTGTTAACAAGAAATTGTTTACGGACGGATGCACGGACAAGGGACGAATCGCCACGACATAGGCCAGTAGAGCTAAAAACCGATATTATTATTACTGACTACAGATTAAATTGTTCCAATGTTTGTGGATTTAAATGGTCTTTTTTCTCATTTCTTCATGTGAAACGAAATATTGCGGCTTCTGTTTGATGCATAGCATCAAACATCCCTCTTGGTTTATATCACATTGTGTCTGAAAGAAAAACAAAAAATTGTCGTCTGCTCTTACACTGGCAAAACTGAGTCTATTTCAGCCTGCTCTGTGAACAGATTTGCCACTTTTCTTAACAAAAATAAAGTTTAGTGTTGTGTTATTCTTTCTTATTTGAATATATTGCATGTTTATCATAAACTATTTGGACAAGTTTTATTTGAGCCCGGGCAAGAAAATTTTCAAAGAATTTGTCCTACTGGGCAAGTGGGTTTAAAAGTGAGTGTAGAGGCCTGCATAAGATTCAGATACAGATGGACGAGTAAAACTTTTAAATTAGATCTAGTTGTATACATTTGATACATTGGGTAACAAAAAATGAGACTAAATAAGTTTCATATTTACCTGTATCCTATATTATTTGTATTTCATGGTACAATGTTACGTTTAAAGTTAAATTTAATCACCAAATGTACGAAAATAAAGCATCAACTTGACATTCACGAGCTCTACAATAAGTATTCTGGGTCAGAGAGGCCCAAATTTAAAAAAGCCAAATACTGAAGTACACTGCCCTGTTTCGTTGAGGGACCCAAATCGTTGTTCTTTTTTAGTTTGCATGTTATCTTCAATTTGAAGAGTTCTAAGGCATCATTGTTTATTGTGGTCACAAGTGTGTACATATTTCTGTAAATTTATTTTGAATCGTGTGTATATATATGGTTAAAATACATAAAAGCAGAGTATTTTAAAAAAAAACTTTTGAAAATGATAATGAAATTCATAGTACCCATTTTCCGTTATCTGACAAGCTCCAACAAACATTACCTTTTTAAAATGTCATTCATTGTTTTATTGAATGCTGTATTATTCATGTCTTTTGTAACACAATAATATTATTTTGATTGATCTTTACCCTTTTATCATGTATAGAGAGTACTCTAAAGTGCACAACCATCTTACATTTAAATTGTGTACAACGTTAACAATTTGTAAGTTAGAGAATTATCAAAAAATAAATTTCGGATAAAACAACGGACAGTGTCCCTGATAAAAACAAAGCAACAAGAGAAAGTTGATGCAAGGCACCAATGTCGCCTGAAATGCTTTAATTAAGGACTAATTCCAGGTTGTTGAAATTCCACATACAAATTTCATGATTTCTTTTGATCAGAATTTTGGACTTTTTGTATTTGTCAATAAAACCAGGGACGTATCTTATCTACGTCCCTGATAAAACCACGACAAATACATTTTGGGATCTAGATATACATGCAATAAAGAGCTATTTAACCCTTTCCATGTTTAAAGCAACATTGAACACCTTTAAAAAAAAAAACGTTTTTAACTTTGAGAAAACGGTTAAATTGCTGGAAACATACTCTTTATCCTTTTTTATCATAATTATAATAATTATTACACAGATGTTAAATGTTATCCTCATATGTTGAAAATGTAGACCTCACTTAAAACAGAATATCAGCTTAATCGAGTTTTTTAAATCATCGATGCATACAATATATGAATGGCGCAAAAAAGAAAGACCAGAAGCGAGTCCCATCACAATTTAAAAGGTGGCAAGTATGAAATTAATTGGGTGCGAAAGAACCGAATTTTTTTTTCTAAAACTATTGTTTATCAGAGTTTGAACTTTTCTTAATTTGTTTTCAAGCCAAATAAACATTCACTATCACATATATTTAATTATTTTAGTGTATAATATTATACAATTATGGACTTTTCAGCTGTTATACATGATGTGATATGCACCTAAAAAATCATTATTGACCGAGGCGATAGCCGAGGTCAATAATGATTTTTTTGGTGCATATCAACATCATGTATAACAGCTGAAAAGCCCATAACTGTTTTATTATATAACCCCCAATTTATCTTATTATACCTCACGTGACTTTGTAATGTTAAATTCTCATATACTCATCATGGGCAATTTCTTACTGTCTCATGATAACAGTACGTTTTTGACCGGTTAACAGTATACTGTTAAATGGCACGCGCGTTAAAATGTTGGTTATGCACGTGCATGACGTCATTTCAAACAATAACGTCACTTTTTAGACGCGTGTGCCATGTAACAGTATACTGTTAACCGGTATATTCATATGTGTGTGTTACATAAACGTGTAATTTTGTTCGGTATAATAAAATAAATATTGCATGGCTTCGATTGTGACAGTACACTGCCTCGGCTAACAGTATTTTCCTCATGTTGACAATATGTACTGTCACACTGGAAGCCATACCATATTTATATAATATTGTCATGATCATCCGAACGAGCTTCGGAAGTTTCCGTGGTCATTCGGAACGGGCCTCGGAAAATTCCGTAGCGTACGGATAAAGGCGAAGGATATTAATAGGCGGCTCATGGGATTCCCCGGTCTTCCCCTGTTACTATTTATAAAACTGGTGAATATCAGAAAAAAACGGTGAATATCGCTAGATATTTTTTCTAAAAAATTACTTTTTAGCCAATGAAAAGGCGTCTATTTATAGGTTATATAATAATAGGTTTTAGAGCATCTTTCATAATGTTAACCTTGTGCTGGTCCACTAATACGTTTATGTGGTCCCAGCCTTGTGTCAATATCGAGTCGTCGTGACATTGAAGAAACTGAATTAAAAATCAGGCAAAGCTCTATTGCATGTTTTATTCCACTGCATTTGAGAGAAAAAAAGCATATATTATATTATCTGTGGTGATTCAAAAGTCTTCCTAAGTAAATCAAAATAAACAAAGGAATTCTATGTCAACTAGCAAGATGTTGCCACAACCTTTTTATGATTAGAAGACCAGAAACAGACCATATGATACATTTTACTATTTAAGTGATTTATGCAATAACGTTTTATGCCTTTTTAGTTTAGTATCGGGTCAAAAAGGCCAACAAATAATCTTATTCCTTTATAAAGTCCATTCACATTTCCTTTACATGCAGGTCAAAACGGCCAAAAACTAAAAATTACCGTGTCAAAAATGTCCAGGTCAAAAAGATCCACTTTTACAATACAATAGTATGTTTATGTGGTAGAAAAAGATGTATTTTGTTTTAATATTTATAACATTTTGGTAAAAAAAAACGTCCACTTTTACAATATAAGATTATGCTTAAATTAAATAATGCTAACATTATGTAATGCTTGAAAACCTATCTTATTCCTTTACAAGAGAAAGTTGATGCAACGCATCAATGTCGCCGGATATCCATAGTGCAGTTATGCATAACACTAACATTATAGTAGTTGAATAAACAGTTATCAACTGAGGGGCATATTGGAACATCAGGGGTGGGGTCAAGTGAAAATGTATCATAACTTGCATTGTTTTGTCAACGAAGTGAATGATAATTGAGGCCTTTCGATCATTGTTTATGATCAATCTCCATTCCAAAGTAGGTTGACCATACACACAACCAACTAATTATTGATCATAAACAGTAATGGAAATGAGTAATCTTGCCAATCATTAGTCTTAGTATGTATACAGTGCTTTCATTAAGATATAATTATAAGATTTGTGAATTCCACATACACTTTTCAAGATGTTTGCCAGAATATTTGAATTTTATTATTTTTCAATAAAACCGCAAAACAGACAATTTAGGATTTGCATGCAATAGCACATCATTTTACCTTTCCTCTATTAAAGTCAACAGTGGACACCTTTGCAGCAATCTACTTTTAAAACAATGAGATAAGGGTTAAATTGCTGAAGACATGAGTTTTCTCTTTTTCTCAAAATGATATTAGCTTGACATGTTAATTTATTTTAATTCTTTCCTTCCTTTTTTATAATGAAAATAACAAACTACTCATGTTTTAAAATTATATTATGATGAGCGACCTTGTGTCAATGATGCATAACAATATGCAGATCGGAAGCAATATGCCTTTAGGGAATTAAATGACACATTTAAAATTGTCAAGGACGAGATAATTGTGTACGGAGGACCCGATTCTTTCTTATTCGCAGAGGTGTCGTTCTTGAAACTCTCTTTATAGGCAGAGAATGTTCGTTCAAAGTAATTTTTCTTCACAAATCAAGACATCTCTTTGAACATGAAAATAACATTCAGTTAGTTAAAATTGCCATTAAAAGGAGAATATTCGACGTCATTTTTTAATCTCGATATTTACACATAACAAACAGTCTGCTGCAACTAAGTGCGCGTATGTAAACAAATTAGACTGTGCGACGTAAAGGTTTGTAGTTATCGCCTTTTGATTACATGTAGTATATAGTGTAAAATAAAGTATACCAGTCTAGCTAATAGGGACTGTTTTGTCTTCGTAAATAAAACAAAAAAACATAAATGCGAGTCAAAATAAAGAAACTGAAAATACCTAAAACATCGGAATATTTATTTCATTTTAGATGTGTCATTACGTAATTAGTGTTTTTAGACAAACACAATTGTAATATGTTCAAGACATCTAAATGTGTTTCTTTCTAATAATAATCCCCCCTCCCATGTCGTCATTTCCGAAAACCTATTAAAAATAGAAGTCGCGGGCTTCTGCCCGGCGACTAATAAAGTCCATTCACATTTCCTTTACATGATGTGAAATTCGGATATTCTATGTAGTTTATAATCAAATCCTTAACATGCGAAATTCTACTCAAATATTAAAGAGAACGGACAAAATATTTTTATGTAAGTCGAAAACGATTATAATCAAATACACACATTAATTATTTCATAATATAGTTATAAAAGTTAAAAAAAAAAAACCTTAATTATTAAATTAAACACTGGTTTCACTAATTAATCTGCTAGAAATTCAGCCTGTTGAATAAAAGCATTTTATTTCATTTGTTTTTATCCACGCCAAGAATGTGACATAATTTCGTTAAAGGGTAGCTCCATACTCATATTAAATAGTTCCTGTATATCAAGTTTATTGATCGCAAATTACAGAAAATGCCATTTTATTTCAAAAAGGAGACCGGTTGTTATGAAATTCGTAAAAATATTTAGCCGTGTCAGTCCTAATGAACAGGTGCGTGATGTCTATTTTCCTGCGCTGATTGGAGACTCAACGCAGGGGACCAAATTAGACTTGAAAACGTCTGGACGATTTGGACTATCTTAATTTTGTCAACACACGTGAAAAGAACAAAATGAACATCAAACCTCACAAAAAGGGTCTCTTTAGAGGCCCGCAGGCTAAGGCAATGAGGAAAAAGATGACAGGAAAGAAAGAATCCAAAATGGAATACCTTGATCGAGAAATAAAGAATCTAACAGATAAATATGATCAGGTTGGTATGTCAAGAAACCTATTGGAAGTATATTCGGATGTATATGCATTCGGACATACGATGTTTTCTTCGAAAACGTCTCCCTATGTATTTTCCTACAAGTTGCTATACATCTTTTTTAAGGCACCTTGCTGAACAATGCAATCAGCTTCAATTATAAGACCACCTGACTCATACCAAAGGCTTTAAAAATGGCAGCAATCATGAGCAATGGCTTTCTTTGCTTGAAGCACAGGATTATGGGGTTATCATTCATAATAGTCAGGATAAATGGACTAGTCAACTTAGCCAGAAAATGCCTCAATATCAATAACATTGTTGAAAGTGTGGTAAAACACCATGAAAACTCTAGGTTTTACGATAACATATTCCTGTGTTAGACAATAATAAAACTAACAAATATGAAATTGTTTTTGTTTTGACCAAAAAGGTTGAATGATCTCTATCAATATCGAAAGATGCTTCCACTCGTTTTGGGAATCTACAATCTGCTTTTAAGTTCAGATAGCTTGATTAACTTTTAAGAAACAAGCCTAAACAGTGAAGCAGCGCTCACGTTAATGGATGTTTTGACGCCCGAAAAGCATTCCCGTACGCCCAAAATTGACAAGGGAGAAGTCCTAGTATGTCCAGGAATTAAGGCTATACGCCGGCAATCAAAACACAGGGCGTATACTTCGAGTTGAAATCGTGTGTAATTATTATGCAATCATTGTGTATTGTGTTTGATTAAGTGTCAATGATGGAAAGTGGGAGTTATCAATTGGTAGATTTAAGCCAATATCGAGAATCCGTACCCCAATCAACTCCAGATTTGACACTCGATAACGACTGCACACCAATCAATACTATTTTTTCATTTCAAGCAGCGTAGGAGAGAACAATTTCAATAACCAATTTGATAACAAACCAGGATATGATAAAAGAATGTCCCTATATTAATTTAACTGTTTAAAGATTATGATTTTGTTTACACGAATCCATAGGAAATTATTTTCAATTGCCGATCTTTTTTTTGCCATAAAGATCAAATTCAGAGCCATCTGTAAAAAAAAAAACTTGCCTATACAACTAAATAACATTTTTGGCCATTTCTGTTAGTTTCTTTTTAGAAGATAAGAAATATTGAAGACGATAGTAGAAAATAAATATTGTAATGGGTTTTCGTGCATTTTTCTACTTTCTGAAAATCGGAAATGTCATTCAAGAAAGTATTACTTGCACTGATTTGTTTTAAAATGTTATCATTGTAAGAGTTTAGTATGTGATTTGTTAATACAACTCACTGCAGAATAGTTGATTTACTGGTGTTTAAAATGAAAGCACTGCAGACAGTCTCAATATCAGAAATCATTCCTTTTTCCATAATGCATGTGGTTTGAGAAAATGATATATGTGAATCTAATGAATCATGTCCAAGCCAATCGCATAAATTTTATGCTAGATAGATCATGACAAGTGACTAGAAGATAGCATAATCAGTACTGAGCATAATAGATCGCATAAAACACCTACTGGTTTAAAAGTGTAATGAAACAAACTGAAACAATAACATTATTTACAAAGGAGCAATATAAGCCTTTTGTAACAATTTGCTTCTTTTATGAATTATTATGATAATGTTTTTAAAAAATAAAACAAAGGGAAACAAGTGCAAGATGTGGAAAAGCCAACGCAGCACCGGGGACTTCCAAGATTATGACCAGGACTTCCAAAATTCAGACCCAGGAAGTCAGGACTTCCTGTTTCAGAAAGTTAGTGCAAGCACTGGTGAAGCAGATTTAACCATTACCAACATACAGAGTAACAGAAATGTTGTGTCCATTCACCAGTAGCTATCTGTATAACCTGCATTATATTATCATTTGCTTGTTCATAAAGATTCTTGTCTTGTCTCAGTCAGAGTCAAAACACGTCTGTCTTGCTTCGCCTCCTGGGTCCAACAACCACATGTATGTAATTTGCACATGTCGGCTGGTTTCTGCAAACTGGGCACCTAAGTTTTCTGGACCCATCAGCTGACCAAAAGTATTAGCCTAAAACACAAAAGGCAAATTCAAAACCTACTTTCACCACACTCTCCCCAGTTCTATCATCAGACCCAACCATGGAGAATGCCTCTCTGCCCTACATTGCAGCATAGGCAAAACCAGTTGTTAACTTGTTGTACCTTTTTGATGATTTGTGTTGTACCATGCTATCTTACTCTTAGCAGTTGCACCTTCTTTGCTGCATACCCTGTCGGGTTTTCTTTTACCTTTGGAAAATAAGCATAGTTTTTTTCATATAAAATTTAACTTTTGAACATTAGCTTAAATCTCATTTATCGATGCAATCTTCACCAGAACACCATGGACCTGTATTATTCGGGGGTTGGTTCTGTGTGTTTTTTGGCTAATGCATTCTGAGAGAGCTTTATCCACAATGAACAGAAAAAAATTTGAAAGGAGGTGTACCGTGTAGGCTTGGTGCTGAAATACTTGATATTTTGTTGATGAGAATTAAAGTTGCTGATGTTGCCCTTAGAGAATACGACCCAAAACCTGCTGTGACAATATAGTTGTTGTCTTGGCTAAGACAGAAAAGACCCCATACTTTGCCATATGGAGCCAGAAATTGAAACACAGTTTCTAGACTATGCTGTATATCTGACAATCTCAGCAGCTTCTTTTCACAGCATGTTTTGAACCATGTTTACATTACATTCATGCTTGGCCATAACAGTGTATTTCACTATTGTAGTTCACATTGTGTTGCTTAAAATTAAAGTTCTAATAAGTTCTCAAAAATGAAAGTTGTTTTCTCATTTAGCAAGTAACAAAAAATAGCACTTGCGAAAAAATGCAAGTAGAAAATCTTGCTAAATTCAACCCTTGGCAGTAGCATCTGGGGCTTCGTGAAAATGCTATGAGTATGAAGCAGAAGCACACCAATGACTTCCTTAACAAACCAAACCCATGCATTATTGAGTCAGATATTTTTATCTTACTCACATCATGGTTTCTGGTCTATTTCGGTAGCTCAGTCGGTAGCGACGCGGGCTGTCAATCCAGGGGTTGTGAGTTCGAATCCCGGCTCGGCCAACTTTCTTTCCGACGATTGACAAAAGTCAATGCGACATGCGTCATTCGTCTTCCACCAATGGGCTAAGTCTATGTGGAAAAGCAGCCAGTTGCTTGGGAAGATTGTTGTGTGGAGTACTGGTGTGAGAAAACCAGGAAATGCATGAGTAGGTGAACTGGCCGCCGCAATATAACTGAGAAATTGTTGAAAACGGCGTTAAACCCCAATCAATTCTGGTATATTTAATTTACCATACAGGTTGATCATCTGGCATATACAGTGAAGTGGTCAGTGTTTAACCAGCTTGTCATTTATGTACTTAATATGCCCTCTTTACATAGGATATAATGTCATCTCTGTACTCCTGTGTCAGTAGGCCCATATTACTAGTCTCCCTGGATGTTTCTGACACCTGCAGTAGATGACTATTGAAAACATTCTGGCAAAAGGTGTTTCTTCTTTAACCAAATGTTTTCAACTTGACTCAATAAGTATTCTTTTATTAAAAGACATTTCCCATAGTTTTGCCTTGAATATTTCAAAACTTTCTTCTGAAGATTTGATGTATGTCATTGTGGGAAAAGGTTAGATATTTTCTAACTGGTGAAATGAAATTCAGACCTTCATTGGTTACAAATATGCATGGTGGGATTTTATATTTCAGTAACATGATAATTGTTGCCCTTGAACAAAAAGTGTCCAAATAGTGGTATATCTACTTAAGAAGTTTGGGCATCCATGTCATATGAACTTATTATACCCCCAGATACATAGTATATGGGGACTATATAGCCTTACGCTTGTTGGTTGGTCTGTAGACATTTCTTGTGAACAATATTTCTCAGCAACCCTTAGTCAGAATTCAATATAACTTCACAAGAATGATTTATACCAAGCCTAGTTGTGCATAGTGTAGGCGTGTTGCACTGGAATTATTTTTAAATGAGTTTTAAATGGCTCCTTGAATTACTCTTACATATGTATATTGTCAGGCACCAGCTGGGGGTATTCATCACCTTCAGTGATATTTCTATTTTCTTTTTGACCGAAATAGAATTACCAAACCTTTGTTCATGTCTTTCATTCATCTTAACCCTTTCCCTCATATAGACGCTTTCTGAAGCCTGTGCAGCAGACGGCTTTTTGAAAACATAGTAACAAAAGAAGAAATTGCACAAAACATGCAATTTCTCCTTTTGTCACAATGTTTTCCACTTTTAGTCATAGGTTATCCATTCAATTATAGAGCTTTTCCATTATTCGACAAAATATGTTCAAAGTCGTCTGCTGCAGAATTGTCGTATGAGGGAAAGGGTTAAATAAATATGTGCTTTGTGATCTCTATTTATCTCTGATTTATTAGGTTGACCCATCTGAGTGCAAAACATTCCAAGACTTCCCACTGTCTAAGTTAACTCTACAAGGTAAGGAATCTAACTAATCATTGAAATACCTGTAACACACACAGCAGGCACATCTAAAAAGTGTTGCATACAAGAAAATATAATTTCAGTAAATCCTTTATCTGAAAATAATTCTTATTTATCTGATAGTTCATAATCATATAAAACATCTTGAGCAAAATAATGGAATACCTGAAAAATTAAAAGTATACTTTGACCCTTTTCCTCATATAGACGCTTTCTGACGCCTCTGCAGCAGACGGCTTTTTGAAAACATAGTGACAAAAGTAGAAATGGCTCAAAATGAGCAATGTTTTGCCACAATGTTTACCACTTTTAGTCATATATAGGTTATCCATTCAATTATAGAGATTTTCTATTTGTTAACAAAATATGTTCAAAGTCGTCTGCTGTAGAATTGTCATATGAGGGAAAGGGTTAATGTTTTCAAAAGTCTTTTCACAAAGCTACCAAAGGCTGTCTTTGTAATGGATCCAAAAGAAAGAGTTTATCTGCTATAATATCTGCTTAGAAAATATCTGATTGATTTTATTTTTTTCAATTTCATTATTTCTCCCAATTTGTACATTGATTGATTGATTGATTGGGGTTTAACGCCGTTTTTAACAATTTCTCAGTTATATCACGGCGGCCAGTTCACCTACTCATGCATTTCCTGGTTTTCTCACACCAGTACTCCACACAACAATCTTCCCAAGCAACTGGCTGCTTTTCCACATAGACTTAGCCCATTGGTGGAAGACGAATGACGCATGTCGCATTGACTTTTGTCAAACGTCGGAAAGAAAGTTGGCCGAGCCGGGATTCAAACTCACAACCCCTGGATTGACAGCCCGCGTTTCTACCGACTGAGCTACCGGGGCTCGGCCCAATTTGTACAAGAGCAAAAACATGATGGAACAACACTCTTTTGTGTTAATTTTTACAGAAAAAAAATAAATATATATATATCTATTAATCTCTGAATTGTCAAATGGCTAACTCAGTATACTTGTCACAATGTTTTTTGTTTCTGAACTAGTTTAGAATTAATCATTTAAAATATTAGTAACTTGTGAGTAGTCAAAGTGACATAGTCAGATAACTAGTTTGAGTAGCTACAATATTTGGCTAAGAGATTGTTAATAGAACATGAAATATGCCCTTAACTAGAGCTTTTGAACACCTATTTGCAGGATTGAAGGCAACCAAGTTTGAGACGCCAACTGATATTCAACGGGAGTCCCTGCTACTTGCATTGCAAGGCCATGATATACTGGGTGCTGCTAAAACTGGTTCGGGAAAAACACTCGCCTTTCTTGTCCCAGTAGGTAGAATTATTCTATTAACATTTTCTCTGAAACAGAACATCATAGAAGCTAGTATATTTAGCAGACAGTGAGGTTACTGTCTAGATGTGCAGACGTACTGAACCTTATGCACAGTATGCATTGATTTATTGGT
This sequence comes from Serripes groenlandicus, assembly GCA_031761405.1. Lineage (NCBI taxonomy): Eukaryota > Metazoa > Mollusca > Bivalvia > Cardiida > Cardiidae > Serripes > Serripes groenlandicus. The sequence goes on from JASEVX010000005.1 coordinate 36,295,461, forward strand.
CCATTTGGTTGTACATCATTTTCAACAGTATTTCAGTTATATATCGAGAGCTTGGTGTGAAACAGTTGTAACTAAAATCGGTATTTTTTTACCAAGTTTAATCACCTGGCCATAAAGTCCTTATAAGCGTTAAATCATTTTTCTTGGTAAACAATGGAAATTTAGGTGCCATTGCTCGTTCTGAGCAATGGCACCTAAATTTGCATTGTTTACAAAGGGGTCAAAATTGCCCCTAAACCAGGGTTTTCAAAATATGTATTTAGTTACAACCGTTTCACACCAATCCCTCGATATCAGAGTCACAGTACTCGTATCCATGAAATTGAATCCTAGGCGACTAACTAGGCTAGGAAATGTGCCATGCTTCTACTTCACCATTAACACTGCAACTAGTATTGAACCCAGGGTTACCAACAGAGAGCTAGATTAGCGATGTTTTTTTAAAGATCTATGTTTTGGGCACTCAAAAGAATTGTCTCAGCAAGACGGTTCCTTTGAGTTCCCACAACGTAGGTTTCAATTAGTGCTAAGAAAGATATTGTGGAAAAATGACCTGTTAATTGATCATTATCTAGTACTCCCAAGTCTTAAATACCACATGCTAACACCACTATAATATGATAAATTAATTGTAGCATATGAACAAAATCCTTATTTATATGACATTGCCCTTTTTAGCTCGACTATTCGAAGAATATGAGAGCTTTACTACTCGCGTCGGCGTCTCCGTCTCCGTCGACGTCCGGTTAAAGTTTTAGGGCAAGTTGGGATTTTCATTCATAAGTATTTGTGCTAGGGCTTTCATAGTTACATCTTATACCTTTCTTTACATTGAACGCTAAAGATGCTGAGTGTGACCTTCCTTTTGGGAAAAAAAACATGATTTTCGGGGGTTAAAGTTTTAGGGCAAGTTGGATTTTTTTTTCTCAATAAGTACTTGTGCTAGGGCTTCCATATTTGGAATATAATTACATCTAATACCTTTCTTTATATTGTATGCTGAAGATTCTGAGTTTTACCTTCTTTTTGGGGTAAAAGACATAATTTTGGGTGGTTAAAGTTTTAGGGCAAGTTGGCATTTTCATTTAATTTTTTAATTTTTCTCTATACGAATTTGTGCTAGGGCTTTAATATTTAGAATATAGTTACATCTTATACCTTTCTTCACATTGAATGCTGAAGATGCTGAGTGTGACCTTCTTTTTGGGGTAAAAAACATGATTTTCGGTGGTTAAAGTTTTGGGGCAAGTAGGATTTTATTTTATTTTTTTAACTTTTTCTGAATAAGTACTTGTGCTAGGGCTTTCATATTTGGAAAATAATTACATTTAATACATTTCTTCATATTATATGCTGAAGATGCTGAGTGTGACCTTCTGTTTGCGGTAAAACACATGCTTTTGGGTGGTTAAAGTTTTAGGGCAAGTTGGCTTTTTCATTTAATTTTCAAATTTTTCTAAATAAGTACTTGTGTTAGGGCTTCCATATTTGGAATATAATTACATGTAATACCTTTCTTCACATTGTATGTTGAAGATGCTGAGTGTGACTTTTAGGGGGTAAAAAACATGATTTTTGTTTGATTTTGAGAATTTTGGATAAATTCTTAATTTTTGGTTACATTTCTTTCTAATTGTGATCATTTATTTATCAAATATAATTCTTTAACATATCAAACGGGTTTTGCATGGTGTCAAACATTAGGAAAACCTTTTTTTTAAGGTTTTGCTAATTTTGGACTCGGTCAGTTTTAACATTTGCGTTTAGCTCAACGTTAAAGTTACATCATTCAAATCACTTCATACTTCACATATTTGTTAAGGACCATCGTACAATTAGGTTAGATAACTCCATTGTATCCTAAATATGGAGTAATGGCCCTTGATTGACTTAGGAAATTTTATTTTTAAATTATATTTAAATGTATGTATATCTATTCAGTTGCTTTTACATATAGAGTATATAATATGATTTAATAGTACTTAAGTGCAATATAATGAAATAGTGCTTTATGTGAATAAGCGGCCTGTAGTCGAGCGCGCTGTCCTCCGACAGCTCTTGTTGTGAGTTATAATGGTTTTCAATGTAAGAAATATGAGTATTTAGTCATTTTGAGTATTTGCAAAGTTTGAAATATTTTGTCTATGTATTTCAGGTGCTGGAATGTCTGTTTAGGAATAAGTGGTCTAAATTGGATGGGCTTGGGGCCTTAATTATTTCACCAACTCGAGAACTGGCATATCAAACTTTTGAGGTGCTAAAGATGGTGGGAAAGTTTCACAATTTTTCTGCGGGTCTTGTTATTGGTGGAAAGGTAAGGTTATACAAATCAATCACTCGGGCAGTAGGGGGACTTGTCTTGTTGCATCTATGTACATTGAAGTCTCAGGTGAGTCTGTGCATACACACAGTCGCACCAGAGTTTTCTGAGTTAAGGTAAACTGTTGCATAATGTAAATACTTATATAACCTCCATACTATATGTTAACATTCTCAAATGATTCAATGAGATGATTATTGTGAAAACCTCAGATTAGGGTTTTGAATGAGATATAAGAGAGATATTATGGAGCGAAGACCAACTTTCTCTTTCCCAAGGCATTTGGTACATGATACCAACATTAGGTTCATGCAAATATAGCTGTCATGGTATTTGAATATAAAACCTGCTTAACACGTTACAACAAAGCTGCAGCGGACGACTTTTAGAATATCTCTTTGAATGGAAGTATAATTATTGAAAAACGAAATAAAATTAAAATACAATAAAAGAAGAAAATGCTCTTTATGAGCAATTTCTCCTTTTGCCACAATATTTTCCAAAGTTGTCTGTTGTTGGTGTGTCAAAATGTGTCTGCAAGAGGGAAAGAGTTTTAAAAATCCTGTTAACCTAGTACTTTTAGTTACTTATTTAACCATTTCTCTTATAAAGACAAGTTTTGAAAATTCTAATGGTATGCAAGTAATTTCTCTTTACCCGCACTGTTTTCTTTTTATCTCAACATTAAGCTGTACATCATCTTGAGTTTCTACTCTATTTGGCCCATGCTTTCAAACTGAAATCATCTACAACTATAATTTTGATGTAGACAATGAGCATACACAGAAATTTCTTCTTCTGTCACAAATTGTTGAAGTTATATTTTGACATTTTAGCCGCTGAAAGAAGAAGTTGGAAGAATCAATATGACTAACATAGTAATATGTACGCCAGGACGTCTCTTACAGCATATGGATGAAACTGCTTACTTTACTGCGGATACCTTGCAAGTTCTTGGTAAGATATTATCATATATGTATTTCACTCTGAGACCTAGATAAGAAGAGGGGTGTACTTGAGTACCTCTCTTAGTCCTTTCCTCATACAGAGGCATTTTGATACAGATGCAGCAGACGACTTTAATAAAAAAAAAATGGAGCAAAAGGAGAAATTCTACTTTGCCACAATGTTTTAAAATATATTCAATAATTTTCCTTATTAATAAAGACTTTACATGTTTTTGCCAACGTCCTCTGCTGCAGATTTGTTGTGTGTTGAAAAGGGAGGTAAATAAGCCAACCGGACTTGATACATCTGATTGAGACAACTCTTTTGACTTCCCAGAAAAATACAATTTCGAGATTGAATAAGGTTTTTTAAACAAGTTTTACTAGCACCTTTAATATCTAGACCTGATTACCAGAAATTCAATTATCCCTTTCCCACATATAGACATTTTCTGACGTCTATGCAGCAGATGACCTTTGAAAACATGATGACAAAAGAAGAAATTGCTAAAACCTCTTAAATAATTATACCACTATTTATAGATATTTTCTGTGTATTTGCCTAGATGTTTTCAAAGTCGTCTGCTGCAGATTTATTGTATGTGGAAAAGGCTTAAGCAGAGTGACACTGACTAATCCCTTTTTCTTTGTTGTCAACCCATCTGTTAAAAGGTATTGGTTATTAGCAAGCTATACATGTGTTCCTTGTAACACTTTTATTAGATCATACTAAAATCAATAGAATTGAAAAGAAACCATATTAAACAAAAAAAATATTAGAGGGTTTTTTCTTGCTCTGGAATTCTTATCAGGACCCATTCCACATTGTTAATAGATGTACTTGCAACATAGGATTAGGTTTGGTTATAAGACTAAGAGAGATATCTATAGGAAAAAAACTGTAAACCCTTTCCCTCATATAGACTCTTTCTGAGGCCTCTGCAGCAAACAGCTTATTGAAAACATAGTGACAAAAGAAGAAATTGCTCAAACCGAGCAATTTCTCCTTTTGCCACAATGTTTTCCACTTTTAAACATAGGTTATCCATTCAATTATAGAGATTTTCTATTGAGAAAATATGTTCAAAGTCATCTGCTGCAAAATTGTCGTATGAGGGAAAGGGTTAACAGGTCACATTGAGATGATACTTTTGAGTATCTTCTTACAACATACGTTTTGAAAGTCAAATAAGTACATGGAATTTGATTATGTAAAACAGTCAAATGTCACATTTTGTGACCAAGCTGTTTCTTAGTAAGTGCTGCCTTGAATTTAAATAAATTTTAGGGGAAACTACAGTACAAGGAGGAAATAATGTCCTTGTTCAGATACACATTTTATATTTTTAAACCAATTTTGTGTCTTTCACTGTGCACCTATTTGTTTTACTAAATTTCTTGTTGAACTTTGACAGTTTTAGATGAAGCTGATAGAATACTGGATATGGGTTTTCAACAGTCGATGAATGCAATAATAGAAAACTTACCACCAGAAAGACAAACTATTTTATTCTCTGCTACGCAAACTAGGTATGTTTAGGATTTTTTTGCATCTGTTACTCCTCCCTTGAATCCCTTCTGGGTTGCCGTCGGTCTGTCCCAGTCCATCCATCTGTCAGTCAATCTGCAGCTTATTTACAGGCCATTATGTTCCTTCAAACAGTTTTGTTTGGTTAGCCATGCCACAAAGAGACAGTTGAGCTTATGCCATGTCACGGTATCCAATCTGAATTGTCAGACAGTAGAGGCACAGACTGATTCAGCTATTGTGGGTTTGTAAATCCTTTCGCTCTTGTGCAGATGCATTTTGAAACCTCTGCAGCAATTGACTTTTAAAAATATTGTGACAAAAGGATTAATTGCCCATAATTAGCAATTTCTCCCTATAAATAGTCACAATATTTTCAACTTTATTCAATGATGGTACTTTCACTTACAGAGAATTTTCACATCATAGTTCAGATGTTTTCAAAGTCGTCAGCTGCAGATTTGTAGTATGTGGGAAAGAGTTCAGTTCCACTGTTTTCTTGTTGTTAGAATAGTTTGAGATTTTTTATTAGTAAAAACTAAAATAGTGTTAGAACAATTTTTTACAGACCTTTTTATCATAATTATGTGTTTTATGTGGTCACATTTATGGGATGACTTGTAAGCCATCTTTCCACCACACTTTGCCATTGGTTAGTTATTGCAGGGACGTAGATAAGAAGTCTTATTTACGTCCCTGTTCATTGTATCTTGGCAGACAACACGTTGATGGTTTCATGCAAAACTGTTATATCTACATTTCATACCAAGATGTGGTGACAATTACCTCCAAACACTCTTGTTTTCCAGGTCAGTGAAAGATCTAGCTAGACTGAGTTTACGAGATCCAATGTTTGTGTCAGTTCATGAAAATGCTGCTAAAAGTACTCCAAACAAATTAGAGCAGGTATTTGAAAATTATTAACTATTTACTATTTAACCCTTTCCCACATACAACAAATCTGCAGCAGACAACTCAAATAATATCAATGCAAAAATATGGAAAATTTAACAAATAAATGTAGAATGAGCCGTCCCGCGAGAAAACCAACATAATAGCCTCTGCGTAATGTATCGTCCTAGATCAGCCTGCGCAGTCCACGCAGACTGATCCGGGCCGAACATTCCGTCTCAGTGGATAGAGGTATAGAGTAATGATTCTTGAAACAGAAAATCCACAAGATGCGAAAAGTGTCTTATTTGGGTAAGCTTGCGCGGCATGCTTAGGCTGATCCGGGTAGATACTTTACGCAGAGTCCACAATGGTGGTTTTCTCACGGGACGGCTCAAGTGTTATTAAATAAAGTCGAAAATGTTGTGGCAATGGCATCATGAGCAAATTTTCCTTTTTTCACAATTTTTAGCTCTACTGGCCAAAGGCCAGAAGGGCTTATGTCGTGGTGATTTGTCCGTCGTCCGTCCGTCCGTCCGTCCGTCCGTAAACATGTTCTTGTTAACACGATACAGTCTTCACTTTAGATTGTATCTCAACTAAACTTATACAGTCGTTAGATATCCATGAGAGCTCGGTTCCTTTCGAAAACCAGCCAGATCCGCCCATGCATGACTGGATTATGGCCCTTGAAATGGTCAAAATTGCTATAAAAGAGCTTGTTAACACGATACAGTCTTCTTTTTTGATTGTATCTCAATCAAACTTATACAGTAGTTAGATATCCATAAGAGCTCGGTTCCTTTCGAAAACCATCCAGATCCGCCCATGCATGACTGGATTATGGCCCTTGAAATGGTCAAAATTGCTATAAAAGAGCTTGTTAACACGATACAGTCTTCACTTTTGATTGTATCTCAACCAAACTTATACAGTAGTTAGATATCCATGAGAGCTCGGTTCCTTTCGAAAACCAGCGAGATCCGCCCATGCAAGACTGGATTATGGCCCTTGAAATTGTCCAAATTGCTATAATTGAGCATGTGAACACAATAGAGGCTCCATTTACTATCTGATCTTCACCAAACTTAGATAGTAGTTAAATATTGATGAGAGCTTGGTTCTTTTTGAAAATCAGCCAGATCCGCCCATGCAAGACTGGATTATGGTCCATGAAATTGTAAAAATTGCTATAATACAGCTTGTGAACACAAAAGAGCCTCCATTTACTATCCGATCTTCACCATACATACATGCTCTGGATTGAAAATGACCAAAGAACCATACCAGTAGAGCATAGGCCCTCATGGGCCTCTTGTTAAAAAGTTGTCTGCAGATGCGTCAAAAGACGCCTGCAAAAGTTAAGAGTTGTCTGCTTTTGAAACATTTAAGAAAGAATATGTAAAATCTAGAAAAATTAAATACATAATTTTGATACTGAGTGGGAAACATGGTTGGGAAAATGAGAAAATTACTTAATTTGACCAATTTCTCTCTTTTTCCCACAATGCAAAAGTCAATTAAATACAGATATAGATTTACATTTTGACTTCAAAAATTAATGCTAAGTTTTGGGTGGACAAAATATCAGTAAAGTTTAGAAATTATTGAATAATATCTATAAATATTTTGTATTCTTTTGTAGAATTACGTAGTGTGCGAGTTACATGACAAAATCAATCTGCTGTGGTCATTTTTGAAGAATCATCTCAAATCTAAGATTCTTGTGTTTCTGTCCAGTTGTAAGCAGGTATGTATGTCTATATAGATTTTTATTCATTTAGATAGTATGAAATGTGCAATAATTAACTTTGAAAAGTAAGCTGTTTTTCTGAAAATGCGTCTTATTTACTTGCTGTAATTTTGATCGCTCACTGAAAGTAGAATTTTGGTATTAAATTTATATACTATTTCCCTATTCTTATGTTTGTATGTAGAAAATATAATATAAGATATGTTTACAAAAAGTAGAATTTTCCTATTCAAATTTTAAAAAAAAATGTAATATTTCCCTATTGCTATGTTTATAACAGCAAGTTATGAATATATATACTGAAAGTATAATTTTAGTATTCAGTTTAATTGATATGATAATATTTCCCTTCCCCTGTGTTTGTAGGTGAAATATATAACCGAAGCTATGAATATGTTACGACCAGGTATAGCATTAATGTGTTTACATGGAGCCATGCCCCAGTTACGCCGTGTAGCAGTCTATAATCAGTTCTTATGGAAACAACATGCTGTTTTATTTGCCACTGATATTGCAGCCAGGGGACTTGGTAAGTTCACTTTATTGAGTGCTATACATGTATTGTTTGGGCTTATTGACTATTGGTAGATAACACATGATATGTTGAATAACCCTTTCCCACAAACAACAAATCTGCAGCAGACATATTTCAAAACATACCCAAAAAATTTAGAAACACCCTTCAAATTGAATAGAGTTGAATGACAAACGGAAATTGCTTGTTTTGAGCAATTTCTTCTTTTGTTGCCATTTTCAGCTCACCAGAGCACTTTGTGCTCAAGGTGAGTTTTTGTGATCTCCCTTTGTTCGTCGTCCGTCAAATCTAGGCAAGTTCGAAACTGGGTCATGTCGGGTCAAAAACTAGTTCATTAGGCCAAATTTAACGAAAATCTTCTTTTTAAATACTCTGGAAGCTGCATTTTTGGCTTTAGCATGTTGAAACTTTGTCAGATTGTTTGTCATAGTGAAAGCTAGGCCAAGTTTGAATATAGGTCATGTTGGATCAAAAACTAGGTCACTAGGCTATATTGAAGGAAAATCTTGTTAACACTCTGGAAGCCGCATTTGAAACTTGAGCATGTTGAAACTTTGTCAGAAAGTTTGTCTTGATGATATGGGTCATGTCCGGTCAAAAACTAAGTCACAAGGCCAAATTTAAGGAAAATCTTGTTAACACTCTGAAAGCCACATTTTTTGCTTGAGCATGTTAACATTTTGTCAAAATGTTTGAATAAGTGATACCTAGGCCAAGTTCGAATAAAGGTCATGTTGGATCAAAATCTTGTTAACACTCTGGATGCTACATTTTTGGTTGAGCATGTTGAAACTTTGTCAGAATGTTTGTCTTGATGATATCTAGACTAACTTCAAATATGGGTTTGGTCAGAACAAAAACTAGGTCACTAGGCTATATTGTAGAAATATCTATAGTTAACACTATAGAGATCACATTTTTAACTTGAACTGCTTGAAACTTTGTCAGAAAGTTTATCTTGATGATATCTAGGCCAGGTTTGAATATGTGTCATATCAGGTCAACAATTAGGTCACTAGGTCGCATTTTTGACTTGAGCAGCTTGAAATTTTGTCAGAAAATTTGTCTTCATGATATTGCCATTGGCGCTGAAAGAGTTAAGTCTTAAATAGTCCATTCTCATGGCCCTCTTGTTTCAAAAAGTGTCTATTTGAGGGAAAGGAATAATCTTTCAAAATGATGCTTAAAGAAGATGTAGTTGCATGAGTTTAATCGATAAGAGTCAACCCTTTCCCATATGCAGCAGATGTCGAGTAATCTCCCATTTGCCACAATTTTTACACTTTTATTCAACAATTACACTTTCAATTATGCAGATTTTCTATAATTTGATAGTTGTTTTCAAAGTTGTGTGTTGTATGTGGGAAAGGGATATATGAGCCTCGTCCAGGAAAAAGGGTCTTGTTGCACATTCAGGAGAGACAACAATAACCTACATTACCAGGCGCAGATATTATTCGATGCTTCGGTTGAGCTGTCAATCCAGGGGTTGTGAGTTTGAAATTCTGCTCAGCCAACTTTCTTTCTGACGTTTGACAAAAGTCAATGCGACATGCGTTATTCGTCTTCCACCAATGGGCTAAGTCTATGTGGGAAAGCAGCCAGTTGCTTGAGAAGATTTTTGTGTGGAGTACTGGTGTGAGAAAACTAGGAAATACAAGAGTAGGTGAACTGGACGCCGTGATATGACTGAGAAAATGTTAAAAACGGTGTTAAAACCCCAATCAATCAATCAATCAATATTCTGGATTGTATGGTAAGCATTTGACTGACTGGCTGGTGTCAGGATAAATGAACCGGTAGTACTGGTAACCTAACCAGGAAATGCTGTAATACAACTAAAAATTGTTGAATGCCGCGTAAAACATCATACAACCAAACAAATCTATGCCATGCTTATATGCCTTCAGATTTTCCTTCGGTCAACTGGGTGATACAGTTAGACTGTCCAGAGGATGCGAATACATACATTCACCGTGCTGGACGGACTGCTCGTATTGATAAGGAGGGCGAGGCATTGCTTGTCCTACTGCCTTCAGAAGAACAGGAGATGGTGAAACAATTAGAAGACAAGAGAATACCAATAGAAAAAATAAAGTCAGTAATTTATAGGGTTTTCATGCTGTTCTGCATAATACATGTACATAAAAGTCATAGCTTAATACAGGCATTTTGTCCAACATTTCTAGTTGCCATATGTGTGTTTCTACCCAGTTATTGGCGGCGATAGCAAAATATTTATTTTTTGCATTTAAACTTGATAGTTTGACATAACTACTGCTGCTTTTGAGTAACAGCTTATATATTTTGATACAGTAACCTCAGTGTAATGTCCATGCAATACAATAAACCACGCCCTTCTGTGTCGCCTTTAACCTATGACAATGTCATAGTCATACTTATATATTGTTCTCATATTCTTCATCACCCAGAACATTGTAGAGACTTGGGAAAACACTAAGTCCATTAACCCTTTCCCTCATATACCGTAAATACTCGGTTATAAGTCGCCCTCGACTATAAGACGCACCCCTACTTTGAGGTCTAAAATCTAGGATTTTATGCTGTTCTCTCTAATAAGACGCAGTCAGATTTCTGAGTTTTTTCAACCCCACCGAAAAAAAAAAAAATCGAAAAAGATTCATGTCAAACAAATACGATAAATACTTCAATAAAACATGGTTCTCGATGTAAAACTGGATAATGATACATGAAGATAATAATGAACAAACCTGATTTTATAAATCCAAATAAGCTAAACTAACTAGTCCAAATTTCTTAATATTTGTTTCAATATATAAAAAATAAAAGCGCGAAACATGAACAAAGGGTATTGTTGATGTTGGTGTCTCTATCATGCATTCAACCCTTAAGCCCCATTTCTCCGATTTCACACATGAAAATTAATCCTTTCAATGTTTTCAAAAAATGATGAGTTAAAAGTAAAACAAACACAGGCGTTTGATAGCATTAATACAATTATGCGTGTGATGCATGAATTAAATAGGACAATACATGTTTCTCCTTTTCTGACAATATTTTCAAAAGCTGTCTGCTGCAAATGTGTCAAAAGTTATTGCATTGACGAAGTTTATTAAAAGTGTGTGTAATTCACAGATAGGTGAAGACAAGGGTTTTAAAGGTCTATGGAAAGAAGGTTGGACTCTATGGTTATACGCAAACGGTTGTAATTTCTGCAGGAACATGCTGTAGTTACAACAGATTTGCATTAGCCCTATAAATGTTTGTCGCATGAAAAACACAGGGCTCAATAAATGACGTCACTAATTTACCAGCTGATTAAACCGCGACAAATAAAATACACCCATATATATATAAATTAATGTTAAATTTACGATCCTATTAGCTTGGTAATACTTGTGACTAAACTGCACATACTCTTTTTTATGATGTAGCTCATTTGTCGGGGAAAATGGTTTGCGTAAATAAAGGTCTATATAGATTTCACTCTTACCAATTTTAACATGCATTTATACACATCTGCAGCAGACTTCTTTTGATAGCGCTCCGAGGAGAAATTACTACATTTTCTTTAAATTGGACAAATTAACTTTGAATTGAAAAGGATTTAAAAGGGCATGGTATTTATTTTTCCTTTGTTTAACAGCTTGGAAACTAGATAAAAAAAATGTAAGGAAAGGATGCATCGCTGATAAAAAGCAGTATCTCTTTTTCTCACAACGTTTTCCAACACTGTCTGCTCAGGGCTGTACAAATCCCATAGCCCGACGTCCGGGACAAGTCATAAATCGCATCGGGCAAGTCGCTAATTGCAACATCTCAGTCCCGGACAAGTGGCATTTTCCAAAAATCCACGTCCCATTATATCAACCCATTTACGTAACAGTGAATGTAAATTCCTGTGTCTGGTAGCCCGGCTTAATTACTATCACACATGTCTGTCGTGTATAAATTTGACTGTATGTTGCATGTGAAAAACCACTCGCGCGTGACCATAACAAATCAATAACAGTAGGCGGGGTTAACCACCTGTCAGATCGAGTGATTTCAGCCAACCGAATCGCGTCAGTAATAGTCGATTAACGTGATATATATGTATCCAATAAGGCTGTCCAATCATAAGTGACAATTGTTCCTTGGGGCTGGGTTATTTCATGAAAGCTAGGGAATTACCTATGGATCGGTCTCATTAAAATATTCCCGTAAATGTATTTTGATCCATATTTCTACTTTCGGTATGCGATGTTTGCAAACTGGTGCAAACCGGTTCAGAAAGACTTGGAAGAAATTTTCGCCATGCAGAAGTAAATAAAATAAATTAGATACCATTTAAAGACAATACAACGACTGCTAAAAATTATCTTGCCGTTTATCAATTTGAAATACCTTCAGATCGACATAATATTCGTAATATCAGGGACAAAGAAAATTGTTTGGAATGAAATATATAAATGATTCCCCCCGAGTATGATAATTGCCCAATCACGGCTTTGTTTACCAAAATTAATTAGCATAAACGGCGGGAAAAAAATCATATGACTTAATAGTTGCGATTTCATTGGATGAAATGAGAAATTGGGTGAATGACATTCGCGACCTGACGACCCCGATGTTTACATTCAACGCTGTTTACCGATTTCTAATTCTCAAAGTAGGGAACCATGATTAACATTGCGCAATCATCAAAATGGCGGCTATGTTGCGAATAATACCGCAACACCAATCTGACTATTTAAAGTACCCCGATCTGACTAAATGTAAATGCGTAGCGTTAATAGGAGATGATTTTAATGAGATTGACCGCAACACATTTAACAAATTTAACGTTTTGTTGTCTTTCATTTTTTTTGACAATATTTTTTGATTTAATAAACTACATTGAACCTGATAAATTTGACTTTCGGTTAATAAAATTGAATTTTTTTAATATGTCTTTCTTTGTAAAACTGACCCTCGTATAGAACACTGCCCTGTTTCGGTGAGGGACCTAAATCGGTGACCTTATTATTTTGTTATCTTCAATTTGAAAAGTGCTATTGCATCATTTGACTATGTTGTCTCAAGTTTACATTTCTGTCAATAGCTTTTGAATCTTTTGTAAATATGGATAAAATACATACATTTTATGCAGAATATTTCAAATAACCCAGTGAAAAATAATCTCTTTTCCAAATTTCTTTTTTTTTTTTTAACTGAATGCTGCACTACAGGTCTTTTGCAATAATGTTATTTGAATTGGTCACTACCCTTAAATCATGTACATTGTGTGCTCTTAATGTTATCTTTATACAGATAAGAACTAGAAAAAAAACCCACTAAAAAACAATTAAAACACTCAAGAAACCGCGATCCGGGCTACCACACAATTCTTAAATTTGTCGCATGTTAAACTTGGTGTGCAGAAAAGTGGGACAAGTGAGAATCTTAGCAGGACAAGTGGCATTCTGAAAGTCACTTGTCCTGGACAAGTGGCTGAATTTTTTTTTTGTACAGCCCTGCTGCTACATCTGCATTTAAAATAACAAATACGTGGTAGTGACTACTGTCTACACAATTTACAATGAGGTACCTCCAACTCGATGGTTATATGCAAACGGTTGTAATTTCTCCTGGAATAGGCTGTAGTTACAACCGACTTGCATTAGCCCTAAAACTGTTTGTCGCGTGTAAAGAATAGCCTTAGGAGAGATTAGCATTTTAAACAATTATTTAATCTCGACTTCGGCGCCGCAATTTATATTTTCACAAAAATCAAAATGGCTTCCGATCATGAATAAATCTAAACAATAAAGACAAAAGAGTGTAAATTCATAATTATATTTTTTCTTCTGTTCGGTTTCTAAACAAATCAATTCAATATGTTATTATTATTTCAATCAAACTTCAATTATTCTGTTAAGTCGGCTCTTTATATAAATGACAGCTTTTGAAGATAGGTAGCTCAAACTTGAATTATTCTGTTAAATCGGCTCTTTATATAAATGACAGCTTTTGAAGATAGGTAGCTCGGTGGGTATTTTTTTTTCTGAAATTTTGCTTGACCCGCTTATAAGTCGCTCCCCCAATTTTACTTTCGATTTTGAATGTAAAAAAATGCGTCTTATAACCGAGTATATACGGTAGACGCTTTCTGACACCTCGGCAGCGGGCGGCTTTTTGAAAACATAGTGACAAAAGGAGAAATTGCTCCTTTTGCCACAATGTTTACCACTTTTAGTCATAGGTTATCCATTCAATTTAAAGTCGTCTGCTGCAGAATTGTCGTATGAGGGAAAGGGTTTAACCATGTAACCCTCTCCCACATACAACAAACCTGCTGCAGGTGACTGTGAAAATGTCGAGGGCTTGGCTTAGCTGTTGTAACTAAAAACCTATTTTGAAAACGCTGGTTTAGGGGCAATTTTGACCCCTTTGTAAACATTGCAAATTTAGGTGCCATTGCTCAGAACGAGCAATGGCACCTAAATTTCCATTGTTTACCAAGAAAAATTATTTAACGCTATTTAAGACTTTATGGTATGGTGATTAACCTTGGGAAAAATTTTAGTTACAACCGTTTCACGCCAAGCCCTCGATGTCTATGCAGAAATATGGAATATCTCTACAAATGAAAGTATATTTATTGAAAAGAGTGGAAAACATTGTGGCAAAAAGAGAAATTGAGAAAATTATGAGAAATTTCTTCTTTTGCTACAATGTTTTCAAAAGTCGTCTGCTGCAATTGCATCAAATGCATCTGTAGATGTGAAAGAGGGGTCTTAATAACTGATGGTGAAAATGAAAATTCATCTTCTTTAAAGAAACCGAAATCTCACCTTTAACCCATTTCTGTTGCAGACGACTTTTGAAAACATTGCAGTTAAAGGTGAAATTGCTCAATACGACTCAAAAACTCTTTTGTCAAAAAGCTACTTCATGTTTTTCCAGATTTTTTCAACCTGTTCATCTGTTGATTGTTACGTAGACAACATTTGAAATATCATGTGAAGTAATGGGTTCAAAGTTTGATAAAAAAAAAATGCAATTACAATGCATTTGTTTACTTATATAGATGATTTATGTTCATAAACATATTCCATAGACTTTAAAGATTCTTATATGACTGAATGGCATATGGTGAAAAGAGAAGATCAAAATCAGACTGAGGGAATGGCTGATTTGAATCTTTGCTAATTGCAAAATCCTGGAGCAGAAGGTTGTTTCTTGTGTAAAGTGGCCCATTGGTCTCTTCACTTTAACCTTTTCCCACATAAAGACGCTTTCTGACGCCTCTGCGGCAGACAGCTTTTTGAAAAACATGTTGACAAAAGAATAAATTTCTCAAAAGAATAAATTTATCAAAACAAAATATTTCTCCTTTTGTCAACATGTTTTCAACTCTATTCAATTATTGTACTTTCATTTAAAGGGAGTTTCCAATTTTGTTCGGGTATGTTTTCAAAGTCATCTGCTGCAGATTTATTGTATGTAGGAAAGGGTTAACCAATTCATAATGCTTAATCCGACCAGCCTGTGTGTTACTACTATGGCTTTTGATCAGAGCCTTTACCAAGAAATAGTTTCTGACCTCTTTTATTTGGAAAAGTAGGGCAAATTTAAACCCCTCTCTGCATTTGTGTGTGTTTCAGTGTTAACCAGAGACGTGTATTCAGTATACAACACAAAATTGAAGCTAACTGTGCTTCAGATGTGAACCTGAAAGAAAGTGCACAGAGGGTAAGTCAGCATATTTCAGTCCACTACAGATTTAAAACCATTTTACCTGATTTAACCCTTTCCCTCATACGACAATTCTGCAGCAGACGACTTTGAACGTATTTTGTCAAAACATAGAAAATCTCCATAATTGAATGGATAACCTATGACAAAAAGTGGAAAACATTGTGGCAAAAGAAGAAATTGCACGTTTTGTGCAATTTCTTCTTTTGTCACTATGTTTTCAAAAAGCTGTCTGCTGCAGAGGTGTCAGAAAGCGTCTATATCAGGGAAAGGGTTAAATATTTTAATAGTAGTCTGGTCTGGAAAAAAGAATATGTAGGATAATAGAAATTAAGAAATGTCAATTATGTAATATACATGTAGTATAGAAAATTTGCTGTAGAGGCATATTGTCTTTATCAGGGAAAGGGGTGATGCAAGGTACTGTGGTCTTATTTATAGTCTCATGGAATTATTTTGTGCAGAAGTAAACCTTCCAATTGTTGTATAGAATGCCTAGGCATTATGGCACAGTGGAATTATATGTGTCCATTTAACCTTTCATTTCGAAAATTAAGTTTCTTTTTGAACACTGGTGGTCATTTTTAAAATGATTTAGGGTCTTTCGGAAGAGTTCTCGAGTACCCGAGTACTAATATTTTAAAACAGGAATTTTGCAAAAGTATGTTTGACTCTCCAAAAGCATATCACTTACTACAAAGACCCTTTATTGTTATTGAATACTGAAAAATACCTAACAATTGAAATGCCATATATAAAAAATAAAATGTATTGACAAATTCTATCATATTTTAGATGTTCTGACCAGTGTTTATCTATATATATAGGATGCAATTGAAAGAATGTTAAGATTTTGTACTTAAATAATTGTAAGATAGAAATACCTACATTATTGAAGACATTTTGTTATGATATGTCCTTTATATGATAACTTAGGAGAATATTTCTTTCCACAAAATTGGAATAACAATCTACCATCTTTACATCGGTCAACCCTTAGAAGCTTTCTGCCGCCTCTGCAGCCGACGGCTTTTGAAAACATTGTGAAAAACGGAAATTGCTTGTTATCTCCTTTTGCCACAATGTTTTCAACTCTAGTCAATAATAATAATAATATTATTGCACATATAATGTTTTCAAAGTTGTTCGCTGCTTATTCATTGTATGTGGAAAGGGTTAACACAATCATGAATTGTCGAAACAAAACCTTAATTTATATCCTGCCTAGATAGCTAACATTGGCATTTTATGAGAGACATTCACATGCAAGATTTTGGTTTATTGTTTGTTTAACCCTTTCCCACATACAACAAATCTACAGCAGACGACTTTGAAAACATACCCAAACAAATTTGGAAACTCGCTTTAAATGAAAGTACAATAATTAATTATAGTAGAAAACTTGGTGACAAAAGGATAAATTGCTTGTTTTGAGCATGTTTTGAAAGAGGCGTCAGGAAGCGTCTATATGTGGGAAAGGGTTAAAATGCTCAGTTCTATTGTTTACCAAGATGCTCTGAAAATATCTATTAAAGGAAAATGATGCATTACAGAATATTTCAGGAAGAGTTGAAAAATTGAATTGATTTTTTTTTTCAATTAACAGCTTAATTTATGATAGAGTTAAAACATAGTGAGAAAAGGAGGAATTTCTCACCTTGAAAGATGTCTTCTGTTCCTCTAATGCTTTAACAGTCAAATGCTGCAGAGGCAGGAAAAGTCTGTAATAGGAAAAGTGTTCTCCCTGATTTCATTATTTTGAACATGTGAGCAAATAATACAATCTTTTTTCCAGGCGTTTGTAGCCTACATTAAGTCTGTGTTTTTAATGCACAACAAGAAGGTGTTCAATGTGCATGCCATTGATGTTGAAGCATTTTCAAGGTAAGTAAATCTACTGTTTCAGGGCTGAGGCTGATCTTGGTCTTTTAATGCATGGTAAAATTATAATAAATGATCTATCATATTTTCTTTTATGTCCCTACTAAAATAAATGGATGAGGTTCATTCACTTTGATGGGAAAGGGAAGTTGTATTATGACAAGAATGAATTTGTTTCTTGTCAGACTATCTGATAAGAGTTACTGCCCATGGAATTAGAAAATTTCACTCCACATCCTGTGTCCATCTGGCATCAGTTCAAATCTTTTTCTCTCAAACTATTTCAAAGTAATTTCACAGGAAGATTCCCTAGGTGGCCCTCATTAAAAAAGTGTTCAAATAATTCAATTCCAACTAGAACTAGAAGGGGGCGTTGCTTGTTTTCCTTGTATACATACATGATATCGTAAGAACATTGAAAACTGTGATTTCATTCAATCAGGACCGAGCGATTTAGGACCATCATGGTCCTCTTGTCTTTGCAATACCTTATCTAGAGCTCTCATTGTATGTCTGTTTAAACAGGTCACTTGGATTGGCTATAACACCGAAGTTAAGATTTCTCAAGAAAGATCAGATAAGACTAGAAGAGAAAGAAAAAAAAGAAATTGTCAACAAAGAATCTAAATCAGACAGAAAAAAAAAAGTTGTTACAAATTCTAGTTCTGAGTCAAACAGTTCTTCAGGGAGTGAAAGTGAGTCTGATGATGACAGTAATTCTGACTCTGGTTCAGACTTAAGTTCAACAAAATTAGTGAAAAGTGATAAAGACAGTGAAAGTTTTAAATTTGATGTGGATGATTCTGGAGATGAATTGTTTACTGTACGTAGGAATGTGACTATTGAGGATACCGGCGAGGAACCGGTTACTGAGGTAAGTGTTCTCAATGTTGATATTGTAATTTATAGGGACTGATAGGCTTAACCCTTACCCTCATCTAGACGCTTTCTGGCAGCAGACGGCTTTTTGAAAACATAGTGATAAAAGAAGAAATTG
This sequence comes from Serripes groenlandicus, assembly GCA_031761405.1. Taxonomy (NCBI): domain Eukaryota; kingdom Metazoa; phylum Mollusca; class Bivalvia; order Cardiida; family Cardiidae; genus Serripes; species Serripes groenlandicus. Next base: position 36,314,014 of record JASEVX010000005.1, read on the forward strand.
CTCAAAACGAGCAATTTCTTTTTTTGCCACAATGTTTTCCACTTTTAGTCGTAGGTTACCCATTCAATTGTAGAAATTGTCTATTTTTTTGACAAAATATGTTCAACGTCGTCTGCTGCAGATTTGTCATTTGGGGGAAAGGGTTAAGTCAATTTCATCTGTTTCCCACATCTGCTGCAGAAAACTTTGCTCACGGTGAGCAATTTCATTTTGTCACAATGTTTTCAACTGTATTCAATAATCATACTTTCATTTATTTCCATTTTTTTATGTAGATATTTTTAAGTTGTATGTGGGAAATGGAGTAGTCCTCAGTGGCAGTAATTAAAACTTAACCCTTTCCCTCATATAGACGCTTTCTGATGCCTTTGAGGCAGACAGCTTTTTTAAAACATAGTGACAAAAGAAGAAATTGCTCAAAATGAGCAATTTCTCCTTTTGCCACAATGGTTCACACTTTTAGTCATAGGTAATTCATTCAAATATAGAGATTTTCTATTTTTTTACAATATATGTTCAAAGTCGTCTGCTGCAGAATTGTTGTATGAGGGAAAGGGTTAAACATTTTGTCACACCGACAAGAAAGCTGCAGCAGACGAATTTGAAAATGTATCGGCAAATTTTTGGAAATACTGTATAGATGAAAGTATAATCTTTGAATAAAGACAAAAACATTACGACATTACGAAAAATTGATCATCATGAGCAATTCTTCTTTTGTCGTCTGCTGCAGATATGGGAAAGAATTAAGTATTAATTGAAATACAGGTAGTTTTTGTTGTTTGAAAATGTTTAACCCAAAATTCTTGAGACAGTCTGTTTAAAACTTTGAACACCACAAGGTAATTTATATAAGGCAATAACACTATAATGCATTATGTTGATAAAGTCAAACTTCTTTTGTTAAATCGAAGTACTCTTGAGTACTGGAAGTTGGGTTCACATGAAAATGCCTAAGATTAAATCAATTTAACCCTTTCCCTCATATAGACGCTTTTTGACGCCCCTGCAGCAGTCAACTTTTTGAAAACATAGTGACAAAAGAAGAAATTACTCAAAATGAGCAATTTCTCCTTTTGACAAAATGTTTTCCACTTGAAGTCACAGGTTATCCATTCAATTATAGAGATTTTCCATTTTTTGACAAAATATGTTTTAAGTCGCCTGCTGCAGAATTGTAGTATGAGGGAAAGGGTTAAGGATGTTGAAAGTACAAAAGAAAACATGGATAATAGTGTGTGAAGTGTTACGAAAAATGATAAGGGTCAATATTCTGTTCATTTTGTTTACACACTAACTGCATACAAAATAGAAAAAGAAACTGTTTTTGATTAATAGAAATGTGTATTGAAATTTTTTTGGGTTTAAAGCTTAAATTCCTATTTGTTTGAGTGCCTACATAAATGTAATAGTTCATTAAACTGTCCTTCAACAGTAGATCAACTACTTATGTTAACTATCCCTTGAAAATTCAGTGAAACAGGTCCTGAAGAGATATTTTCCTTGTATATTGTAATGCGTAATACAGAACCAAGTGTGGACTCCACAACTAAAGAGTTATTTTAATTTTAATATGTTAAATATCATAAACATTAAATTTTATTTATATAATTTTTTTATTATTATAAAATGGATAATTTTCGGCGGGATATTTATTTATCCAAGATTTAAAGCGAAAAACAAGGGTTGACCTCCAATTCTTCAGCCGATACTGAGCATGATTACATGTATGTGACTGGTGTCTCCGGCCATCTCATGGAAGTAACCGAAATTTGTTTAACATGCAAAATTATCTTCTGAATCAAAACCATAAAAAGTGTGTTTTCAGAGGCATGTTTTCAACAGTTACTGCGTTATTACGAAGTTTTCATATCTAACATTTGTCATTTATCTATTTTGAGTATTTAATTACAATTGGTGAACTTTTTTACAGTGTGCACACTTTTTTGGGGTTGTACGATCAACAACCGTTATATTCGTTTTGATTGCATAAGTCTGAGGTTCACATATATAACTAACCTATCGCTATGTGTTTCAGGTCACTCTTGAATATTTAATGAAGAATTCCAAGAAGTTCCAACGAGTGAAAACAAAGAAACAACTAGCCGACTTGTTAAAAAAGAAGAAAATCAGTATAAACAAAAAAACTAAGTTTGACGATGATGGTGAGGTAGGTTTGGAGTTTTTCATTTTACAACAAAGGACTAGATAAGGGGAAGTAAACTGGTCTTCTCCCAACAATATTTTTCTTATTTCTCAACGAAACCCTATGTTGTGTGTACTCAAAAGAATCATCTCACTGAGACAATCCTTTTGAGTACACACAGCATGCCATAGGGCTTGAGTGTCAAATAAAGATTTTAGGGCATGAAAAACGGCCCTTATCTGGAACTCAGTATAACCCCAGATACATAGTATATGGGGGGCTATATAGGAGTCACGCTTGTCTGTCGGTCCGTTGGCCTGTAGACATTTCTTGTGAACATTATTTCTCAGCAAACCTTTGTCAGAATTCAAAATAACTTCACAAGAATGATTTATACCAAGCCTTGTGCATATTGTCGGCGTGTTGCACTGGAATTATTTTTAAATGAGTTATGGCCCCTTGAATTTCTCATACATATGTATATTGTCAGGCACCAGCTGGGGGTATTCATCACCTATAGTGATATTTTAATATTACAAGTTCTTGCAACTCTATATTATACATTTTCCACTTGCAAACATAGTTTACACATCTGCAGCAGACAACTTATGCCACAGTTTGTTCAACTCTATTCAGTTATTATTAGTTTATTACACATTTATTTATGGAAAATTGGGCATTTTATTTTGATATTATTTTCTTAAAATATTATGGAAAACTGAAAATTTGAGGCAAGTTGGTTAAACCACTTTTGTAGAACAAAATATCTTTTAAGAATCTATTTAACCCTTTCCAGCATATAGACACATCTGTAGCAGACAACATTTGAAAACGTATCGACAAAGACAGAAATTTTGCCAGAGTGTCATAGAGATTTCCTATACTTTTGACCAGATGTTTTGTATGTGGGAAATGGTTAAATGTTTTGTCTATCTGTTATATTTTTATCCTTGGCTAAGCATATTTTTGTTTTTATATATATATAAGTAACAATGATTAGTTAGCCCTTTCCCAAATACAACAAATCTTAAGCAGACGACTTTGAAAACAACAATATTGAAATATGTAGAAAGTTTCAAACATCTTGGCAAAAGTATGATCAATCTCTATAAATGACAGAATAATTAGTGAGTAGAGTTGAGAAGCATTCTGGCAAAAGGGGAAATTGCTCATCATGAGCAATTTTTCCTTTTGGCACAATGTTTTTAAAAGACGTCTGCTGCAGAGGCGTCAGAAAGCTTCTATATGTGGGAAAGAGTTTAATCAGAAAATATTTTCATTTAACAGATAGAGACAAATGCACTGAAGGCAGCCCTGATGAGCGGCGATATTGATACATCTGATGAAGAGGAAGTTGGAGGTGGTATTAACTTAGTGGCAGCTAAAAAACGAATGGAGAAGGAAGATCTGGCAGACAAAGAGATATACAGACAGAAAATAAAGAAAGATCACAAGGTTTGTACGGGAAAATAAGCTGGATAGAGCATATTGATTTCATATTCCTTGTTGCGTAACAATAAAGTAGACTCATAATGAGCTTGTACATATGCAGATTATTCAAGTTGTGTCATTTTAGCCAATTCAGAGCTCTAGATGACATGCTTATTTTACATTCAAACCCTATATTAGGGGTACTCAAAAGAATAGCATCTAATCGATTACCCATAATATAGGGGTAAAATATGAAACAAGAACTTGGTCAAGAGTTCTGTATTTTCCTTTTAAAATTGCTCTTGTCCCAAACAACATTATGATTAAATTGTTGGTACTTCAAATATTTTGTTCTCACTTGGGCGATTCATTTGGGTGATCACAATACAGGGTCTTGTTGGCTGATCTGAAAAAATTGTAAGGATTAAGAATGGGCGTTACACTCCCACTTATCTAGACATAGGTTAACCCTTTCCCTCATACAGACGCTTTCTGACGCCTCTGCAGCAGATGGCTTTTTGAAAACATGGCGACCGATGAAGAAATTGCTCAAAACATGCAAATTCTCCTTTTGTCACCATGTTTTCTATTCTATTCAATTAAGGGTGTTTCCAATTTATTTTCGGGTATGTTTTCAAAGTCGTCTGCTGCAGATTTGTTGTATGTGGGAAAGGGTTAAATCCTACGATTTTTCTTGACACTTTTTCACATGCATCAAATCTGCCACAGGTAAATTTGAAAACATGCAGCAAAAAGTATTGAAGATCTCAATAAATTGAAGCATACATATTGAATAGAGTTGAAAACACTGGCAACTCGAGGCATTGCTCATTTTGATTTTGTCTGTTGGTGGGAAAGGCAGTTAACCCTTTCCCTCATAAGACAATTCTGCAGCAGACGACTTTGAACATATTTTGTCAAATAATGGAAAATCTCTATAATTGAATGGATAACCTATGACTAAAAGTGGAAAACATTGTGACAAATGGAGAAATTGCACGTTTTGTGCAATTTCTTCTTTTGTTCTATGTTTTCAAAAAGCTGTCTGCTGCAGAGGCGTCAGAAAGCGTCTATATGAGGGAAAGGGTTAAGTTAGGCAGACAGTGAAGATTCTGGCGAGACTGCATATCTTCACTGTGCACATTTGCAACAAACCTCAAATCACCTGACATGGTATAAAAAAAATGAACGCCTCGTGGTGAAGAGGAAGAGCGTCTGCCTTGAGTGCGGCAGGTTAGTGGGTTCGATCCCTGGCTGGATCATACCAAAGAAAATGAGAGTAATGGCTGCCCTCCTAGGGGCTCAGGGTTGCGGGTTAGCATTACGACTGGCTGACTGGTGTCAGGATAAATGGACCAGTATTCCTGATAATTTACCGAGGAACGCCGTGATATAACTGACATTATTTTATTTAAAGTGGCGTAAAACGTCAACAAATCAATCAAATTCATATGCAGCTGTGATGATCACACTTAGTGATCAACAAAGAAACATGAGAAAATGTATCTCTACATAAATATTTTATTTACAGGAGAAGCGTATGAAGTTAAAGGAAGAAAGAAGAGAGAAAAGGGCACTGAGAAGAATGGAACAGGTAACTTAACCCTTTTCTTTGTAAATACTGACTTTCTTTTTAGCTTGTCTGTTTTTCTTAGAAAAAAAGTGGGGGTATTGTGGTACCCTTGGCGTGGTCATTAGTGTCTGCGTTGTCACAAAACTTTAAGCCTACCCCATTACTCAAAACACGTTCAACATTTTAAATGAAACTTGGTAAACATGTTCCTAGGAACAATATGTCTGTCTGTATTAAGTCCCATAACTCTGGCTTTAATAATTATTGAGTAATGCCCCTTTTTTGAACTTAGAAAAACAACTAGCGTTTCCCGAATTTTAATAACTTGAATACATATGTGTATTTTGTAATTTTTGAATAGGTGAGAACACATTGTTCATGAAGAATAAAGCCGTATGAATGGAAAAGTTGGCCTCAGGGCTTCATGTCATTATTATCCTGATTCTCAATTGAAAAAAATTGATGAAAAAGCAGTCATATTGTTCAGTTTTTCCTTTTTCAACAATGTTTTTAAAAGTGGTACACTGCAAAGGCCTAAAATGTTATCTGTATAGGGAAAGGGTTGAAACGTGATTTCACCCTTTCCAACGCATTTGCAGCAGACGAAAAGAGCAATTTCTCCTTTGCCTCAATGTTTTCAACTTTTTTCAGTAATTTTGCCTTCAATTAAAGAGATTTTCTGTGTTTTCATCTAAATGTTTCTAAAGTCGTCTGCCTATCAAAATCTACTGTTTGGAGTCTTCCACCTCCACTGTGTAGGACTTGTGTTGGAATCATGGCAATTAGTATAAATCAACACAGATTTAACAGCTAGATGACAACCATATCTTCTTTATTTCAGGGTGATGATGATGATGGCCATGAAGTAGAGGTCAAACTCCCATCCGATGGTGAAGAGGATGATGACAACGCTGATCCTTTATCATTTATACCAGACCCAGATAAAGTGTATGATGGGAACAAGTCGGATGACTCCGATAGCAGTGATTCTGAAGCAGACAGGTATGGATCTTTGTTATTAGCTCAACAAACTCAACAATTATTAAACATATACTCTTAACACTAGTATCTTTATGGTCAAATGAAAATTAATTTCTGGCATCCAATCAGAAAGAAGTTTTGTTATGATTCAAACAAAAATTTCCTGCTAAACCATTGTGCCATTTCAACTATATTTCAAAGGAATGTTTGTTTGGTGGTCGTCTTTAAAAACTTTTTCAAAGAATTATTGTAAATTATATGAAGAATTTAAATTGCTGTGGTATAAAAACCATGGAGTTTATTATTGTCTCCTTTGGGAAGGCAGCCAGCCCTTTCCTGATGCAAATGACTTTCAATGCACTTGAAGCAGAGTTCCTTGGAGAACATTTTGGAAAAAAAGAATAAATGAAACCAGAGATTTACATAATTGTACAATGTTTTTAACCCATTACTTCACATGGCTTTTCATAGGTCGTCTGCTTCACAATCATCAGGCGAGCAATTTCACAAATCTAGAAAACTGAAAGAATTATATTGATAAAGAGTTGAAAATATTGCAATAAAAGGTGAAATTGCTCGTTTTGAGCAATTTCACCTTTTATTGCAATGTTTTCAAAAGTCGTCTGCAACAGCATGCGTCAAATGTCGTCTGTGTGAAGTAATGGGTTAACTGTGTAGCAACATATTATTTCCAATTTTCTAAATGTTTCACTTCTTTTTTTTTATTAGATTTTTTGAAAAGAGATGACTCTTAAAGTAATATATCGGGTTTTGAGAATGTTGTCCAAAATACAATTGAGAGAAAGTCCTAGATATACATGTACATGTTTATGTGAAATTCCAACTGTGATATTACTGAAATACTGTTATATTTGATATTTAAGCCTTTCTTATACACACCAAATCTGCATTACGTAAAGATATTGAAAGTCTCTCTGAATTTAAAAGAATAAATGTAAACATTGCGGCAAAAGGAGAAATTTCTCAGTGAAATTTCTTCCCTTACTGCAATGTTTTCCAGTCATCTGCTTAAGTTGGTCAACATTTATCTGAAAGTTGGAAAGGGTTAAACCTCAAACGATCAATAATCACCTTAACATTTATTAATATTCTATCAGACCGACCCCAATAAAGAGAAGAAAAGTGGCTTCAAGTTCAACAGATGGTGATGAAAGTGAAGAAGTGGAGGAGGCAGATGGTAGTGATGATGATGAGGAGGAGGCGGACGAGGAGGATACAGGACAGACCTTGAAAACAGATGAAGAATATGCTTTAATGTTGTTACAAGGGAAGAGATAATAAACAATCAAGAAACATTGAGAGATGTTGAACTTTGTTTTTTCCAATGTTTTTACCGTCTCCCACATAACATACAACGAATTGCAGCAGACGACTTAATAAATATTGTGGCAAAAGTATGAAAGATCACTTATGAAATAATAGTTATTGAATAGATTTGAAAACATTGTGACAAAAAGAGAAATTGATCATCATGAGCAATTTCTCCTTTTTGCCACAATGTTTTCAAAAGTCGCCTGCTTCAGATGCATCTGCAGCTGTGAAAGGTTTAAAGGCAATATTTTACATTAAAATTAAAATTCCCTCCTAAACTCTGTGTTCGGCTTTTTTGTTACTAACATTTTCAACAAAGATGAAAACCGGGTTATACTAGATTGACGATGTTGTTGCTTGTTAATAGTGACTTTGATGCATGTTTAAAAATTAATTGTTTCATATCTTCATTTATAAGAGATTCCTTTTGTAGGTTGGTATCTTTGGTATAGACTGCTAGAGCTGTATTGTATTTTAGATCACTTGCCTGCAGGTCACTATAACCCTTTCCCACATACAGATGCTTTATGACGCCTCTGCAGCAGATGACTATTGAAAACACAGTGGCAAAAGGAGGAATAATTATTGCTCATTTATGGAGATTTTTCTATTTTTTGCCAAGATGTTTTAAAGTCGTCTGCTGCAGATATTTTGTATTTGAGAAAGGGATAACTAAAAAACACCTGATTAACTTAGCAAACATTGGGACTATATGTGTTGCTCACAACTGACGAGCCAACCGTGGGATTATATGTGGCGCTCACAAATGACAAGCCAACCGTGGGATTATATGTGCCGCTCACAAATGAAAAGCCAACGTTGGGATTGTATGTGGCGCTCACAAATGACCAGCCAACCTTGTTGTATGTGGTGCTCACAAATGACAAGCTAACCTTTGGATTGTATGTGGTGCTCACAAATGGCAAGCTAACCTTTGGATTGTATGTGGTGCTCACAAATGACAAGCCAACCTAGGGATTTATGTGGTGCTCACAAATGACAAGCAAACCTTGAGATTGTAGGTGGCGCTCACAAATGACAAACCAATATTATGATTGAAGGAGGTACTCACAAATGACAAGCCAACCTTGGGATTTATTGTGGTGCTCACAAATGACAAGCCAGCCTTAGGATTGTATGTGGCCTACACATGACAAGCCAACATTGGGATTGAAGATGGTGCTCACAATTGACAAGCCAACCTTGTGATGGAATGTGGTGCTCACAAATGGCATGCCAACCTTGGGATTGTATGTGGCACTCACAAATGACAAGTCAACCTAGGAATTGTATGTGGTGCTCACAAATGACTAGCCAACCTAGGGATTGTATGTGGTGCTCAAAAATGACAAGCCAACCTAGGGATTGTATGTGGCACTCACAAATGACAAGTCAATTTTGGGATTGTATGTGGGGCTCACATATGACAAGTCAACCAAGGGATTGTATGTGGAGCTCACAAATGACAAGTCGACCTAGGAATTGTATATGGCGCCCACAAATGACAACTCAATCTATGGATTGTGTGTGGCACCCACAATTGACAAAGCGACCTATGGATTGTATGTGGCGCCCACAAATGACAAGTCAACCTATAGATTGTATGTGGCACCCACAAATGACAAGTCAACCTAGGGATCGTATGTGTTGCCCACAAATGACAAGTCAACCTAGGGATTGTATGCGGCGCCCAAGAATGACAAGTCAACCTAGGGATTATATGAGGCGCCCACAAATGACAGGTCAACCTATGGATTGTATGTGGTGCCCACAAATGACAGGTCAACCTATGGATTGTATGTGGTGCCCACAAATGACAAGTCGACCTATAGATTGTATGTGGCGCCCACAAATGACAAGTCAACCTAGGGATTGTATGTGTCGCCCACAAATGACAAGTCAACCTGGGGATTGTATGCGGCGCCCACAAATGACAAGTCAACCTGGGGATTGTATGCGACGCTAACAAATGACAAGTCAACCATCTCCCTGAAACTGACGAAATAGTTTACATATGTGCAGCAGGCCAATCTTTGAAAGCCGCTAACAATCATGTTTTCAAAAGTCTATATCAGACATATACACACACTTTTCCAGGTGTTACATTTTTTTCCTAATATATTTTCAAAGCAGAAAAAAATCACATTGGGTAAACAGTTAAAGGCAATTGGTACTTATTAAAACTTAGTGTGTAAAGTATTTATTTAGAGAGCTAACTTCGTAGATAGATAGCATATGATGAGAATATGTTTTCAATCAATTAAGATCTCGATGGTAAAAGTCGGGAGTTATGTTTCAAAAAGTATAATTCAATGTAGCATTTCTTTTCTATATAAGAACGAAGCCATTTGCGTGAAAAGAAAAATGTACAATGTAATATACACTCGATTGCAATGCCGTTTTCAACAGTATTTTAACTATATCACAGTAGCCAAATTCCATAACCAGATGTGTACTAGCTCAAACGCACCTTTACTCCATACGTCATTTTTCCACAGCAACTTGCTACGTTCCCCCATAGACTAAGCCCCAGAGTTCGAAAATGAATTTTACAATCATTGGAAAAGATGAATGGCTAATATCGCAGATTGAGATCAGTTTGCACACAGTTTTCTTGTGGTAATGACCATTCTCCAGATAATCGTAATGTGGGTTTTAACCCTTTCCCACATACAACAAGTCTGCAGCAGACGACTCTGAAAACATAGTGACAACAACCTGATAAATCTCCATAAAAGATGGCTTAATTGTTAAATAAAGTTGAAAACATTGTGACCAAAGGAAATTGCTTATCATGAGCAATTTCACCTTTGGCCACAATATTTTCAAAAGTCGTCTGCTGCTATTGCGTCAAAATGCGTCTGCAGATGGGAAAGGGTTAACTTTACAAACAACTCCACAGCACAAGATGGCCAACAGAGCTAAAAGATCAAAGTTTTTCAAATGACATCTCGGTCTAAACCGCTGGCCCAATTTCTAAATAAAATACTGTAAAAGTTCCACTAGTGGCCCTTTGTCAAACGAATTCAAACGGTTCCCGCTTTACCTGCACAAGATGGCTACCTGCGTTTAATCTTGAAAAATCTTTAAACCGCATCTCCTCCTTAAACACTGGCACTTTATAATGTAAACGTTTATTTGCTCTCTTCCAGCAGTGTTCAAATCGTACCGCTGTGCTGCAGAGGGATGGCCATCGCCCCTGTTTGGATTCATACTGATTTCACAGAAATGTCTGTTTAGCTCTCTACAAGACTGTTCATCGCATTGTTATTTGTGGAAAAAAAACCTGTATCTTGGCTTCTGTTTAAAATATTGATGCGTCAATTGAGCGCTATTGGATCATTATGGTCCTCTTGCATACATCGGACCGCCTCTGTGTGGGAAGTCACGGGTTCGATCCCCGCCCGACTGACTCGCTGGTATCAGGATAAATGTACCAGTAGCACTGGTAACTTTACCAGGAAATGAAATGATAGAACTGAAAATTATTGTTGACAGCCGCGTAAAACCCCAAACACTCGATCTATTGTATACATCTACTGAGAAGTGTTTCCATAAAGCACTGTGTAAAACAGCTATTTCTCTTTCACTACGTTCTCCTTTTGATCTATGCACTTCACAAATCAACCATTTGACCAGTGCAGAACCAGATCAACATTCGCCAACGCGCGAATGATTCAGAATGATTCAAAAACTCCTGTCAAACATTGGCCAGATGGATGAAATGACGTGTGTGCACAGGTAAATATTTCTCTACACCTTCCATTGATATGCGAAGGTTTGTTTCGCTGGACTAGTAAAACACTCCAGAACACACCCATGGACAAATTGTAAATATTGTTTGGAATCTTTTACCTCATGAGGTACGTTTAAAGTCGAATCCAATTCCTTGTCCAAAATAGTTTCAATGTTGCATGTATTGAGGTTGTTCTTCCAGTTTTCCAGATGAAAGAAAATGTATTCAAACGTATCAAAGCAGACGACTGTTACACTCTTGCATCATGTAAAGGGTTTACAAAACTCGTTTTACTGCTTCCGACCAAGTTTCGTATCTCAATCTGACTACTAATTAACCTATATAAGTATAGGCAGTCATTGTTGTGAACAGAAAACATGCTTATAGGCAAACCGCTGTAACTCAATCGCGATAGTACATGTCGTTGCGTCCATTTTGGCATTTATTCATTACCAAATGCAGACACATTTTCATTTCAGCTAACGTCTTTAGTAAACAGCTAGATAAAAGGAGAAATCGTCCACCGTGAGTTCTCATTTTGCTTATGATTTCAAATCTAATCAATTTTTATACTGTCATTACTAGAGGTTGGCCATATATTTTCGCCTAGATGTTTTCAAAGAAATCTCCTGCAGATTTGTATATGTGGGAAAAGGTAAACCAACTAGTTGTTTTTATGACTCCATTTAAATGAAGTATTTTGGGAAATAAGTGAGCGACTGCCTATTTCCTAGATGCAATCTTATGACTGATCTTTATATTCGCATTACTTATTGATGGCATACAGTAGATGTTAATTAACCCTTCACGACTCTTACAACTCAGTAAGACAGACATGTTACATACTTGTAAAGAATGATGTGTAGAGGACTGGTGCGGGAAACACATGAATAAGTAAAATGACCATCGTAGTATATGTGAAATACTGTTGAACACTCAGATATGTATGTGTCTATGATGTTTTGAAGAATTAACATGTGGTCGCATTATTCATATTTGAAGCAAATATTTTATTTCAATCATTATATATCTGAGCGGTGCTCTGAAAAACAACATTAAGGCTTTTGCAGCCACTATAGATTAATTTAAAGGAGTTTTCAAGAACTTCTATTAAGATCCAATAGCATAGTTGCACAGGCATAATTTGTTTACAGGTGTAATGATCAAACTAATGTCGGTTTTCCCGGAGCACCGCTCACAGAAACATATATATACACACAAGAGTTTTGTCAATTAAAGTTAAAACTTCTATTCTAGTTTATGGTACCAAGATCACATAATCTTAAATGAGTAAAGCGTTAAGCTCAACTTCGAAAGACATACTTCGTCTGTATGAGGGATGCTAATTAAGACAGCCGTCTGTATGAGGTCGCGAGTTAAAATCAATGGATGTCAATTTATACAGCCGTCTGTATAAGGACGCGAGTTAAAGTCAATGGATGCCAATTAAGACATCCGTCTGTATGAGGACGTCAGTTAAAGTCAATGGATGCCAATTTATACAGCAGTCTGCACGAGGTCGCGAGTTAAAGTCAATGGATGCCAATTAAGACAGCCATCTGTATGAGGACGCGAGTTAAAATCAATGGATGACCATTTATACAGCCGTCTGTATGAGGTCGCGAGTTAAAGTCAATGGATGCCAATTAAGACAGCCGTCTGTATGAGGTCGCGAGTTAAAGTCAATGAATGCCAATTATGACAGCCGTCTTTTTGAGGTCACGGGTTAATGTCAAGAGATGCCAATTTATACAGCCGTCTGCCAAGGTCCCGAGTCAAAGTCAATGGATGCCAATTTATACAGCTGTCTGCACGAGGTCGCGAGTTAAATTTAATGGATGCCAATTATGACAGCCGTCTATTTGAGGTCGCAAGTTAAGGTCAATGGATGCCAATTTAGACATCCGTCTGTATGAGGACGCGAGTTAAAGTCAATGGATGCCAATTTATAAAGCCGTCCGTATAAGAACGCGAGTAAAAGTCAATGGATGCCAATTTAGACATTAGACAGCCGTCTGTATGAGGTCGCGAGTTAAAGTCAATGGATGCCAATTAACATAATTAAGACAGCCGTCTGTATGAAGACTGGAATTAAAGTAAAATGAATGCCAATGGATGCCAATTTATACAGTCGTCTGTAAGAGGTCGCGAGTAAAAGTCAATGGATGCCAATTTATACAGCCGTCTGTATAAGAATGCGAGTAAAAGTCAAATGAAAGTCAATGAATGCCAATTTATACAGCCGTCTGTAAGAGGTCGCGAGTAAAAGTCAATGGATGCCAATTTAGACAGCCGTCTGTAAGAGGTCGCGAGTTAATGTCAATGGATGCCAAGTAAGACAGCAGTCTGTATGAGGTCGCGGGTTAATGACTACCAATTAAGACCGCCGTCGCGAGTTAAAGTCAATGGAAGCCAATTTAGACCGCCGTCTGTATCAGGTCGCGAGTTAGAGTCAATGGTTGCCAATTTAGACAGCCGTCTGTATGAGGTCGCGAGTTAAAGTCAAGGGGTGCCAATTAAGACATCCGTATGTATGAGATCGCTGGTTAAAATCAATGGATGCCAATTTAGAAAGCCGTCTGTATGAGGTCGCGAGTTAAAGTCAATGGTTGCCAATTTAGACAGCCGTCTGTATGAGGTCGTGAGTTAAAGTCAATGGTTGCCAATTTAGACAGCCGTCTGTATGAGATCGCGGGTTAAAATCAATGGATGCCAATTTAGAAAGCCGTCTGTATCAGGTCGCGAGTTAGAGTCAATGGTTGCCAATTTAGACAGCCGTCTGTATGAGGTCGCGAGTTAAAGTCAAGGGGTGCCAATTAAGACATCCGACTGTATGGGGTCGCGGGTTAAAGTCAATGGATGCCAATTTAGACAGCCGTATGTATGAGGTCGCGAGTTAAAGTCAATGGGTGCCAATTGAGACAGCCGTCTGTATGAGGTCGCGAGTTAAAGTCAATGGATGCCAATTTAGGAAGCCGCCTAAGAGAGGACGCAAGTTTAGGTTAATGGATGCCAATTTATACAGCCGTCTGTATAAGAACGCGAGTTAAAGTCAATGGATGCCAATTTAGGCAGCCCTCTTCATGAGGTCACGAGTTAAAGTCAATGGATGCCAATTTAGACGGCCGCCCGTAAGAGGTCGCGAGTTAAAGTCAATAATTGCCAATTTATACAGCCGTTTGCATGAGGTCACGAGTTAAAGTCAATGGATGCCAATTTATACAGCCGTCTGTATGAGGACGCGAGTTAAAGTCAATGGATGCCAATTTATACAACAATATGTATGAGGTCGTGAGTTAAAGTCAATGTATGCCAATTTATACAGCCGTCTGCATGAGGTCGCGAGTTAAAGTCAATGGATGCCAATTTAGACGGCCGCCCGTTAGAGGTCGCGAGTTAAAGTCAATGGATACCAATTTATACAGCCGTTTGCATGAGGTCACGAGTTAAAGTCAATGGATGCCAATTTATACAGCCGTCTGTATGAGGACGCGAGTTAAAGTCAATGGATGCCAATTTATACAGCCGTCTGTATGAGGACGCGAGTTAAAGTCAATGGATGCCAATTTATACAGCCGTCTGTATGAGGTCGCGAGTTAAAGTCAATGGATGCCAATTTTTACAGCCGTCTGTATGAGGACGCGAGTTTAAGTCAATGGATGCCAATTTATACAGCCGTCTGTATGAGGTCGTGAGCTAAAGTCAATGGATGCCAATTTATACAGCCGTCTGTATGAGGTCGTGAGCTAAAGTCAATGGATGCCAATTTATACAGCAGTCTGTATGAGGTCGTGAGCTAAAGTTAATGGATGCCAATTTATACAGCCGTCTGTATGAGGTCGTGAGCTAAAGTTAATGTATGCCAATTTATACAGCCATATGTATGAGGTCGTGAGCTAAAGTTAATGTATGCCAATTTATACAGCCATATGTATGATATCGTGAGTTAAAGTCAATGACTGCCAATTTAGACAGACTCGAGATAAAGTCAATGGACGCCAATTTATACTTTAACCTATTTAGAATGCTACTGGTGATGGTAATGTAAATTCATATCGATTGTATAAAGCACGCTGGGCTTTGCCCGCAGAACTGAGAACTAAATGTGATTATCGATTGTGCCAGTCCATTAGCGACTGATATGTCACGTCGCAGGAAAACCGACCTTCGGAACTATGTGACCAGCGAAAGCAAATTAGCCTGTGCAATGGCGCTGTCTGATAAGTTTTTTCCTGTTCGCCATCTTTTCCTACAGGCGTCATGGAAGCGCAGTGGGGAATAGTAAAAAACAATCAAAGTACTGAAAGTACTTAAATGCGGGAGATGTTGGCTCTAGAGTGTTAACACGATTTTCCTTTAATTTGACCTAGTGACCTACTTTGTAGCCTGTAGAGTATTAACAAGGGAACATGTTGACGATGCACGACAGCCGTATTTCCTTATTTTTCATTGCAGGGATTTTTCAAAAGGTTTTTGAGCTACCCGCTTTCAAGCTACTCGTTTTCCATATATTTAAAAGAAACATTTAAGATCCTTATGTCTAACTTAAATTTCTAAATTATGTATACAACTTCATGGATTAAACCTTTACATTGTGTATGTTTACTTTGTATAATGTGCATACTGTTTAGCTTGCTGTGAAACGTATTTAACTGATCCCCTGGACAATCAAGAAATATTGTCCATTTTGAAAAAAACAGAGGGCAGCACAATTTTTTTACAAATTTACACTTCCTGAAAGCTGGGCATGACAATATACGGAGGTATTCAGCATAGCTGAATCCCCCGCATAAAAACCGAATAAACAAGTATGCAATTTGATCGAAATTTCCATTATTTTCCAAACCTCCGATTGTCTGTTTCAGTATGTCATGGCCTAGACTCTTATCGCTTTCCCACATACAACACATCTGCAACGTACGATTTTTGAAACATCAACGCAAAACTATAGAAAATTAATGTATGATTATTGAATATAGCTGAAATCATTTAGGCAAAAGGTTAAATTGCTCAATATGAGAAATTTCTCCTTTTGCCACAATGATTTCGAAAGTCGTCTGCTTCATATACGGAAGAAAGCGTTTGTATGTGTGAACGGGTTGAATTAAAGTACATGTATTGTTATAATATCAGCATGGAATTTCTTCTACCTCTCTTTCTATAGTAACTCCCCAATACTGAAAGTTAGATATTAATTAGAGTGATGTCTTGATTTTTGTAGATTTTCACATATATTGTTAATGCAATTATCTCTGAAAGAATTAAATGAAAGGACAATTTCCAGTCTAGCCCATGACTCTGCACGATATGATAATGTATCGTTTCCTGCATAAATGTTTCTTAATGCATTACAACAGCGGAATTCCATACTGGTCCTGATAACGTATGTGTAAATTGCACATTATTTAATCCGTCAGTCCTGATCTCATAGTTCGTATTCGACGGAATTGGAATAAAAAGGAAATAGTTCTTTGACTGAGAGTCGAACATTTGAGAACAGTGGAAATGAAATTAATCCTATTTCATAAGGTTCTCAAAAGTCGACCCATGCAGAGATTCCAAATGTATTCGTATCGGTAAAATGGTTAAATATTCAGAACCAACCGAACCAATCAGTGTTGAAACACGGTATTTTGTCCAGCTTTCCATTTGGAAGACTTCATAGCCAATTATATGAATATCTAGACACAATTAATGAGTTAAGCTGCTATCAGTATAGCGCCTTGTTAGACGGCGCAGCTGCCTTGTTTGCATTTCAAAGACTTCATAGCCATTTCTATGAATATCTAGACAAAATTAATAAGTTGAGCAGCTAACAGTATAGCGCCTTGTTAGATGGCGCAGCTGCCTTGTTTGCATTTCAAAGACTTCATAGCCAATTCTATGAATATCTAGACAAAATTAATAAGTTGAGCAGCTAACAGTATAGCGCCTTGTTAGACGGCGCAGCTGCCTTGTTTGCATTTCAAAGACTTCATAGCCATTTCTATGAATATCTAGACAAAATTAATAAGTTGAGCAGCTAACAGTATAGCGCCTTGTTAGACGGCGCAGCTGCCTTGTTTGCATTTCAAAGACTTCATAGCCAACTCTATGAATATCTAGACAAAATTAATAAGTTGAGCAGCTAACAGTATAGCGCATTGTTAGACGGCGCAGCTGCCTTGTTTGTATTTGGAAGACTTGTTTGGAAAACAAAATTAATGAGCTCAGTTGCTAACAGTATAGCGCCTTGTTAGACGGCGCAGCTGCATTGTTCTATTCTAGTGACACAGGCTGCACACAATCGGTTCCCAGACCCAAAGGATTTATGCCACTTTCAATTTTAATTCAGGTAAAATACTGCGATCATTTCACATACCCAAGTGTTCCCTGACCCCAGTGTACCAGTTCTCCTCGTACCACTATTTCAATACAACTAACTACAGTCCCACGTGGACCTTTGAGCCCATTAATTGATGGATGACGATTGACGAGTCACAATGGCTTTGTCAATTCGCCGTAAATATTGTCCCATCTTGGAATTTAACTCACTAGCCCCGGATCGACAGTCGTTACCGTTCCCGACAGAGCTATCGCTGTTCGACGTGTATAAGTACGGATGATAGCTTTATAGTTTTATTGGGGGGGGGGGGGGGGGGGGGGGTTACGACGTTTCAAACATCATTTCGGTTATATCGGTGACAGTTTACTTATTGATGGTTCATGGGTAAACAAAGCAGAACTGTGATTTGCTCAAGGGTACTCCACCATGGTCGCCACGACTGGGGGATCGAACCCGAGAGACCCGGTTCCAAATCCCGGACGCTAACCATTCGGCCACAATGGATACAAAAGAATGTCAGACAGACTTCAGAAGGATCGATTTGGACCGGACTAAAGTTCGACCATTACGTGACCTTATAAAATATTTAATGCTATGAGCCGAATCGGATTTTAGATACTAAATACCAATCACCATTTAATTCCCCCTCTCAAGGTCTTTAAAGTAGTTCAACTCTTTCCACTGCATAAGCGTTTTGACGAATCTTCATTAGACGACGTGAACACAGTGTGTAGTGGCAAACGTAGACATTCCTCCTATTCACCAATTTCTCCTTTTGCAACAATGTTTTTCAACTCTATTTAATAGTTGCACTTTTATTGATAGAGATTGTCCATAATGGTGCCTAGATCTGTTCAAAGTCGTCTGCTGGAGATTTGTTGTTGGAAAGGTCGGTGTATTGTAATCCCTTCGTTCGCTAATGAGCGCTCTACGTTTGACTATCGCGATACCTTGATTGATTGGGGTTTAACGCCATTTTCAACACTTTTTCGCTCATATCACGGCAGCCAGTTCACCTACTCATCTGTTTCCTGGCTTTCTCACACCAGTACTCCACACAACATTGTTTTCAAACAACTGGCTGCCTTTCCACATTCACTGTAAGCCTAGTTGTTGAATATGAATGACGCTTATCACAATGACATTTGTCCAAAGACGGAAATAATGTTGGCCGATCTGGAGTTCGAACTCATAACCCCTGGATTGACAGCCCGCATCGCTTCCGACTGAGCTTCCGGGGCTCGGCTATCGGGACAGACATATTTTCCCATCACCTGATACAGATTTCCAGCAGACGCCTTTTGAAAACATCATAGAAAAATACCATTTCAACTTTTGGATTGAATGGAAGAACAGGTTTGTTTGTATAATGTTTTACGCCCCTTTCAACAATTTTTTATTTATATCACAGCGATTCCTGGGTAGGTTACCAGTACTACTGGTCTATTTTGTCCAGTGACAGCCAGTTAGTCCTCTATGATAACGCCACAATCCTAAGCGCCAATGCAGAAAGTCATTACTACCAATGTTTAAGTCTAAGGGACATTGTCTGGGTAATTGTGAGAGTTTATTTATCAAAAATAATATTCATTTTATGTTTACATATCTCATCGATATCATGTACAAATGAGTTAAAAACAACAGCAAAATATGTACACTTGTATGCTTAACCCTTTCCCTGATACAATAATTCTGCAGCAGACGACATTTTGTCAAAAGATAGAAAATCTCTATAATTGAATTGATAACCTATGACTAAAAGTGGAAAACATTGTGGCAAAAGGAGAAATTGCTCGTTTTGAGCAATTTCTTCTTTTGTGACTATGTTTTCAAAAAGCCGTCTGCTGCAGAGGCGTCAAAAAACGTCTATATGAGGGAAAGGGTTAAATCCTTTCTCACATGTTGACGCATCTGCAACGTACGAGGTCTGAAGACATAGTGGCAAACGGAGAAATTGTTCAATATTGCCACACTCCTTCAAATTCTATTCAATAAGTATACTTTCATAAAAACACGAATTTCCATGTGTTGCCAATGTATTTTAAAAGTCGTCTGCTGCAGATTCGTTTTTTATCTGCGGAAGGATTAAACTGCCTTATTTTGAACTGTTTGAAGAAAGTTTATAATCCGGATAGGCAAATACTTATCGTATGAAGGGTTAATCTTTGATTGTGAGCCAACCGTTTTATAGGGCTGACAGTTACTTAAGACGCTCTCTTCGTGAGTGTAGACGTTTAAAACAATGGGAATCACAATACCGGACTAGACTTTAATAATGATAAAAATCACTGATATACACGGTAGGTGTCATGTACTTTTTGTTCTATTACAAAACATCAGACGACAGGATTTTGACAGTCCTGGCTTCCGAATAATTGTGTTTGTTTCTAATTGACGTAATTGACGCCGAAGTAATATGTTCCACCTTGGTGTTCCTAAAATTTAGTTTATTTCTGTTTTAGTTACTCTCCGACTGTCCCGTAATTGGGACAGTTTTGGTCATCTCATCCAAAATATAATTTGACGTCACAAATAATAATAATCGAAGTTGCACTAGTAGTTTTGATTATAATTATGATTATAAAAAATAATGGTGATGAAAATAATGATCATCATTATCATTATTATAATTAATAATGATGATAGTATTAATAACGATAATAATAATAATAATAATAATAATAATAATAGTAATAGTCATAAAAAACCTAGTAATATTAATTGTGATGATAATAATGAAGATGATGATGATGATGATAAATATACGACTACTATAATAAACTTAATAAAACGCAGAATATATAACACAGTTTGACATTTTGACGAAAAATAATCAAAATAAACAAAAAAATCTCATACAGTTTTATCCGGAAAAGAAAATGCCTATTACTTTGCAAAGAATGTAACGGTAGTGTTTTACATCGTTTTCAACATTTGGGGTTCTATTTTCCCTGTCTGTTCATCGTCGCATGTAAAAGAAGTATCGCCCTATATTGATAGCATTTTGATATTTGAATATATTTGGTAATGTCTGTTAAGAAAGGATCTTTTAATCTTCTTTAATTCTGTTTTCAATATAGCTTTGTCCAATGTAGAATTACATTTATATGTGTTGTGGTATCGTGTATAATATTATGTAACATTTGCAAAGGGAAGACTTAAATGACTATATATAAATAATTAAAGGTTATTACCCTTGTTGAGCTGCGTTTCCGTGTGTGTTAAAACTTAAAAGCACTTAATTACCATTATAATAATATTTGGGGTTTCTAATTTAAATCAATTGTGAGTACATTAGCCTGTGTTAACCCTTTCCCACATACAACAATGTTGCAGCAGACGACTTTAAAAACATCTAGAAAAAAGTAGAGAAAATCTCTGAAAATGAAAGTACAATAATTGAATAGAGTTGAAAACATGGTGACATGGGGGAGGGAGAGACAAACTTTCAGTCAAACTGTCGCCGATTCGATTCGATTACCATATATAAATATGAAGTAAACCTTAATCAAATAATTAACCAATAATCGGTAGTTGTGCTATTAATAGCCTTTACAACATACGGGTCACGTCGCACGAAAACCAACCTTAGAAATTTCAAATTTAGGACAACTTCGATCATAATGACATATCAATATGGGTCATGTCGCACGAAAACCAAAATTAGGATTTTAAAAGTTATGGCAACTGCGATCAAATGACATACTAATATGGCTCTTTTCAAATGTATGGCCATTTCGATCAAATGACATATCAATATGGGTCATGTCGCACGAAAACCAACCTTAAGAATTTAAAATGTATGGCAACTGCGATCAGTGGACAAACTAATATGGGTCTGTCACATCAGGTTTTCGAAAAACGACGGTCAATATCAGTCTGCACATCTTTGCAGTCTGATCAGGGTCTTCTTTGTTCACTTTACAGTGAAAAAGAAGAACAGGCAACCCTTAAGGTTCTGAAAAAACAGGTTTGATTAATAACCGACTATATATGAGCCGATCCACGAGAAAACCAACATTTTGGACTCTGCGTAAAGTATCGACCCGGATCAGCCTTGGCATTCCACACAAGCTAACCCGTACAGACACTTTTCACCTCCTATGGATTTTCTGTTTCAGGAGTCATTACTCTATACCTCTATGCCCCTGCGCTGGCTGATCTGGGTCGATACATTACGCAGAGTCCATACTGTTGGTTTTCTCGTGGAACGGCTCATTTATAAGTGTTTACCATTAAGGTCAAATCCGCCGTAGGTTTGTTCTCGTGTGACTTGACTCATATATGGTCGGTTATTAAGCATAAAAAGGTTCCCAAGACACTCCGAACATCTATTTATTCTGACACCGGTCCATCAATCATAATGGTACCCCCGCAACCGTGAACGAAAAAACAACAACAGGGAAGTCACTACGACTGTGAAAAGTATTTGCAAAAATGTGAAAAATTTCTATAAACATTCTATTATAAGAATTGAATAAAGTTGAAAACACTGTGACAAAAGGATACATTGCTCGTTTTAAGCAATTTCTCCTTTTGTCACAGTGTGTTCATAAGTTGTCTGCTGCAGAGGCGTCAGGAAGCTTCTATATGTAGGAAAGGGTTAACGTGGTTTGCATAACCTGATCGGGTATTGAAACGAGGTCTATCGCTTTCGATCTGTTCCGACAACTTATAATTATATGAATCAATCTCAAACGCTAAACCTTTCATACTAAGCAAGTACTCGAATCGAGTCAATGCTTCCAATGGTTGACACCGCGCGCACATGAATCGAACCTGAGACTTTTAGATAAAAGGGGCGGTTTTAAAATCTGAGTGACTGTTCGCTGATGCAATAAGAACCCTTTTCCGAATGCAGAGGCTCAACACAAATACATGTATCCGAATTATTGATGGGTGTCATATATGAGCCGCCTCGCGAGAAAACCAACATTATTGAATCAGCGTAAAGTGTCGACCCTGATCAGCCTAAGCATGCCGCGCAGGCTAACCCGGATATACACTTTTCGCCTCCTGTGGATTTTCTGTTTCAGGAATCATTACTCTTTACCTCTATCCCTCTGAGACGGAATGTGTCGGCCGGATCAGTCTGCGCGGACAGCGCAGGCTGATCTGGTCGATACATTACGCAGAGGCCATAATGTTGGTTTTCTCGCGGGACGGCTCATATATAAAACAACTGAACTGTTATTGTTAAACTATTTCATGGGTGACAGCACCTTTCATTATTGGGACAGATTTAGTAATTATCTGATCATTTAATATGTATTAGCCGCGTCTTTTGAACAAGGGTCTTCTTGTACTTACATTACGGCTTATCATAAAAGATTATTGTAATGTAACACGAAAGGTTACACTTCTAGTTGTTTTGACAGAATATATATGAGCCGTTCCAAGAGAAAACCAACATTATGGACTCTGCGTAATGTATCGACCCAGTTTAGCCTGCGTAGTCCGCGCAGGCTAATCCGGGCCGACACATTCCGTTTCAGGGGGATAGAGGTATAGAGTAATGATTCATGAAATAGAAATTATACAGGAGGCTAAGAGTGCCTGTCCGGATAAGCTTGCGCTGCATGCTTAAGCTGATCCGGGTCGATACTTTACGCAAAGTCCACAAGTTGGTTTTCTCGTGGAACGGCTAAATTAACTTAACATCTTCTCAAGTTAGGTAAATAATGAAGGATTTGATGTGACTGTGCGTATGCAATAAGGCCCCCAAATCGCCGGACGTGTCTAATATATATTACCTAACTATATATAAACCAAATCTTCACCATTGCACATAAATATTGGCATCGCCCATCGATTTTAAATCATAAAGTAAAATATGCTTATGTCTGGTGAGCGCTCGGATGTGACTGCGCTTATGCAATAAGACCCCAAATCGTCAGACGTTGCTAATATGTATTACCAAACAGTATATTAATTAAGTCTTCTCCTTGGTACGATAATGGCCTCGTCCATCGAGATTGGATTATAATGCATATGCTTATGTCTGGTGAAGGCTCGGATGTGACTACGCATGCAATAAGGTCCCACAATTGTCAGTCGTGGCTCTTACGTATTACCAAGCAGTATTGACATGGCCCTCCCCTTTGTTTTAAGATATTGGCCTCCTCTATCGATTTTGGATCATAATGCATATGCGTACAGTGAAGGCTCGGATGTGACTACGCATGCAATAAGGTCCCAAAATTGCCAGTCGTGGCTCATACGTATTACCAAGCAGTATTGACATGGCCCTCCACTTTGTTTATGATATTGGCCGCCTCCATCGATTTTGGATCATTATGTATATGCGTACAGTGAAGGCTCGGATGTGACTGTGTATCCACGCAGTCTCACCAGAGTCTTCACTTTCCGTCTTAATGTTACATAGATATAAATCAATCTTTCTGACGAAAAAAGAAAAACGTAGCCCCATGTGATTTACGATGACGTTTCTTTAAAAGATGCTAAACCGAAGAGTCATTAAGATCCCTAAACGTCATGCCTCCTGAATACGCAAGTTCCAGGTACAAGTATCATGACTTGCTTACATCAAATCGTCTAGAATATCATCATGTGTATTTTCATCAATCACATCACAAATCCAACCGAATAAAAACTTACACGTACTTTAATATAAGTCAATGGGCAAATATTAATATCAACCAATACAATACAAGAAACTTTTCATAATTCCGCCGTACACGTTTTATATATTTTCGTTTATTATAATCACGGTTGAAATGAACTTATTTAGCCGAAAAATACATTTTTAAAATGATGATATATAATAGAGCGGGTCCTTGCGAAAAGGGACAAGTTGACTTTTTTGAAAAGTGTAGATCTAGATCAGCCTGTGTATCTGCAAAGATATATCTTACATAGGCTGAACAGTCTGTCATCCCAAATTATGTTTGCAGCGAACACTTTACTGTTAGGGTAACACCTAACATCTTAAACGGTGATGGATAAATATGAATACACCATAGCATTCATGCTAACATATTCTATTCTGTTTTGTAACGATGTTAAATCCTCCGATTTGTTTACAATAAGTGAAAAAAGCTGTCAGACCTCTTTCATTTGCAAACGGATTTTCGACAAAGCATTCTCCTGTCTTTTCTCCATATTTAAATCTACTTAGACGTTCCATCGAAAGCACCAACTTTTAGCGCCCCTCTCGAGTCAGTCGACTACGTTTGAAAACATTTTAGAATTGTAAGTAGGATTTTTTTTTCTTTTTCCAAGTTTTCAAATATATCTTGCGATATCAATTCCATAAAGTATTAGTGGTTGTAGTTTTCACAATAAATTAATTCATTTTTGTTTAAAATACAATTGTTCAATGACACGGCCATCTTTTTCAAATATGAATACCTTTAATCCTTTCCCTGATATAGACGCTGGCGCCTCTGCAGCAGACGGCTGTTTGAAAACATAGTGACAAAAGAAGAAATTGCTCAAAAAATTCTCCTTTTGCCACAATGTTTTCCACGTTTAGTCATAGGTTATCCATTCAATTATAGAGATTTTCTATTTTTTGACAAAATATGTTCAAAGTCGTCTGCTGCAGAAATGTCGTATGAGGTAGGGTTAATTCGATCAAGAGTGGTGGCTAAAAAAGCATATCGTGTAGTAGGTTAACAATTGTATTAATTAATTTCTTACCAATACATTTACACGGACTATTACTGTTATTAATAAATGGTTGTGACATTAACTAGGGTAAACGATTTATATACCGCTTGATCTGATTACCTGTATTTATTACAATGGTGTATTCTAATCTCCACAGATTATCTACAAGTGAAACATATACTTTACCACCAAACCCTTTCCCTGATTGAAAATACAAATGTATATATAGATAGATAGATAGATAGATAGATAGATAGATAGATAGATAGATAGATAGATAGATAGATAGATAAATTGTACTCAGGAAAAAGGTTAAGTATTCCAAACATACCCTCTTCTATGTGATATTTTGGACAATTTCATATTTCGTCCAATAGGAAATTTGGCAACATTTCATGTCTAAATGGCAAACAATGCATATTTCAGGAGAGACAAATCGTTACGAGCTGGATCTGCATTGTTTGCAAAAGCCTGTAATTGCCTCTGGCAGGGAATGAGTTAACAATGTCAAATGGCGGACTAATGGTAAAAGAAACCAGTGAAATTAGTACAGCTGTTAACAAATAGCTGCAAGCGTATCTATGCTATCGGATCCAAATAGAATGGCATTGTTTTTTAGAAGATTCATGACTGATTGTCGAAAAGTGTAGATCCAGTGTATAAAGATGATGATGCACAGTCATAGCTTGATCCAATTCCACCAACCTTACTTAGCGCTAGGTTATACTTAAATACTTAAAATCATATTTCATCATTTTTGTTTCCCTTATATGTTGTAATACACGAAGGAGGGAATGTATTCAAGTAAATGACAAAGTTGACATAAATAGTTACCTTGCTGACAAACAATACTTGATAGGAAATGAAATATTGTGGCATTTGTATAAGTGAATACAAAATGATGAAATATGCTGTTAAGTATTGAAGTATAACTTAGCCCTAAGTAAGATTGGTGGAATTGGACCCTGGAGCTAAACAGGTCGTATAAACATTAAGGTTGGTTTTCACGTCGGGCGATTTGTGGTCGTATAGCAGATCTCCGTAACGAGATCTCATACGGGTATTGGCAGTGAAACCCCGCAGGTCTACCTATATACATACACTTCTAGTTGACTCTAGTCAGAGGTTACGTTATATGAATCTATTAATTGAAGCCGAATAGTGCGTGTGCACCGGCTCACCTGAGTCTTCACTGTACGGATATGTAACCGAATCGTGGTTCATCTATGTATTATGATTGTGTTGTTGTTGATAATCAGTTATAGGTGAAGTTGTGTCATCAGTTAAGAATTGAAATGCAATGCTAGTCTAATTAATCAAATTCAAATTTTATGTCAGAGCTTTGAAAATATCAGTTAAAAAAGGTAAAACGAAAGTCGAGGGTACTATAACCTTTATCTGATATGATAGTGTATAGGGCTGTATGCTTATAACACAAGATGGAAAATGTGTTTGATATTTCTTAATTTGCAAAGACATTTTTACACTGAGTTGAAATGTATCATCTTCCTAGTATGTTTCCAAAAGTTTTCTTCTGATTAAGCGTCCCATATTATTTTTCACTTTCAAACGGTTAACAATGATTTGCTCGAAACCTGTTTATCATACAAAATGTCTCCTAAAAATGTAAAATTGTTCTCAAAAGTTGTCGGTATTTCCCGTTTACCCGATATAAAGTCTTTAGTTGTCTGCTAAGAACACATTTGAGTCGTTCTACGAGAAAACCAACAGTATGGCCTCTGCGTTATGTATCGGTCCAGATCAGCGCATTCTGCGCAGGCTTATCTGGTCCGACACATTCCGTCTCAGGGATATAGAGTAATGATTCCTGAAACAGAAAATCCATAGGAGGCGAACATTTTCTGTCCGGGTAAGCCTGCGCGGCATGCTTAGGCTGATCCGGGTCGATACTTTACGCAGAATCCACAATGTTGATTTTCTTTCTCGTGGGTCGGCTCATCTGTGGAGAACAGTGTATAGCCTATTAAAAATATAATTTGGAATATAATTCAAAACAAAAGTTAGAAGGAAAGAAATTGAGTTGTTGTGCAATTATTACCTTTTCGTCAATGTTAAAAAACCACCTCATCTGATCCTCATACATATGAGCGCTAATGTCATATGCACCACGAAGACGGTTAGCGAACAGTCGAACTTGATATAGTGTGTTAACAATTAGGCTTTTAATATCAAACAACTCCTTGTATGAAATGTTGTTTCAAAACTGTCATCGCACATAAGTGCACATACTCAAATGCAATCTTTTTTTTTTATTAACGATCGACACATGGGTGTAGTGATTACTAAATTGTCCACCTTATAAGCGGGGGTCCAGGTAAGATCCCCGGTCGGTCTCATAGATTTCTTTTTAAAAAATAGAAGAAACGGCTTCCCTCCTTGGTGTTAAAGGACACGCCGTGATACGAGCCGTTCCGTGAGCAAACCAACATTATGGCCTCTGCGTAATATATCGATCCGGATCAGCCTGCGCAGGCTAATCCGTACCGACACATTCCGTCTCAGGGGGATAGAGGTATAGAGTAATGATTCCTGAAACAGAAAATCAACAGGAGGCGAAAAGAGTCTGTCCGGGGGTAAGCATGCGCGGCATGCTTAGGCTGATCCGGATAGATACTTTACGCAGAGGCCACAGTGTTGGTTTTCTCGCGGGACGGCTCATATAGTTGAAAGCGGCATAAAACACCATTATCTCTAAATATCGATCCCCGTGATGACCGTTTCATATCAAAAATTGGAGAAATTGCTCACTCGGGCAAGTTCTCCTTTTGTCGCTATGTATTCTTAAACTTTATGGTAACAATCAGCATTGTATTGCTGACTTGGTTGGATTCTCCTCTTCGATTAGGGGAGAAGGCACAATTTGAACTACAAGACAGATCAGCGAATAAGATCGAAATTTAAATGACTTAATTTCATTATATCCTTTTTTATATTTCTGTCCCCCCATTACACAAAAAGTTAACTTAATCATGCTTATATCATATTTTGTATATACATGTAAATTTAGTTCGTTTTCTTCTCCTTCTACTTACTCTACTACCTCTTCTTCTTCTTCTTCTTCTTCTTCTTCTTCGTCTTCTTCTTCTTCGTCGTCTTCTTCTTCTTCCTCTTCTTCTTCTTTTTCTGCTTCTTCCTCTTTTCCTTCTTCCATTTCTTCTTCTTCTTCTTCCATTTCTTCTTCTTCTTCTTCTTCTTCTTCTGATGTTATTGAAAACATTTATTATCTTATTCCCAGATTATCATCAACTCTTCTCTTTTTACTATCTTACTCAACAAATCATGACACAAACATGCATACTCACTGTAAATACACGTGGACAGGTCATTATGGAGGATCTCTGCTGATCTTAATTTATGATTCCATTACCTGATGGGAGTTGACTTATCAGCATGGAGATCTGCCATAGGCCTGTTTAGCGGTGTAAAATTATCGAATTTGTTTACTTCATACTATCGATGCTTTTCATATTTACATCTGTTGGTATTGTTGCTGATTCTATTACGAATTGTACAAACAACATTTAACTTTTTTTTAATACAGTTGCAAGATATGATATATGAAAACTATCATGCTTTCCTTGTACTAATGATTTTATTAAGATCAGGAGATATTGAAACAAATCCAGGGCCTTTAAATTGTGCCCAATCATTAAATTCCTTTAACATTTTGCACTTAAACATTAGAAGCATTAGAAACAAATTTGATTACATTAGAGACTCGCTACTAGATTACCAAGTATTATGTTTTACTGAAACACATTTAGATAATAATATTCTTGACGATGAAGTGCTAATTAATAACGATTTCTGTGTACCTTATAGAAAAGATAGAAACAATCGTGGCGGGGGGTTACTAGTTTA
Organism: Serripes groenlandicus; assembly: GCA_031761405.1. NCBI lineage: Eukaryota > Metazoa > Mollusca > Bivalvia > Cardiida > Cardiidae > Serripes > Serripes groenlandicus. Next base: position 36,343,052 of record JASEVX010000005.1, read on the forward strand.
CATATCCAATGATCTCATTCACTCCAGAATTCCTGAATTGGAAATATACTGTAACGAATCTTTATGGATCAAAATAAAAAATAAGCACGAACATTATATACTAGGAGTTTTTTACAGCCCTCAAACAGCGGATAAAGTATTTTTTAGAAATCTCAACCTTAATATTGAAAAAGCGTATGACTATTCAAATAATATTATAGTAGTGGGCGATCTGAACGAAGATCTCCTAAATACAAGCTACAATAACTTGAAGCAGGTTCTTCTGTCTAACTCACTCAAAAATGTCATAACCGAACCGACTAGGCAGAAGGCAATACTTGATCCGATAATAATACCTCTTGATATGTCCTATCAATCTACTGAAGTGCTTCCTGTTCCAGAGGACATAAGTGATCATGATGCTACCATGATTTCACTACCCCTTTTCTATCATATCAACAATGTATTTAAAAGAAAAATATGGAATTATAAAGCCGCAGATTACACACGTATGAACGAGCTAATTCTTAACTTTAACTGGGATCCCCTAAACGAAGGAACTGTAAACGACTCATGCAAGTTTTTTACAGATAATTTTATGACTATTGTCAATCTTTGTGTTACATCGAGGTATATTACAGTTCGAAAAGGAGACAAGCCATGGTTCGATTCGAAGTTAAGACATTACATTCGATTAAGAGATCGTTATCGGTCCACATTTCTTAAAACTAGTAAGCAGTGTGATCTCTTAAAGTTCAAATCAATACGAAATAAAGTAAACAATTTAAAAAAGAAAGCTAAGATAACGTTTTTCTGCAAGTTAGATGACTCACTTACTGAACTTCAAACAAATGACAAAAGAGGTTTTTGGAAAACAATAAAATTATTTTTTAAAACTAAGCCTTCTACTTCTATCCCTCCTCTGTCTAGTATATCTGCAGATGGAGAACAAACATTTTACTATACAGACATAGAAAAGGCAGGACTTTTGAACAGTTATTTCACAAAGATCTCGTGTATAGATGAAACACACGCTAAATTGCCAGTCTTCTACTCAAAAACTGAAGATCATCTTACTGAAATAGTAGTGACACCAGAAGATGTTGAGTCTATCATTTCAATCTTGGATTTAAATAAAGCATCTGGTCCTGATGAGATTAGTCATCGCATGCTGAAACCAGTTTCTAAAGCCATCTCGTTTCCCCTAGCTGATCTATTTAATAAATCTTTACGTCAAGAAAGCTTTCCTGAATTTTGGAAACTAGCAAATGTAACACCGATTTATAAAAAGGGAGAAACTAATAATGTTTCAAACTATCGACCCGTATCTTTATTAAGCTGCTGTGGAAAAATTCTCGAAAGAATTGTTTTTAAACATTTATATAACTTTTTCTTAAGAAATAATCTTATATACAAATATCAGTCGGGATTCTTACCACGGCACTCTACAACATATCAATTAATAGACATTTACCATCATATTTGTCAAACGTTTGAACAAAAACAGCACAGCGTTATGGTTTTCTGCGATATATCTAAGGCATTTGATCGTGTTTGGCACAAGGGTCTTTTATATAAACTAAAGCAAAACGGTATTAATGGAAAACTCTTGAATTGGTTGAAAAACTATCTTGAGGAACGAAGTCAGAAAGTAGTAATAAACTCTGTCTCATCTTCAATTAGAAAAGTTTCTGCTGGAGTTCCTCAGGGTAGTGTTTTAGGTCCACTTCTCTTCTTAGTTTATGTCAATGACATAGCTGAATCTCTTCTCAGCATTACAAGATTATATGCTGACGATAGCTCCCTATATGTCTCTGCAAGATCAATTGATGATATAGAAGGTATAATTAACAGTGATCTCTGCATTATTTCTCAATGGGCCAAACAATGGCTAGTTAATTTCAATCCCCAAAAAACGGAAGCCATGTTCTTTTCATTATGTGATTCTAATCGCCTTCCTGTTCTTCTATTTGATAATATCCCCATTGATTTTGTTGAAAATCACAAGCATTTAGGTGTTACTTTTGAATCAAATGGCCGTTGGAATGAACATATAAATAATATAATTAAGTCGGCATCAAAAGTGTTAGGAATCATGAGAAAAATGAAATTCACTCTAACTAGGAGAGCACTTAACCAAATTTATTTATCATACATGAGACCAATTTTCGAATATTCTTCTGAAGTCTGGGACGGCTGTTCAATTTATCTGTCAGAAGCAGTTGAAAATATACAAAATGAAGCGGCGCGAATAGTAACCGGGGCTACAAGATCGTGCTCGCTCGAAAACCTTTACTCAGAATGTGGATGGCAATCACTAGCTAGACGTCGTGAAATAAAAAAGATATGTTTTATGTACAAACATGCTAACGCTCTATTACCCGAGTACGTTTCTAGTCTTATTCCCTCACAAAATTCTGAGAGAGCGCTCTCATTAAGACAAGCATCTGATATACCCGTTCCATTTGCAAGAACTGAAACTTTTCGAAGATCGTGCATTCCATCATCTATCGTACATTGGAATAATCTTACTAATGCATTAAAAAACGCGCCGTCACTTACTAGTTTAAAGAGTAATCTTAAAAATCAAAATTTTACAAAGATACCTCTACATTTCTTTCACGGCAGACGTTACCTGTCTGTAATTCATACTCGTCTAAGAAACAACTGCAGTAATCTGAACTTCGATTTATATAACAATCATTTAAAAGACCATCCCCAGTGCAATTTCTGTAATCAAATTGAAGATGTTGAACATTTCTTTTTCAGTTGCAATAATTATAGGCTACAAAGAATTGCGCTCTTTAGATCAACAAGAGCTTTTCATCCTCTTAGTTCCAATAAACTATTGTACGGATGCGATTCACTTGACTACGAGCAGAACGTCGTCATCGTTGATGCCGTTCACAAATTCATAAATGACACCAACAGATTTACCTTGCAGTCATGAGTCATGATCTCTCTCTCTCTCTCTCTCTCTCTCTCTCTCTCTCTCTCTCTCTCTCTCTCTCTCTCTCTCTCTCTCTCTCTCTCTCTCTCTCTCTCTCTCTCTCTCTCTCTTTCTCTATCTGTCTGTCTGTCTGTATCTCCCACCTATCATTTCTTCTTCTTCCTTTTTCATAAAAAAATATGTTTGTAAACTGTAGGGGGCGGACCGAATCTAAGTTGTCAGAACTTGTGGTCCAACCCCATTATCTTGTATATTGGGATAATAAAATATGTTTAAACTAAACTATGGCCTCTGCGTAATATATCGATCCGGATCAGCCTGCGCAGGCTAATCCGTACCGACACATTCCGTCTCAGGGGGATAGAGGTATAGAGTAATGATTCCTGAAACAGAAAATCAACAGGAGGCGAAAAGAGTCTGTCCGGGGGTAAGCATGCGCGGCATGCTTAGGCTGATCCGGATAGATACTTTACGCAGAGGCCACAGTGTTGGTTTTCTCGCGGGACGGCTCATATAGTTGAAAGCGGCATAAAACACCATTATCTCTAAATATCGATCCCCGTGATGACCGTTTCATATCAATGCATTTGGTGAGGGTCTTTACGCTGTACACACACAACCTGGGCATAATTATGTACAACTATGAAAGATCTCTATCAGGGTTTTAACCCTTTCCCTCATACGACGATTCTGCAGAAGACGACTTTAAACATAGTTTGACAAAAAATAGAAAATATCTATAATGAAATGGATAACCTATGACTAAAAGTGGAAAACATTGTGGCAAAAGGAGAAATTGCTCGTTTTGAGCAATTTCTTCTTTTGTCACTATGTTTTCAAAAATCCGTCTGCTACACAGGCGTCAGAAAGCGTCTATATGAGGGAAATGGTTAATGGTCCATGATTTAACAGACGCGGTCGTCATAATTAATATCGAATGGGTTACTGGTAATTAACTAATGTATTAAAGAAGTGTACTGGTATTAAATCAAAGTTGATTTATTTAAATGTGACATTCCCGTCTGACCTACCCCTTTACAGGGTAGTTAATTCTAAACATAGTGAGAAATGAAAATGGATTTTTTTTTTATCAAGCTTAACACGCAACAACAAGATGTGTTTGACAATATCTTGACACAACTACAGAAACTCTACAAATAAAAGTGTAATAGTTGAATAGAGTTGAAACCAATGTGACAAAAGGAGAACTTGCTCATTGCGAGATATGTCTCCTTTTGTCACAATATTTTCAAAAGGCGTCTGCTGCAAATGCGTAAACAAATGGAAATCGGTTAACAGCATGTTCTTATTATTTCCCAATATCTCTTTTTCCTAGCCGTATGCTAAACAAGACACCTGATCACTTGGAAAAGAGTAGAAATAGTATATAATATAGGTTGCTTAGCTACTATCCATGAGATAAGTTGATGTACAGCATCCTCGGTACCCAGGGTATTCATAAAATATATGATATATTTTATGAATAGCCTGGGAACCGAGGATGATGTACAGTGGACTCTAAGTAGAAAGGGACCCATAAATATAGTTCGAGTTATCGACGTGTTCGAGTGAACGATCGATGGATTTATGCTAGTATTCATTTATGTATTGTCAGCTTCGTACTTGCATTTATACTTGATTGTATATAGTGAAAAAAAACAAGCCATATCAAGAATGCGATACAGCAGCAGTTCTGATTATTCGTATGGACAATTAGAACTTCTGCTGCGCTGTTTTCAATGGACAGTACCTTTCCAAGAAATGATTCGAGTTTATCGATATATGCGTTATGTTCGAGTTATAGTGAGTCCACTGTATTTTGGACAGATACGACTAAGATCAGTGTGTGCAGACAATCAGTCTGTTCTATCAGCACTATATGGATACATCTGTCGGAATGATAAACTCAACATTTCTAACAAGTAATATACTAACAGCTTCACTTAAGAAGCTCTACTGGGTGCTCATATTAATGGACGGTTTTACCAATATAATTGAGTTTGAACCTCAAGTTTATAGTGATAGTATTGATGGTTTGATTGAGGTTTACCGCTGTTTTAAAAAAGAAATAAGTTTTCAGTCATATCACGGCGGCCAGTTCACCTACTGAGGTGTTGTCTAGCTTTCTCACACCAGTACTCCACACAACATTCTTTCCAACGAATAACGCTTGTCTCAGTGAATTTTGTCAAACGTCGGAAAGAATGTTGGCCGAGATGCGGTTCGAAGTCACAATCCCTATTGAAAGCTGACGTCGGTACCGGCTGAGCTATTGGGGCTCGGCTTATAGTAATAATAACGAAACTGTTTTTCCACAAATAAATCTTCAGCAGACGACTTTCTTAACATCTAGGCAGTATGGAAAATCTCTCTCTATACATACTAGATTATAAGTATTGCATGGAGTTGAACAAATGTGGCAAAAGAAAAACTTGCTCATATCGAGAAATCTCTACTATAGCCACATTAATTTTCAAAAGTGGTTTGATGCAATTGCGTCGAATTGCGTCTACAAATGGTTAAAAAGAAATGATCATGTGAATAAAGGGGTAAAGGGGGTGGGGGTGCGACACAATGTGAAAACTGTATTAAATGACAAGTTTTGATGTTTTCCATTCATCTAATAATTATACTTTCGTTTGTAGAGATTTTCCATATTTTGCAGACAAATATACATATTCAAAATTACATTTGACAATTGATTAAAAGTTTCTCGTCTGATGTAACTCCATTTTATTTCAGACAATCCCTGAGCCATGTCCAGTATCCACGTTTCCAAACGAACGGTTGTCCCGACGGGACAGCCTCTTATGAAGTCCATCAGTCGGTCGCACACACGAATCATACCCAAGCGGATAGCTGTAAACTACAAACCAGATAACGAACCAAGCAATGGTACGGCGCTATCGTTTGAGCATGTAAATCAATACAATGATATTGTCAAAGAAGACTCCAGTTTAACGTTCCGGAGTTTGCCTCCAGTCAAACTGTCATTCAAAAATTCCAAGACAAAGTTCATGAAATCCCCTCGGGACGATGATAATTCTAGTCGGATACTTAGACCCCACCTGACCCTTAAAACCCACACTCCGGGTCACCATGTTTTTACGGAGGGGATCAGTCGGGATAGTGAGATACCGCACCCATCGTTCGCTCTTCAGCAACTGAAAGTACCATATTCTAACCTTCCCGATAATATACGTATATACAAAGAAAGGGACAGATTCGCGTTCGGTGTGAAGACCAATAGAGAGGATGTTGTCTCCCCATATAAACTGACACCTAAACCTAAAGGTATCCACGTGATTGACGTACAGACACGTAGGTCAGTCGGTAAGCTGAAGGGAATACAATTAGACGTTAAAGGTGTCAAACATGTAACGGAAAGTCCGAAGAAAGAAACAGATCAAAGTAAGCAATCAGAAATAATATCAAACGTAGTCAGACTCGAACCAATTCTAGCTGAAAGTGAAAGTTCTTTTGAGTCATCGGATAAAGCCAAGGGAGCAGTTACAATGCCGTCTATTGGACCTTTGGTCCCTGCTAATTCCTTTTTCATGTCAGAGAATACAAAGGCGACAATAACCACAGACAACACAGATAGGTTAAAACCTCCAGTCAGAGAAGGGAGATTGAGTGTTGTCTCCATAGGAAATGACGTGACCGCAAACTTTCTGGAAAGTAACAACAGAAAGGTTAGACAATTGTATCCAATATATGACCATAAAACTAAAGTTAAAGAAACGTACAACAGGATGAAGTTTAAAGCCAATTATTCGGATTTTCCATCCAACAGAAAACCAAAGGCTATACCAGAAACATTTACATATAAAATCAGCACACGAAGTATTGGCTACGGGAACGAAGCCCCGTCGTCGAACATTAAACCGATAAAGAATAATTTATATTCTAAAGAAAAAACGGGTCATTATTTTGATGAATCGAATGATACAGACAGGAAGATGCGAGAATATTTTGAACCCAAACTACGAAAATATTACTCTAAATATCAAAGGAAAGGTCAATATCGCCCACGATCAGTCGATTCCGATGTAAGCAGCACGGACATGTCGCACGTACCTGCTAATCCACCCCCGTCAGAAATAAGTCACATTCTATCAGAGGATATGGTTATGAATTATAACGAACCTAGGAAAGATATGCTCACCGTGCATGAAGAACGTACACAAACAGACGAACTGATGTCTGCGAAGAGGAGAGACGTAGTTACCGATGACATGGTAGTAAATGAGAGTAAAGATGACGCTCCAGGACCACAGCTTAAGAACAACAGTGGCGATGATAGAGAACCAGTTATTGTTGGTCTACAGAATCTAAAAACGACCATAGCTAAGGGTAAAAAGGCTACCAATGACAATGATACTTTAATTACCGACACTGATATTCTCATGGACAAAGTAAACGAAAATGCTTATATAATGCCTGTTAACAGTGAGGATCCAGGTTCTGTTACAGATCGATATGCTCCGATGGCTGAAGCGAGCAAGCAAAATGCACAAATAAGTACAACCGATACAGAACAGTTACACGAGATACCTTCTGTAGATGACTTACAAACCACAAACGAGGTCGATACTCTATCGATACCGACGGTTCTTACAGACAGTCAAAAACAACTGACAGACAGAAAGTTAATACCCAAAGTAAATCCAAACAAACAATTTCTTCCAGTTCCAACTGTATCGTTCGACACAATGTCACATCATCCGTTACTTCCGAACATAAAGGAACGAACGAGTCTATCAAGGACTCTACAAAACAAGACAGTCGATGAACAAAAACTGTGCACACACGATGGGGACGGTGATAGTGATTCTACAGACCCAGATAGACTATCTCTTCGCATACAAGACGTGAAAACTACAGTACCAGTAACAAGGCTGCGCCTCTTCTCGGGCTCCACAATTACATCCATCCAGGCGCCCAGTGTAAATGTTACAGACGAATTCGGGGAGGAGCATCTACTAGTGTACGACAACTTTTATGGTTCGGAAAAAGAAATCGACCAAGAGACGAAAAAGAATATCGAAAAGAAGTTGGTCAGTAGTTCAAACATTGCCTTTATATCTCCATTAAAATTTGAGGCAAGGGCCAAGAGGCAATGAAGATGTGTCATCAGAATGCACGCATAGCAGTCATAAAAAAGATCGGGCATAAACAGGGCTCGAACTTTAGACCTAGGCCTATAGGTCCGACGTTGAATACGCTACCACGTCGCTAGGTCAGTAGCACGGTAGTATAAGCGAACACTTATGCATTAAACCCTTGCTACACACGATACCTTTACACGTAAATAATATATTCAACATTTGATTTTTGGGTATTAGTGGTCTTTCTAAACATTGAATTCTCGTAATGAGATAACACTTTATTCCAAGTCGTTTGTTTTGAATTCGAATTCTAAAGAGTCTTTCCCCTTTCCATGACACAGACGACTTAAGACGCTCCTGCAGCAAAAGTCATCGTTTGGACACTTTTTTCAAATTCAGTAATTTCTCATTCCATTTTCCAAAATGATTAACATTCCATAGGTGTTTTCAGCAGACCACTTAAAATGTTTTACCCGGTAAATCTTACATAAATTGATTATACGTACATTTTACAGTTGATTACTTCGTGCCTGATGCATTGTTTTTGAATAACACAGGTCTGCATATCAATACTTATAATACATACATTGATACAATTTGAACAGGATTTCTTTAATTGGGTGGCAATGTATAAATTATATGTACCTCACAAAAGATAATGACAAGTGAATATAAATATCTACCAACACACCAATGCTACCCGACACAAAATATACCATATGGGTAAAAAGTTTAAACCCTCCGTAACGTATTGACAAACAGTGAAGAGCAATGGTCAATCAGCGCGGGTCGCAGCTGGGTTTGGTTCTAAAATGGTCGCACATATTCTGCTGGTATTCGTAATGCGCTCTTCAAATTCTGATTTTGAAACAGAAAGACAGTTTGACCAAGTTCCCGTGATTTTGCAACAGAAAAACAGAATGACCAAGTACCCGACTGCTTCATTTGTGTAAGGCATTTAAAGAACCTTTGTTAGATAAGTCCATTTCGTAAAAACTATATCAGTCACGCCGTCCCAAAACTGATCTTTGAGGGCTTTGGAACTTCGAATTGCTTGTACGATCAGTTTGACACCCACATAGGACTAAGATAGGACATAAGGACTAAGATTGGTTAGCCCATTCACAAGAGAACCTTGTTCTATGAGAACCTTACGCACAAATGAAGGTACATTCACTATATAGTTGACTTTTAAAATTTACGGGTCCGAAAATCCTAATGTTTCGTTATGTTATTACACTGGCCAAAACAGACCTTTCACTGGTCCGAACAAAAAGGTACTGTTCAAGGACGATATGACCACTGCCAATTTCATGGACGATTCAACCTTGGCTTTGAAATCTGATTGTGCTGGGGAGAAGGTATTGCCGTCTTCTCTTTCTGAGATTGCCTTGTTATTGGCCCGGCTTCGTTCGTAGATTGTGATTTACAAATATTTAGTACATGTATGAGATCTTTCAATTCCTGATATCGTGATTTGGCAGTCATGCAAGATCGATCTATTATGGTTTCCACCTTTTACATGGGTATAATAATTGACGCCGCGTGGAAGCGCGGCGTCAGTATGGAATAGGTTTTAATTTTGTACCATGGGGTGACGTTATCAAAAAGGGAGCAACCAACATTATTATTGTTAAGAAAAACTGTTATGTTTGAAAAAACCCAAACCTTTATGAATAAATAAATTGTATAAAATGATTTAAGAAACAGTAAGATACAAAATACGTATGTCTTCTACCGTTATTACAAAACTTTAGACACATGTAATGGGTATTTAATCACTTTCCCGTAACTTCCTAGGCTACGCTTTTTTGATAGTTTGGTTTACGACCATTCATCGAAGCTCAGAAAAATGTTTCTGGCGGTGTTTTTGCCTATTTACGGTATTGAGATTTTTAAATAAATGGGTAATTTTTAAAAAATCGATGATGATTCATTTTAATTACTACATATTACAGTATAATTCTAGAAACTGTAAAAACAACATTAACCCAACTATGCAATAGGCATGGCCGTAACGTGACCCGTTCTATTATTTGTAAATGCAGCATGTCATCGCTTGGCTATTTTGTTCATTCTTATTTAATAGATGACAACGTGTCCCATATGTCCCATATCGGTTCCCATAAGTAGTAATTAAGTTGTCTCTGCTTCCTTCCGTTATGAATACTTCGCTGTTTTCACGATTTCATCCGATTTCTAAAATTCATTGGATTCGTACCCGGTTTTTCATGTTTCGTTCGAGATGAATGATTCGTACCAACTGGTTTTCGCTCTTTGCTCTTGGGAAACTGACTTGACCATTTTTGTTTGTTTATTTTTCAGTTTCAAAACGATTAAAGTGACATTACAAACAAACAAAACAGACTTAATAATTCTTGCTATATGTTGACTATACATGTGAACTTTCATAATGCTCAATCTTGATCATACATATTTCTTTTATTTTGAATTACTTCGTATTATTTGTTTATATACTCCCGTTTTTGCTATCATACTTCTGCTAAACTGGAAGGAGAATAGACTTCGACCTCTCCTTCCAAAGCTTGTGTCACACTTACCGTATAACTAGAGGCAATAAACCTTAATATATGTTAATATTTAAGCACCTATGTGTTTTTTTATCTAATTAATCTAGTTAGAGGATTTAAAACAGTTCATTGGTAAAAAAGTCTTGAGAAACTTCAACTTGTATGACACTTTATAGTTCCAGTGAATATTAAGTAAACTGTAAGCCAAATTGTTTTAGGACTTAACTTGTCATTTCACGACTAAACTTCACGTGCTGAATATCACATAGATCGTAGCATATAAAACCTTTAATCCGATTGTTTAACAGTTTTTTCAAATACAGCAAAACAACCAATACGAAACATGAACAAACCTTGTGTACGATGTAACAGTCGTAAGCACATTTTTGATATTCACACCTATAATATATAAACTGCGCTGTTTTTTTCCCCAGAAATTTTCGGAGGAGATCATTCAACAACCTTACCGAAAATAGTAATAGGCTTCACTGTTTATTGGCACATTTAGTAAAATATTTCTAAAAAAACATGTTAGATTTGGACACAAGAGGGCCAAGACGGCCCTAAATCGATCACCTGACTGATAGTAAATTAAAAGCAAATACTTTACTGTAAATATCTGGGAAAATTTGATCAGGAGTGCAAATGAAACTTGCAAGTTGTGGCTAAGAAATAGCTTATCAGTAAAGGCCATTTGTAATAAAGCAAACTCTTTGCACAATTTGAAATGGGACTACCAATGGAACATTCCTGTGAAGTTTGGTAGATATCGGTTCAATGGTTTATGATGAGATGTCATTTAAAGCTAAAAGATCATTTACCCCTTTTCTGATGATACATAGCATATCTATGGTCAGCAAAGGAACATTTCTTCTAAATTATCTTGAATTCCAACAAAAACTTTAATAAGAATGGAATAATAAAGTTTTGTCATTTTGCCCTTTTCCTGATGCCGCCTTGCTGTCCGGGTTTTCAACGAATCAATATAGCTTGAACACTTTTTGTAGAGGGTCATTCAAGTAACATTTATACAAAATTATGTTGGAATCTAACAAGCGGATTATGGCGGAAAAGGGTTTTAAAGTTTTGGCATTTTTCTCACTTTCTGATGCTGCAGCAGCCAAAGTTGTACACAGAATGTAAGTCTTTGAACAATTTTGAAAGAGAACCAACACAGGAACATTCCTTTAAAGTAAACTTGAAATTGGTCCAATGGAATGGTAGGAGTCTAACAGTTCAATTAACCCCTTTTGTGATGACGCCCGGTTACTATGATTTTGTAACCAATCAATATAGCTTGAACATCACTGAAGTAAGATTTCTATTCAATTTCATTAATTTCTACCAAATTATAATGGAATCTGACAAGCAGATTCAGAGGAGAATAATGTTAAAGTTTGGACATTTTGCCCCCTCTCTGATGCAGCAACAGCCAAAGTTGTCCATGGAATTTAAATCCTTGAACACTTTTATAAAAGGACCTCCAAAGACACAATCCTGTGAAGTTTGGTAGATATCGGTTCAATGGTTTATGATGAGATGTCATTTAAAGCTAAAAGATCATTTACCCCTTTTCTGATGATACATAGCATATCTATGGTCAGCAAAGGAACATTTCTTCTAAATTATCTTGAATTCCAACAAAAACTTTAATAAGAATGGAATAATAAAGTTTTGTCATTTTGCCCTTTTCCTGATGCCGCCTTGCTGTCCGGGTTTTCAACGAATCAATATAGCTTGAACACTTTTTGTAGAGGGTCATTCAAGTAACATTTATACAAAATTATGTTGGAATCTAACAAGCGGATTATGGCGGAAAAGGGTTTTAAAGTTTTGGCATTTTTCTCACTTTCTGATGCTGCAGCAGCCAAAGTTGTACACAGAATGTAAGTCTTTGAACAATTTTGAAAGAGAACCAACACAGGAACATTCCTTTAAAGTAAACTTGAAATTGGTCCAATGGAATGGTAGGAGTCTAACAGTTCAATTAACCCCTTTTGTGATGACGCCCGGTTACTATGATTTTGTAACCAATCAATATAGCTTGAACATCACTGAAGTAAGATTTCTATTCAATTTCATTAATTTCTACCAAATTATAATGGAATCTGACAAGCAGATTCAGAGGAGAATAATGTTAAAGTTTGGACATTTTGCCCCCTCTCTGATGCAGCAACAGCCAAAGTTGTCCATGGAATTTAAATCCTTGAACACTTTTATAAAAGGACCTCCAAAGACACAATCCTGTGAAGTTTGGTTGAAATTGGTCCGACGGACAGAGAGTGATCAGAATAGATAACCTTGAGCCTTCGGCTCAGGTGATCTAAAAAGACGTCCAAAATAACCAACTCGGTTTTATTCTTACCGGGTTGATATCTTAACTAAACAATATTATTTTTCTTTCATTAATGTGAACTGAATTATAGAAATTGACATTATATTTTTTTTTTTAAAAATCAAGAAAATGTGGAAATAAAATGTCACGTTTTGTGAAGAAAAATCGGAGTCCCTAAATTTAATGATATAGTCTAACGAAAACCTTATGATTATAATTAAATACTATTATTTGTCTCTATTTTCGATGCAGTTATTTTCAGACGGGACAAATGGCAAAACATATTTAACTTCGACACTTATCTGTGTGGAGGAAAAATGGTCACTCTTGGTCATTTTGACGTCTTAAACTTGATTATTTTTCCTATATTCGCTACATTGGTCAATAATAAAATCTCTATAAGTATATGATCGTACTAAATATTGTCATGTAATACATGCAATTTTAGTTTGCATTACTTATCTAAAAAAAAAAAAAAAAAAGAATGAAATGTGTTTCAAAAACTTTGCTGTTTTCATTATTGTCCGTGTATGACGCGACATTTTACCTTTCTCTGAATTATGTACTTAAATGTAAATGTTTATAAAATTAGTCTTATGTTCATCATGGATTCAACAAAACTAAATTTAAAAGGTTAGGATCTACCCCATAAATATCATTTTAATGTTGTTGGAACATCAGTGAAAAACTTAAGGCGTGAGTACTCCAATATAAGTTTAAGAAATGCTTTAGAAATGTATGCGCCGAGAGGTCAAATATGGACGCTTGTTAACATTAACATTCGCGAAGAGGAACGGAAACAAAGAAAGAAGTAGCTTAGGGTAAACAAAGAAAAAGCGTGGCAAATGTAGTGGCAGATTTAGCGGGGGTCCATAGGGCCCGTGCCCGACTCCCCCAAGCCACGACACCCCGACCCGGTCGGGCATCATACATATCTTGCTAGCGCCTGGCCAAATTTGCCGCTCAGAGCTCGGCCGGACATCGGGCAGACATTGACCGGGGAAAGGCGGCGTCTGGCCGACCATCCAATGTGTCTCGCTGTCACAAGATGGTCAAGGGTCGACAACTCACTAAAGTAGAATTGAACGCCGATGGTTGAATAAAAATATGTTTAATTTACAGTTATGAAATATATACAATTTTAAATAATCACTTCTTTCCTGACAAATCGAGAGGCTATAAACAAAAGAACTTCCTGACAAATCGAGAGGCTATAAACAAAAGAACTACTCACGCACTCTCATACACCCTCTCACCCCAGTCACTTAACTGTCCCATCACTTCCGTTACTGTACCCTGTATTTGGAATGTTCATACACGTTGTACTTCACATCCAACTGTATCCGTTTCCCGACTTCACAGAGTCGTTGTACTTATTCATTGCGTCGCGTATATCCTTGGATTCCGGGATCGACAAGCCACACAACTGTGAATATATGGTTCTACACGTCCTATGACGGCACTCCTAATGTCCCCCGTTACGACGTCTTATTATGTTGTGGACTGCGTCACACACTGGTTCTTCAAACTTCTGCGTTTGGAACTTCGGTTGTCTGGCTATCGATATGGACTAGCCATAGACATAAAACGGCTAAAATTGTAATAAATAACCATGTCTTACAATAATATCAATAATGCTCCGTAAACCTCGTAAACCTAACAGCCTACCATTTTATACTCCTATGGTAGATCATCTCTATACTAGTATCCTTTTACATTTCCCACTTCCATTCTTATCCTTTTCATACAAACATATCTTTCCCAACAGCATATTAACACATTGTCTCGCTCCTAACGGACTCAATTTCTGTAAAAAACATTCACTTCGTGAACCAGAAATTCTCTAAACAATTCAATCATGTAATAATTATCTCAATACCTAACATTGTAAATTTGCACAGATTCCATTCCTTAAATGCCGAAAACCCCTTTGCACAATAACTAAGAATTTACATACCCATATGCCGTGTGGATTGGTCACATCAACTACCTCTCACTATAACGAGTGAAACCGTCTGGCGACTCCTATGATACTGACGGTCAAAACAAATGTTTGAGTAAGTTATATAGCACCAATCAACCCCCGAGCCTCCTGGTGAGAGGCAAAATTCCCGTGCAAATCGTAATTCACAATCAACAACCAGTTTCAATACATTTATAGGCCAAATGAAAATAGCAACATAGTTTAACGTAATTAACGTTTTTAAACCCGTCAATTCCTTAATTCTCAACGGATTTACATGAAATGAACTCTTAATATGCTTAATATCACTTATCACATATGTATATGATAATAACTTCATAAACAATGATCTCCCTGACAATCCTGCGATAAGTTAAAACCATACGTGACCAACCTGCACTGACTGACCGTCTTTTATTTAGGCCACGCCAAATCTATTTTGTTACACTCGCAGGTTATAAAACCCGGGTCATCGCATCATTCATCAGATTCCAGTTGCGCTCTTCACATAAGGTAGCAATTTAACACACAAAATGCTCTATAAAAGAAGAGAGGACTGAAGGAGAAGGAGAGGGCAGTACCCACAAGAGAGGGAGAGTGGCAGTAAAGATAATGAGACGTCTCCTCTTCAGCCACCAATGCACCACTAAGTTGTAGAGGTAGCGTGCAAACGCAAACCTCTCCAACAATCGTGCTGTGCATGTGCCCGCAAGTGCTCTGGAGGTATCAACGGCATTTTCGTTAGAGTGCCTGTGTTAATGATATCTAAGTCAAGTTCGAATATAGGTCATATTGGGTCATAAACTAGGTCACTAGGCCAAATTGAAGAGAAATGGCTGCATTTTTAACTTGAGCATGTTGAAACTATATCAGAATTTTTGTCATGATGCTATGTAGACTAAGTTTGAGTATTGGTCATGTCTGTTAAAAAACTAGTTCACTAGGCCAAATTGAAGGAAAATCTTGTCAACACAGATGAGGCCACGTTTTTTAAAATTTGGACAGAATGTTTATCTTAATGATATCTAGTCCATGTTCGAATAAGGGTCATATCGGGTAATTAAAAATAGGTCACTAGGCCAAATGAAGGAAAATCTTCATAACTCACTTGATGTTGCATTCTGAATCTTTGTCAGAATAATTGTAGCCGAGCCCAGTAGCTCAGTCGGTAGCGACGCGGGCTGTCAATCCAGGGGTTGTGAGTTCGAATCCCGGCTCAGCCAACTTTCTTTCCGACGATTGACAAAAGTCAATGCGACATGCGTCATTCGTCTTCCACCAATGGGCAACGTCTATGTGGAAAAGCAGCCAGTTGCTTGGGAAGATTGTTGTGTGGAGTACTGGTGTGAGAAAACCAGCAAATGCATGAGTAGGTGAAATGGCCGCCTTGATATAACTGAGAAATTGTTAAAAACGGCGTTAAACCCAATCAATCAATCAATCAGAACAATTGTCTAGATGGGTTTTGCATATTTCAAACACTTTCTACCAGTCTAGTACATGGTTTAGAGAACTATTTCAACTTCATGGAATGTGATTTAACATTGACATATTTCTCAATATGATAATGCAGAAACTTCAAAATATTCTGCCTAAACCTGCTGCCAAATTTCCCTTTGATTCTTCATGTCTTAAATGTGTTTATCCTTGTGAGCCATTGCACTCAGGCGAGCGATATAGTGCCAACAAGGTCCTTCTGTTTTTAAATTGAGTTTAATAAAATTTACTATTTTTGACATGATCTTTCAACTTCTTGACAATAAATACATAAACATAAGCTGCAATTGTTATTTCCTTTCACATTTCCCCTTCCTATTTAACCTCCCAGCAGCCCCAGGCCGTCAGCACTGCAGTGCTTTGATTAAGTAATGGTTCGGTATTTGACGCCGCTTGCAAAAACAACTTTTCAGTTATATCAGGGTGTTTCCTCTGTAAGTTACCAGTATTGCGAATCAATTAATCCTGACACCAGGGAGTTAGTCGTAATGCTAACCCTACACTGCTGATTGATTGATTGATTGGGGTTTTTTCTCAGTTATATCACGGCGGCCAGTTCACCTACTGGTTTTCTCACACCAGTACTCCACATAACAATCTTCCCAAGCAACTGGCTGCTTTTCCACATAGACTTAGCCCATTGGTGGAAGACGAATGACGCATGTCGCTCGTTGGAAAAAAAAAGTTGGCCGAGCCGGGATTCGAACTCACAACCCCCTGGATTGACAGCCCGCGTCGCTACCGACTGAACTACCGGCGCTCGGCCCTACACCGCTGAGCGCCAAGGTGGGAAAGCCATTACTAATACTATTAGTATTTGGTATGATCCGGCCCGAGATAGAAACCGCGACCTCCCGCAACAGATGTGTGCGCATCAACTGCACCACCAGTACGCATCCACTGCACCACCAGTACGCATCAACTGCACCACCAGTACGCATCCACTGCACCACCAGTACGCATCCACTGCACCACCAGTACGCATCCACTGCACCACCAGTACGCATCCACTGCACCACCAGTACGCATCCACTGCACCACCAGTACGCATCCACTGCACCACCAGTACGCATCCACTGCACCACCAGTACGCATCCACTGCACCACCAGTACGCATCCACTGCACCACCAGTACGCATCAACTGCACCACCAGTACGCATCAACTGCACCACCAGTACGCATCCACTGCACCACCAGTACGCATCAACTGCACCACCAGTACGCATCCACTGCACCACCAGTACGCATCCACTGCACCACCAGTACGCATCAACTGCACCACCAGTACGCATCCACTGCACCACCAGTACGCATCCACTGCACCACCAGTACGCATCCACTGCACCACCAGTACGCATCCACTGCACCACCAGTACGCATCCACTGCACCACCAGTACGCATCCACTGCACCACCAGTACGCATCAACTGCACCACCAGTACGCATCAACTGCACCACCAGTACGCATCCACTGCACCACCAGTACGCATCCACTGCACCACCAGTACGCATCCACTGCACCACCAGTACGCATCAACTGCACCACCAGTACGCATCAACTGCACCACCAGTACGCATCCACTGCACCACCAGTACGCAGCCACTGCACCACCAGTACGCATCCACTGCACCACCAGTACGCATCCACTGCACCACCAGTACGCATCCACTGCACCACCAGTACGCATCCACTGCACCACCAGTACGCATCCACTGCACCACCAGTACGCATCCACTGCACCACCAGTACGCATCAACTGCACCACAAGTACGCATCAACTGCACCACCAGTACGCATCCACTGCACCACCAGTACGCATCCACTGCACCACCAGTACGCATCCACTGTACCACCAGTACGCATCCACTGCACCACCAGTACGCATCCACTGCACCACGATAACGGTTTTCGTTTTTCAAAAGTGGTGACCCATAACAAGTGAGCCAGTCAGTCCCCTTAATAAATATATCATTGTCAAAAGTAATAGTAGCTGTATATGTGGAGTATAATGCATGGTCAATATAACACATACTATATGTTTTAATCGACGAAGTTTGTTAAGCACAGTAGTCATGTAAGTATATATATATTCACTTAAAAATGTAATATATGTTAAATATCTGTGTGTGTCACTTTCAACAGAGCTATAAGTGGATGAGAAGAATAATTCGTATTCTCAAATCCTAATTTGACCTTCAAACCCTTCATTGTAGATAGACAGAAGAATCTCGTGTTTTGAGTTATTCCAATAACGGTTTTACCCGAGTTATGACAAAGCGGTTTGGGGATAAAGACATCAATACCTAGATGGCCAAAGCATAGAATTTTTTGCCTATTACAAAAGAACACGTGTGCATTTATCTTAAATATAAAGCGTATTAATAATATTCACGCAACTGCAGTCGTAACTGTAATTATGTAGAATAAGGAATAATAATTATACCAAACACGCACACAAAAAAATCATATGTTGGGTTTTGCTCGTCTGTGTGATGCTAAGAGTTTTTTAAATGAAGCTTTTTGCCACTATCCCGTTCCTAGCATGATAATTGAAAAGTCAACATAACGCTGCAACCAAGTTAAAGACTTGTCTACATCCGTGAAAGTCAAGTTTTGAATGGTTTGCTATCTGGTTTACAATGATTTCATTGGTTCGACCGAATAACGAAAATCCACCCGCTTGCATTAATGAGTCAAAACTGTTCCAACGCGTGAAACACTCTCTGAACTATGATTGACCTTAATGTCAGTCTTGTTAGTTAATGTCGACATTTGCTGTGTCCCCAACAAGTCTTCAACAGTCGGCTGAGAATACATATAGAGAACTATGCAAATCACTGTAAATAAAATAATTATTATTGAAAGGAGTTGAAACTATTGTGGCAAAAGTAGAAATTGCCGACGATAAGCTATTTCTCCTTTTGCAACAATGTATTCGAATGTTGTCTGTTGCACATGCGTCAAAAAGCGTCTGTAAGCGGGAAAGGGTTACATCATTTTTATGATAGCTGAATCCTTTCCGTGATGCTATAACAGTCAAATATTGAAAATACTGTGGACAATGGAGCTATTGCTGACAATAAGCCATTCCTCCTTTTCACACAATACTTTCAGACCCGTTTCAAATAAATTATTTTCATACTTAAGATATAATCAAAGCACTGAAAGTGCTGACGTCCCGGGGCTGCAGGAAGGTTGGAGAAGTAGGGAAAATGTGAAAGTAAATAACAATTGCAGCTTATGTGTATGCATTTATTGTTAAGAAGTTGAAAGATCATATCAAAAATAGTAAATATTATGAAACTTCCAATTTGAAAACAGGAGGACCTTGTTGGCACTGTATCGCTCACCTAAGTGCAAGAGCTCACAAGTATACACATTTAAGATATGAAGAATCAAAGGAAAATTTGACAGTAGCTTTACGCTGAATATTTTAAAGTTTCTGCCTTATTATATTGAGAAATATCTCAAAGTTAAATCAACTTCCATCAAGTAGAACTAATTCTCTAAACCATGTACTAGACTGGGAGAAAGTGTTTGATCAATGCAAAACTCATCAAGACAATTATTCTGACAAAGATTCAAAATGCAACCTCCAGAGTGTTATCAATATTTTCCTTTATTTGGCCTTGTGACCTATTTTATTATACCTGATTTGACCCATATTCGAAAATGGACTAGATATTATCGATGCAAACATTCTGACAAAGTTTCAAGCTGCTGAAGAAAAGAATGCGGCATCCAGAGTATTAACAAGATTTTCCTTCAATTTTGACTTATTATGGACAATTTAGTTTTTAACCCGGCATGACCCATATTCGAACTTGGCCTAGATATCATTAAGATAAACATCCTGATCAAATTCTAAAAAATGTGGCTTCTACTGTGTTGACAAGATTTTCCATCAATTTGGCATAGTGACCTAGTTTTTTAACATACATGACCAATTTTCAAACTTGGCCTACATATCGTCAAGACAAACATTCTGAAACAGTTTCCTCATGCTTAAGCTAAAAATGCAGCATCTAGAGTGTTAACAAGATTCCCCTTCAATTTGGCGTAGTGACCTAGTTTCCGACCCAATATGACCACTAGTCTAACTTGACCTAAATATAATTTAGACAAAATTTCAAGCTGCTGAAGCGAAAAAATGCGGCCTCTAGAGTGTTAACAAGATTTTACGTCAATTTGGTCTAATGACCTAGGTTTTTTTAATCGGCATTACCCACATTCGAAATAGGCCTAGAAATCATTAAGATGAACATTCTGACCTAATTTTAAACTGCTGACGCATATAATGCGGCATGTACAATGTTCATTAGATTCTCTATCAATTTGATTTAGTGACCTATTTTTTAACAGACCTGACCAATATTCTTACATGGCCTACATATCATCATGACAAACAGTGCCGAAAATATCAATGATGCAGTGTCGTTATTGTACTATTTGAATGCAACGTAACGATCGATATCATCCATGACATCACGGTCATTTAAGAATTGTCTATAATAACCGGCATGACCTGTCATCTCAGTCACAAGCATTGTACACAACCTTACAACATTTACATGTGCTATTCCTTCACCGGCAAGACCTGTGCTTACAGTATTGCAACAAACAATGTCTATCACCCGGAAAAAGTGCAACCTCTCGATTCATTTCTCGCAATTGGATATTTAGATACACTGTTGTTAAATAGTTGTCCACGATGTCATCTACGACATGTTGGTGAATCTCTCCTGCCCCAGTAGTTTGTGTTTCTTCTGATAGTGCAAACTCTGGCCTAGGGGTAATAGTATTGGTATCAACGTCAACATAATTCCCGATTTTATCGGTCGAAGCTGTGCATGGCCTATCAGTGACAAAAGCCACGGCGAAGTCTGTTTCTTGAAAGACACCCCTGTGCAGAGGCTATGGATTCAAGACACGTGTACTAACGTGTAACAATGCCGGGGTCAATTAAATGACAGAATACGTCACCACGCGATTTACAGTAAGTAAAATGTGATTTACAATGTATCTTAGTTACTATGGCTATTGCTGTTTTTAATAAGATTATAAAACAGTGTCACATGAGAGAACATTTTGAAATGGAAGTGTTTCACAAACTGCATAGTAGATACAAACATACAATGTGAAGCCCTGTCGACTACCCGTCGTGGAGTTTAGTAAGGTGTTTAGTATTTAAAAAAACAAAGCACTGCAGTGCTGACGACCTTGGGACTGCAGGTTGTTTGAAGAAGTAGGGAAAATGTGAAAGTAAATAACAATTGCAGCTTATGTTAATGTATTTATTGTTAAGAAGTTGGAAGATCATAATAAAAATAGTAAATATTTTGAAACTGCCAATTTGAAAACAGGAGGCTCTTGTTGGCACTATATCGCTCACCTGAGTGCAAGAGCTCACAAGTTTACACATTTAAGACATGAAGAATCAAAGGAAAATTTGACAGAAGGTTTAGGTAGAATATTTTTAAGTTTCTTCCTTATTATATTGAGAAATATGTCAATGTTAAATCCCATTCCATCTAGTAGAAATAATTCTCTAAACCATGTACTAGACTGGGAGAAAGTGTTTGAAAAATGCAAAATTCATCAAGACAATTATTCTGACAAAGATTAAAAATGCAACATCCAGTTTGTTATCAAGATTTTCCTTCATTTGGCCTAGTGATCTGCTTTTGTTTACCCGATATGACCCTTATTCGAACTCGGACTGAATATCATCAATACAAACATTCTGAAAAAGTTTCAAGCTGCTGTAGCAAAAAATGCGGCCTCCAGAGTATTAACACAATTTTCCTGCAATTTGGCCTAATTTGTTTTTAACCCGGCATGACCCATATTCGAACTTGGCCTAGATATCATAAAGACCACAGCGTTTGAGGGCTCCTGCACAGTGCGATCGGGTCGCCCGGTTGAGGGAGATGTTTGTGTTTGCACCCTACCTCTACAACTAAGTTATTTGTGCATTGGTGGCTGAAGAGGAGATGCATGGTCTCATTCCCTTTACTGCCACTCTCCCTCTCGTGTCGGTACTACCCCCTCCCTCTCCTTCTCCTTCAGTCCTCCCTTCTTTTTAGGGCATCTTTCAGAACTGTTACTCTGACAGTTTTGTGATAAAGTATGTGTTAAATTGCTACCTTCTGTGAAGAGCGCGACTGGTTTTTGTTCACGCGCCTTCTTTGTACGTTTCCGTTCCTCTTCGCAAATGTTAATAATTTTAATAAGCTTCCATATTTGACCTCACGGTCTCGGTAATTTCTAAAGAATTTGTTAAACTTATATTTCAACAACATTATAATGGAATTATCAAGATTTAAAAAATACAACAGAAATACCTTGATCTCTTTGACACAAAAATGGACTATTCATAAATTTCTTTTGTATTTTTTAAATCTTGATAAAGATCAAGTGGTCGAAAATTCGATTAATTAAAGAGTTTTAATGATACAAGCCGGTAGGTGACGTAGGATTCGCCTCGGTGATTTTAGCTTTTGCATATTTGCCAACTTCCGGCTCTAGCTCGGAAATCAAACGCGTTTTTTTTTGTTAGCTGCATAGCAACAGTTGGGTCCTTAGCAACGCAACTTAAACGCGCGCACCCTGAACTCATTTGGCACCTGTTCACCAAGTTTCATCGGAATCTGCCCTTCGGTTTGGAAAACCGATTTGGAAAATCCCGACAATAAGGGATACCTAGCGAATCCCAAAAAAGAAAATAAGTTATTTCTCTAGACCTTCTAACCCTGTACCACATAAAGACGCATTTTGACGCACATGCAGCAAACGACTTTTGAAAACAATGTGACAAAAAGGAGAAATTGCTCAAGACGAGCAATTTATCCCTTTTCCACAATGTTTTAAACCTTGTTTTGGTAACAATACCTTCATTAAACGAGACTTTCCTTGTTGTTGCTTAATTATGTATTTTAAATGTCGTCTTCTAAAGATAACATTAATATTTGTTTCATGAAACACCGGGCGGTGAGATGAATGACACACACTTTAAACTTTTCTTACCCCTAAACCCTGTAATTCAACGAGAGAAAGGGAGCCATGTTCCAGAGAAATATCAACTTCAGGTGTCGATTAATACCTGTTAGCAGACGGATTCCGTCGTCTGATCCAAAATGCATGTATTGCTTGCCAACAAATTACAGAACCTTCTATCGACCCGGATCAGCCCAAGCATTCCGCGCAGGCTTACCCGGATAGACACTCTTCGCCTTCTGTGGATTTTCTGTTTCAGGAATTATTACTCTATACCTCTATCCCCTGAGACGGAATGTGTTGGCCCGGATCAGTCTGCGCGGACTGCGCAGGCTGATCTGGGTCGATACATTACGCAGAGGCCATAATGTTGGTTTTCTCGCTGGACGGCTCACGTACGTTGCTTGCCAAAAATATCCAGAACCTTCTGTGACTAATTGGCGAACAGTGCAGAGCTGATCAATTTGCACAGATGCCGAGTTGATTTACACTGGTCACGACAGAACTAAGGCTGGTTTTGCTAGAGAACCGCTCAATTTGGTTACTTCCACATCCTTAACCCTTTTCCACATAATGGAAGTTGCTGACGCCTCTGCAGTAGACGTATTTTGAAAACATTCTCTTGTTGACACATTGTAATCAACGTCATTCAATTATGAGTCATATGCATTCATTTATAACGATTTTTTTCATAATTTTGTCTACATGTTTTCAAAGTCCTCTGCTGCAAAAATGTCTGATGTGGGAAAGGGTAATTTTGATAAAAGCCTACCGGACTTAAGCATCTGAAGGTCAGAGGAAAATAATCAATGCATCGCAAACAATACTCAATACTGATTTCTAACAGAGACCTACAAATAGGTCTCTGTTTATAGTCAGCTTACATTACACTGGGGGAAATCACGATCGATTTCATCTTTTCTCACAATGTTTACTGACGTGGCTTCTTAAAGAAGTGCCGGTCCACGGTAGGTAGTCATTAATAGTCCTAGACACAAAAGAAGTTAAACTTGATTGTCAATCAATCTTTAATTATATCGGAAATACAGTCCCTCGGTAGGCTACCCAAAGTTTCTGTACTAGGGAATGCGATTTTTTATTTTGACTGTACGCATCCTATGTAACGGCGATATATTGAGACTACCCAAAAGGCGATATATTGAGACTACCCAAAAGCCCAACTTTTTTGGATCAGCCTATTCTAATGTTGTCACATGACAAATTCCCGTCGGAATGTTCTCACAAATTAAGCCGGCTAATAAGTATTTCTGCTTTGTCATATGTTAAATTGTTGGCTTAATATAAGATATATTCCTGCGAGTGTTAGGCTTTATTGATCTGTTTGCTATAAGTGAAAATGAGTAATATTATTACACGCGCGCCGCCTGGTGTGACCCTCACATTTCACACCTGGCTGAGTCACCACCAAACTATTAGCATTTATTTACAAATACCATCCCGTTGTCAATAACACGATCAAGTTTGTTCAAGTGGACAAATAGTTTAAATATCATTTTAAAATATTAATTATAACACAGCAATCATTTAAATTATAAACAGAAAGCGAAGCTTTATATATTTTTTCACCTGACATACCGATTTATTCGTATTTTTGCACATAATTAGGGGTATCCGAAGGGGATAATTAATTCGTCATCAAAGTACATCTTTGCATAAATGTCTCATTTATCCATTATGGGTCTCGAATGAACATAGAGAAGCAGTTCAAACGATGCAAAACAGATTATCCTTTAAATATTTGATATTATTACAGTTTGTATGATATAGCTCACCTGTGTAGTTTATACTCAGGTGTGTTTACAGGTAAATTTACCTGTAATTGGCCTCGCGGAAGCGTCTTCCTGTATTTGAATAATTGAACACATTTAAGACGCCATTTTGTAAGCGGAACTGGACCATAGGAGAGGAAGTGTTAAATTTAGTTGTATATTTTCTAAGTTAAAATGGATTGACAGTTCCAAAAACTGTGACAAACAATGGATACACTAATACGGAAGGTGTTGGTCGTGTGTGTGTACGGGGTGTTCGTTTTGTCCATCGTTGGAGCGGGACCCTTCTCATGGATGAAAAGAGACAAATTTGACATCATAATGGATAGGATGACCGAAGTGACGGAGGAGAATTGTCGTTCTAAACCCAGAATTTGTTAGAACTGCCCGCCGAGTCCGTGGCACAAGTACCCAGATATAATAAACTACTCAGTAACGTTATTTACTCGAACAGATCAATGCTACTACATTTACATAACATGGCTCTGAATAGAGCTTTCTATTACAGTTTTATATACCAGAGAATGAACACTTCTGGTGACTTTCAGCATCAGCCCGGTTTGATGTACCTCTACATGGCAGTGGCAGCCGATGTGTCGGCCAGTCCAGGATGGATAAACGGTTCGTCCTTGTTGTTTGACAATAACTGTACGTATCCCAACTGGTATACTACAGTTGATTTCAACTCTACGTTAAAGTTGTTTGGGCCCAGAGCGTGGCGTGCAGATGATTACAGTGAGCCAACCAATTGGCTCAGAGAGCCCACCAACAGAACTGTTGAAGTTCAAGATTACGCCGCGGGTCGAGTTACAAACTATACAGATGAATCATACAAGTACTGTCCTTACACGAGGTACGAGTTTGATTCGACCGATGCTAGACAAGAGAAGCCTGTTTTTTGGTGGCCTGATGATCGGGGCTACAAAGACTCGCTGAGAAAATTCACATACAATGTCGGAGTTCGGTTCTCCAACGTGACAGGGAGATTTACGAAAGACCAGTATGAAGCCATTCCATTCTTTGGACCGCCCCAGCCTGGTCAATCTGACACGGACATTACCTTACCAGTGATGATGACCAAGCCATACTTTGATTGTGGTCGGTCTAATCGTTGGATTGTTAGCATGTCTGCCCCAGTAGTGGAGTACATGCATAGGTACTCGCCATGGAAGCATCTGAGACGACCTAGGTAAACACATTGATAAGGTTGATTGTCAGTTTATCCACAATTGTTATTTTACTCAATTAAAAACATTGTGAAAAAAAGGAGAAATTGCTACAATCTGAGCAATTTCTCCTCTTCTGCAATGTTTTGAAATTGTTGTCTGCTGCAGAGGTGTCAAAATACATGTGTAGATATGAGAAAGTATTTACAGAAGCTATCTTTGAACAAAATTCAGGCTAACCTTTTTGTAAGTTGCAAATTTATACTGATTTAACTCTTTCAGCGCCAAAGGCAATATTTAGGTTTTTGCAAACAATACTGACTCACCTGAAATCAGCATTGTTTGCCTTTCAGTTATCAAAATAGTCCAAAAGTATCTTGCATGAGAAATGGAGACGCCCGTTTTTGAACATGGATGAGTCTACTTTAAACAATTTGGCGCTGAAAGAGTTAAAATCATTCAGAAATAAAGAAGAATACGTTTTAAATGAACAATCCTAAGGAGAAATTCCTAAACTGAAGGTAATTTCTCCTTTTTCCAAGTTTTAACTAATGATTGGTTCATCCTAAATGATATTTTCAGAGTTGTATGTAAACATTCGAGGATGAAATGTAATTAATGTAAAATTAATAGTAAGAGATTACAGAATTGAAAAAATTTTGGGAAAAATTATATTTTGCCCTTCAATTATCCAAAAGTTTGCAAAATAGGCCTTGTCCGCTCTTTGACTTCAATATTTCTAATCCAATTTTCATCAAACTTGACTATGAAATGGCATAAAACTTGATACAAAAAACTGGCCCAATCACTTTTGAAATTCCAGAGCTACTTTTAACTTGTAATAACATCTCTTAATGTCCAGGCTTTTTAAATTCTTTCTCCTTATTTGGCTTGTATTTTTCCAAGATCATTCGGTAGAAATGTTCCTTAGGTGACTCTTTACAATAATTGTTCAAGCCATATTGATTGGTATAAAAAAAAACTTATCAACCAGGCAGTATCAGAAAAGCAGTTAATACTTTTTGAATTTTGATTTTATGGTAGTTTGGCAGAAATGTTTATTTCATGATTCCTTACAAATATTGTTCAAGCAAAGGGAATTTGTAGAAAGACATGGCTGCTGAGTAGCATCTGAAAACGGGTAAAAGGACTAATCGTGAACATTCTTCTATGTCTCTGAAAATGTTTGTCGGACTTGAACATAAATTGGTTGAAATGTTACTTGGGTGATCCTCTCAAAATTTAATATTTAATTGGTTACAAATAGCTACCAGGTGAAATAAAATAGAAATAGTAAAACCTAAAACTCATCTCATCTCTGGCCCTTTTGTGCAAGATGCATTTTCCCACCCACAAGTGGGATATTTTAGCTCACCTGTGCACTAACTGCTCAAGGTGAGATATTGTGATCACATTTCATCAATCCAATCTTCATGAAATTTTATCGGATCATCCATCTCCAACAAATCTTGGCCAAGTATGAAACTGGGTCATGTGAGGTCAAAAACTAGGTCACAGGGTTGAGTTGAAGGACAGTATTGTTAACATCTTGGAGGCATTATTTTTAACTTTTAAAGCATGTTGAAATGTTGTCAGAATAATTGTCTTGATGATATCTAGGGTTGAAACCAAGTTTGAATATTTGTGAGGCCCCAGGGTCCTGTTGGGTAAAAAACTGGGTCACTAGACCAAATTGAAGGAAAATTTGGTTATTACTCTAATTCGAGCACATTGAAACTTTGTAAGAATGGGCGTTTTGATAATATCTGTGATAAGTTTGGAATAAAGGTCATGTCAGGTAAAAAATTAAGTCAATTGGCCAAATTTAAAGAAAATCTTGTTAACACTCGAGAGACCACATGTTTCGTTTTTGCTTTAGCAGCTTGAAACTTTGTCAGAATGATTGTCTTGATGATATCTAGGCTTGAAACCAAGTTTGAATATTTGTGAGGCCCCCAGGGTCCTGTTGGGTAAAAAACTTGGTCACTAGACCAAATTGAAGGAAAATCTGGTTATCAATCTTATTTGAGCACATTGAAACTTTGTAAGAATTGGTGTTTTGATAATATCTATGCTAGGTTTGGAATATAGGTCATGTCAGGTAAAATATGAAGTCAATTGGCCAAATTTCAAGAAAATCTTGTTAACACTCTAGAGACTGCATGGTTTTTTTGCTTCAGCAGCTTGAAACTTTGTCAGAATGATTGTCTTGATGATATCTAGGCCAAATTCAACCTTGTTAATATCACTCTGGAAGCCATATTTTTAATCTTAGCTTGTTGAAACTTTGTCAGAATGATTATGCTAGATTAAAACATGGCTCTAGTTATGTCAAAATCGAGGTCACAAGGTCAAATTAAAGGAAAAACTTGAAAACACTAGTAATAGCTTACCTGGTAACAAAATGTGTTATTTTGATTGTCTCTGGGGTTGGCATAACTCAGGTGAGTGATCCAGGGCAATCATGGCTGTCTTGTTAAAATATTTTACACAAATGACTAAACTGCAGCAGACAATGTTGAAAATGTTTTGCGAAATCTTTAAAAGAAAGTGTAATTTTTTAAATGAGTTGAAGACATTGAAGCAAAAGGAGAAATTTATCATCATAAACAATTTCTTCGTTTCGACTGTTTTGCAAAGGCATCTGCATGTGTGAAAGTGTAATTAATGTAATATGTGATTGAAATATAGAATGTAAATAAAATGAACTAATTGGAACATAATTATCATTATTCAGGTTTGTTGCCATATCAGGGATGGATTCCGAGTTTGAACGTATTGATCTTAACCAATGTCCAATCAGCGAGGGTAATACTGAACCAAACATGTTTGCTGGAACCCACAGATGTAGACCAACAACAATGGTTTGTATTTAAACAGCATTACCTTATACTAGCAGTTTCCCACGTATAGACACTTTCTGACGCCTCTGCAGCAGACAACTTTTGAAAACATAGGGACAAAAGGGGAAATTGCCCGAAACGAGCGATTTCTCCTATTGCCACATTGTTTTCAATTCTTTTCAATAATCAAACCCTTATTTATGGAGATTTTTCACTTTTTTGCCAACATGTTTTTAAAGTTGTCTGCTGCAGATTTGTTGTATGTGGGAAAGGGTTATAGCAGTTTAACCCTCTTTCCTATCTATGTAGACAAGTTTTGACTGATCAGCACCAGACACCACTTAAAAACATTGTTGCAAATGGAAAAAAGTGCTGTTCATGAGCATTTTGTCATTTTTTTAACTCTATACAATAATTATACATACAATAATTATACTTTCATTTATAGCTAATTCATTTTATGGTAATCTCCTTTTGTCCGGCATCCGGCAACATCTTCTCCTCAGTAACCAATGGATGAATTGGGATGAAACTTCACAGAAAGCATCCTCTTAATGACCTGACCAGAATTAATTCAAATTTTTGGGAGCCATGCAGAATTCTGGTTTACATGGCAACCAAATGAAAAAAACTTTAAAACTATTCTTCTCCCAAACTGATTGGCCGATTTTCAAATATTTTTGTAGAAATGTTCCTTGGATGACCCTCTACTAGATTCCTTTAAGCCATGTTGATTGGTCGAAAAACAAGGCCGCGATGGGGTGGGGCTATTTTGTCTTATATGGCTAAAGTGAAAATTTAAAAAATCTTCTCCTCCGAAAGCGTCAGGCTGATTTTCAAATAACAGATTTGCTGAACTTGCTCCTGGATCATGATTGCAACTTGATTTCATTGTGAAGTTTATCCCTTTCCCACAAACAGCAAATCTGCAGCAGACGACTTGGAAAAAATACCTGAAATCATTTGGGAACTCCATTTAAATGAAAATACAATAATTGAATATGAAAAACATGGTGAAAACAGGAGAAATTGCTCATTTTTAGCAATTTCTTCTTTTGTTTTTAAAAAGCTGTCTGCTGCAGAGGCTTCAGAAAGCGTCTATATGAGGGAAAGGATTAATACTTTCTCCTGTCCTTAAAATATTAATTAATTAAGTGTTAGAATATGGTAAGAAAACTTATGTCTAAAGTCCAAAGATAATGCCTTTGATACTGGAAAATTATGGCCCCTCATTTTGTGAAATATGTACTAAATAGTTTTGTCTTCTGTCTGGCTTGAAGTTAATATTCAATATTTATTGGAATTATGTCTCAGCCAAGTTATATAATCAGCCTTATCACCACAGAATGATGCTGCAAATTTATCATGTGGAACAATATATGGTGAGAGTTTTGGAAGTGTTTCACTTCGAAAGGAATGTGACATCAGTATATATCTTTTAAAATGAGCTGTATCAGATGAAAACTGACTTTTGTGAACTTGTGACCAGTAAAGATCCTGAACTGCCTTTCAATTTCTGTAAGGCTTTGTTGGAATTAGAAAATATGTGAATGTTCTATAAAAATGACATATAGATCCATTCCCACATATATCAAGTCTGCAGCAGACAACTTTAAAAGCATCTTAACACAACTATGAAAAAATCTATGTAAATGAAAGTCTTATAATTAAATAGAGTTGAAAACATGTTGGCAAACAGAGAAATTGCTCATGATGAGGTTGTCTTTTACAAAGGCGCCTGTATGTTAAGAAAGGGTTAAGTAGTCTGTGTACAATATTGATTATGCGGAAACCCCCGATCCTACAGGTAATATGATCATATGTCAATAAGAGGAATGATGGTGTCTTGAAATATTAATGCAGACAATCCTTTATAATCCACAAACCTTACAAAAAGCTGGGTCTCAAAATACAATCATTCTTATAATGCTTGGAAATTGAAATATAAATAGGGCAACAATTTTGTTTTATCAATTATTACGCAATTTCGGTGCTCATCATTGAGACCGAGACATTCTATAGGCTAGGATAATGTTCACCGTAATTCTGTTTGTTGGTCTGTTGGTAACACTTTGATTGACTTGGTTTGAGTCATCTGGCGCATGTCTTTCTGCTTGTTGCGCTTGTGTTCCTTGAAACACCAGTCCATTTTTGTGTCACCTGCGTAGCATGGTAGGCACTTAGGGATTACTTTTTTTGGTCCGGCATCTGTCTGTCTGTCGACCCGGCCGGGTAGCTCAATTGGTAGCGTATCTGACTCGTGATCTGGAGGTCACGGGTTCGATACCCGGTTGCGGCGACATTCTTTCGGGCGATGTTTTCCATTGCCTCTCACCTCTGATCTATGTGAGAAAGTAGTCAGTGGCTTCGAAAGAATGTTGTGTAAGTACTGGTGTGGGAAAGCCAGGAAAACATGGGTAGGTGCACTGACCGCCGTGATATGACCAAAGCTGTTGAAAGCGGCGTTAAACTCCAAACAAACAAACAAACTGTCTGTCTGTCTGTCCGTCTGTCGTCACATTTTCAAATAACTTTTTTTCTACTCGAAGGATTACATTGAAACTTCTGACAAATGTTTATATCAATGTGTGTGATGGGTTCACAAAAGGGGGATAATCCAAATATTTTTTATATCAGAGTGGTTGGCCCTTTTCTGTCAAAAATTAAAATTTTCTGACAAGACCCCTGCAGGTGACACACGTGCTCAGCGGAGCACTCCATTCTAGTTTCATGGTTACAAGTATTAAAAGTTTCTTTGCTTGATTATTATTCCTTTGCAGCTGTTTAAATTCACTAAGCAATTCCACATTATAATGCCCAAAATCTATTGCTCTTATAATTATGTATAGGTCATAATGCCATCTGCTTAACATTGAGCATCAAGAGGGAAGCCATTACTACCATTTTAGCTCACCTGACCATGAAGTGCTCAATGTGAATTCTTGCGGTTGTCTTTTTTCCGTCATTTGTCAGTCATCAATAATTTGCCTATTAACACTCTTGAGGCAACTGTTTTCATTCAATATTTATGAAACTTATTCAGTTTGTTTAACTTGCTGATTTCTAGGCCTACTAGGTCATTAGGCCAAATTGTTGGAAAATCTTTTTCACACTCTGGAAGCCTCATTTTTTTACTAGGCTAAGTTCAAGTATGGGTTATGATCTATTAATAACTAGGTGACTAGACACAATTTGAGAAAAATCTTTATAACACTCAAGAGACAGAATGTTTGTTTAATGATTCCTATGCCAAGTGGAGACAGAATGTTTGTCTTAATGATACCTATGCATTTGAAGTTTGAATATTATTGAATGTCAGGTAAATAATAAGGTCAATTGGCAAAATTTAAAGAAAATCTTGTTTACACTCTGGAAGCTGCATTTTTAATTTGATCATGTTGAAACTTTGTGAGCATGTTTGTCTTGAGACTATCAAGGATAAGTTTGAATATAAGTTATGCCTGGTCAAAATCTAGGCCACAAGGCCACATTTTAGAAAATGTTATTAACACTCTGGAAGCAGTTTAATTTGGGCATGTTTAAACATTGTCAGAATGTTTGTCTTGGGGATATTTTGGTTGAGTTTGATTATTGGTCCTGTTCTTTTCAAAAACTCGGTCCGTCAACCAAATTTTAGAAAAATATTGTTTACGCTCTATAGAGACCACATTCTTTACTCGAGCTGCTTGAAACATTGTCAGAATGACTGCCTTGATGATATCTAATTCTAGTTTGAATATGGGTCAAAAACTAGGTCACCATATCATATAGACCCATGATACTCAGGTGAGGGCCACCTGATGACCCTCTTGTTAAGGTCTGGTATGACCTGACCAGGGATGAAACCTTGATCTTCTGCTCTCATGGCTTACTCTCTTTCCATTACATAACTAAGACAGTTGATATGGGAAATGAAGATATTGCTCATGATATCGTGATAAATGTGTCGCCATCCTTTTTCATTTGCTAGACACTGTCCGTTATTTTGTTAAGTTTTAACCAATATTGTTAGAACTTGAACACATTGTCTAAATGAGACTATCCGTTTAAGAACCCATTATATCGAGCTTTGAGGTAAAGAAAAAGATTTTAGAACATGAAATACTTGCTTGCTAAGAATATTAAATGTTGTGATGTATTGGACTATTTGTGCAAGAAAGCCTGGATGGGCATGAACTGACCACTGTCATATAACTGTAATACTGTTAAACATGATGTTAAATCAGAACATGAAATATTAATTAACCCTTTCCCTCATATAGACGCTTTCTGACGCCTCTGCAGCAGACAGCTTTTTGAAAACATAGTGACAAAAGAAGAAATTGCACAAGACGTGCAATTTCTCCTTTTGCCACAATCTTTTCCACTTTTTGTCATAGGTTATCCATTCAATTATGGGTATTTTCTATATTTTGACAAAATATGTTCAAAGTCGTCTGCTGCAGAATTGTCGTATGAGGGAAAGGGTTAATATCTAGAGCTCAGAGATAAACAATAGTCTTTTCTACAGACTACAAATCTGCAGCAGATGCCTTTGAAAACATTTAGTGATAAATATGTAATATCAATAAATGAATGAATATTTATTAACCCTTTCCCATATATGGACGCTTTTTGAAACTCTGCAGCAGCAGACAACTTTTAAACACATTGTGACAATAAGAGAAATTGCTCAAAACAAGTAATTTCTCCATATGCCACAACGTCTTTGAACTCTTTTCAGTAATAAAACGTTCCCTTGTAGAGATTTTCCATATTTATTCCTCCTTCGAAGAAGAGGGGGTATATAGGAGTCACTGTGTCGGGCTGTCTGTCTGTCTGTCTGTCGGTCGGCTGGAAGTCATATTTTGTCCTGCCTATTTCTTACATACTACTGGGTGGAATTCAATAAAATTTTACATGAAGCTAAATCTATACCAAGAGGAGATGTGCATATCCTAAAGGGGTTACAATTGCATGTTATTTTACAGAGTTATGGCCCTTTTACTTATGAGTCCCCTACCGGCGTGCCGAAGGGGACTATTAGGTTTGCACTCCGTCCATCTGTCAGTCAGTCCGACAAATCAGTTTTCCGCACTTTTTTTCTACATGCATTGAGATATTGAGCTGAAATTTTGTATATGGCTTTGTAATCATGTGTCACAGATCAAGTTCGCGTTTCATGGGATTTCGTCAATTTTTTTATGAGTTATGCCCCTTTTTGGACTTAGAATATTAATAAGTCAAAACGTGCAAACCGGTAGGGGATTATGGTATTGCTTGCAATCCTACAGTTACTTGTTAAGTTATGGTGTAGGTCAAGGTGCTGTTTAGGGGGTATTTATCATCTTCAGTGATAGTTCTAGTTTTGCCAGCTGCTGATTAGTTGTATGTGGAAAAAGGGTTAAATATAGTTGAAAACATTGTGAACGTGAGCAGTTTGCCACAATGTTTTAAAAAGTAATCTTCCTCAGATTTGTCAAAATGCATCTGAATGGGGAAACGAATTTTACCAATACATGATTATTGTGGCCGCCCCTAGTTTCACTGAAAAAAATGAATATTCAATCTGTCGCACAGTATCATGAGGCAGTTTGTTTGATTTTCATCAGCTAGAATCTTTATTATTGTAAGTTTTTGTTGCAACAGCTTGCAGAATAATATTCAGACTGTTTTAAACTCAGGTAATTACCTGATGGGATACTATCATAGGCGTCTGATTTTAAATCAAATGAGAAAAAATGAAGCTTGAACATTTTGACAAATTTTAACCCTTTCCCTCATACGGCAATTCTGCAGCAGACGACTTTGAACATATTTTGTCAAAACATAGAAAATCTCCATAATTGAATGGATAACCTATGACAAAAAGTGGAAAACATCGTGGCAAAAGGAGAAATTGCACGTTTTGTGCAATTTCTTCTTTTGTCACTATGTTTTCAAAAAGCTGTCTGCTGCAGAGGCGTCAGAAAGCGTCTATATGAGGGAAAGGGTTAATGATTGCATTGCAGAAATACCCATTCCCTTTAGCCAATGATTTTGAAGTATTTACAGCAGACAACTTTTGAAAAACATTATGATACATGAAAAATTTCTCATAATGAGCAATTTCTCCTTTTGCAACAATGTTTTCAACGCTATTTGTCATATAGACAGATTTTCCATATGTTGTCCCAAATATCTTCAAAGTGTGCAGATCTGTTGTATGTGGGAAAAAGTTAAGGTCGTAATGGTTTGAAGTTATGTGTTTAGACATATTTAGTTTAGTGTCGTACACAAACAGTTTGTTGTAGGTCTAGATCCAGATATATATGGATTATTCCCAACAATTATTTAGGATGAATGCATTCATACTTCTCTACTTTATTTAAACCATTCCCAATTGCTGAAACATTTTGAAGCATCGGCAGGATAGGACATTGGAAAAGATAATGACAAAAATAGAAAGTGCCCTTAATGAGCAATTTATCCATTTGCCAAAATGTTTTTGACCATTTGAAATAAACAAATTCTTATTCTTAGAGATTTTCTATATTTTTACCCAAATCTTTATAAATGTGTCTGTTCATACAGATTTCATGAATGTTGCTTTTGTTGAAATGGGTAAACATTCAAAACAATAGATCAGGTTATGCTTTTTCAGAACTAAATGTTTTGGGTGTTACTTGTCAAAGATTGTGTCTAAAACAGGATGGATAGAAATGTATGATATGAGGAATGAACTGGCATTGTTATATTTAAATACTCTAGGGGTACCATACACTCAGGGAGAAAGAAGAATTTAATACCTAGTCAAAAGAAAAGGGGGGTTTTAGTAGACAGAACTAAAGGCATTTTCGGTCATGTCTGAGCCATCGCCATGTGGACAATATTTGTGTCGCCCGGCGTTGATGGTTCACACATGGGGATACCTTCTCCCTAACTGGTCCATCTATTTGTCATACTTTCATTGAACCCTTTCCCACATACAACACATTTGGAGCAGACAATATTGGTCATGTTATATGTAAAAAACATGGACAGTCTCTATAAATGAAAGCATAATTTTCAAATAGATTGTAAACATTGCGGTGAAAGGAGAAATGGCTCATTATGAGCAATTTCTCCTTTTGCCACAATGTTTTCAAATGTCAAATGCTACAGAGGCATCAGAAAGCATCTGTATGTGGGGGATAGGATAGCAGAGCCCAAAACACTAAACTTTTTATACATATATTCTTTTCTAAGACAGGTAAGAGAGAATTTAACGCTTTCCCTCATACAACAATTCTGCAGCAGACGACTGAACATATTGTGACAAAAAATGGAAAATCTCTATAATTGAATGGATAACCTATAACTAAAAGTGGAAAACATTGTGACAAAAGGAGAAATTGCTCGCTTTGAGCAATTTCTTCTTTTGTCACTATGTTTTCAAAAAGCTGTCTGCTGCAGAGGCGTCAGAAAGCGTCTATATGAGGCTTTCCCTGACACAAAATACTCTGCAATACATTGCAAAAAAAGGGGAATGGCTTACAGCGAGTGATATATCATTTACCCACACTATTTACAGCTCTTCGTCTCAGAATCATACAGGTTGTCTACATTTTCGTTTCTTTTTGTTACAAAATGTTCAGTTTGGCAATGTCTGAAAATCCAAATTTGGAGCACAGGTAATAGTTTCGTTAATAAGTCAAAAAAGTAAAACATACTGTAACATGTGATGTGAACCCTTTCCTATGTTCAGACGCATTTTGACGTATCTGCTGCAGGCAACTTTTGAAAACATTGTGTGAAAATGAGAAATAACTTGTGGGCAATTTCTCCTCTTGCCACAATGATTTCAACTCGATTAAATAATGATACAAATCATTTATAGAGAATTTTCATAATTTAGCCTTGAAGTTTTCAAAGTTGTCTGCTGCAGATTTGTTGAATGTGGGAAAGAGTT
Source organism: Serripes groenlandicus (assembly GCA_031761405.1). Taxonomy (NCBI): domain Eukaryota; kingdom Metazoa; phylum Mollusca; class Bivalvia; order Cardiida; family Cardiidae; genus Serripes; species Serripes groenlandicus. The sequence goes on from JASEVX010000005.1 coordinate 36,380,124, forward strand.
AAGGACCTTTTTAATGTGAGGAGGTACATTTGAATAATTGATACTGGAGAGAGTTGGCGGGTATTGATCTGGGTGGATTATAAAAGAAAGTAATTGTATTCCATTCAGGTAATTGTACATTTTATTTGGGACCCTTGGAGGTAAATATTCTGGCTGAAATGTGTATGATTTTCACAAATAATAGAAATCTTTCTAGTCTTGTTTTTGAAGTGAATGTGTGAAAAATTGTATGATTTAATTGAAGGTATAAATTTTTATTTTTTTCTGATATATCTTTAACTTTGTTTCAAAATTGTGCTTCCTTCACAAAGTTTACATTTATGGGGATTTTTTTGAATTTCCTCTGTCTGTCGTCCCTTGTCATTGTTAACTTAAGCGTCAAACGTCATCTCCTAAGCCACTGAGCCATTTTCAACCAAACTTCATATGTTGACCCCCATTCAAAAATTCAAAAAAAATAGTCTCCTGAATCTGCATGTTTGATTTTAAAATAAAGTGACAGATCATATTACTATTCTTCTCCATGCATTGAAAGTATTTGTCTGATTTCAAAATAATTTGACATTAAAGTTACCTAACTGATTATGAAAACAATTTATTGGGCCATATTAATTGATTTAAGACATGGCTGCCAGACAGCATCAGAAAAAGGGTAAACAATATCGTTTTCTAAATTCTTCCTTTTTATACGCCCGTTTTTTCACGGATCGTATTATAGTTTTACCTGCGGCGTACGGGCTGGCAGGCAATATGTTGATGGGCAGAATAATCTCGGTCAGGTTTGATAACTAACCACTTAGTCACTCCACACTTATATCCTTTGAAATGGCCAAAACTATATCAACAGTGTCCGCTCTCTAAATTTGGCCGACGTTCAACCAATTATCACTATACTTGGTCTCAAAAAAATAGGATGGGCGTATTCTTTGACATATGGCGCTCTTGATTAATATGCTTCAGTCTGCTTTCAAGATAATTTGAAAGAAAGAATCCTTAAATCACCTCCTACAGCAACTGTTCAAAACCTAGCAACTGTGTTTGGAATACAAGGTTGTTAAGGGCTAGAATAGTCTGATGTTGAACTTGGAGGCAGTGGTATTGGTACAGGTATTGTTATATGTTATGGGTCTTTCCATATGTAATAAGATATATATATATGTCATGAGAAAGTTCTCTTTTCCAAAAGTGATTTCAATAATTATTTGCTACAGACTGACATTATAAAGTACATATCGGGAATGAGGGTACTTCAGAAATATAAAAAAAAAACTTCTACCTCATCCATCCTATGAATATTATTATTATTACATTGGTTTTCAGCTCGACAACGTAAATACTTTTACATTGTCTGCAACAAGCAATTTTGCAAAATTATTATGAATTTGAGACAATGCTTGCTATTAAAGATACTCCTGTTCCTACAATGTTTTCTATTCATACATGCGATTTCAGTTTGTCTTTGTCTAAGTTAAGTGTGATTTAGTTCACATTTAAGATTTACGAGCCCTTCGACATGTATTCAAAAGTCATCTGTTAAATAAGTTGTTAATAGTCGTCTGATTTTAAGGCATTGCTGGTCATCTGTATTAGGGAAATGGTGAAGTAGGACTGATATTACCCTTTCCCACGTACAACAGATTTGCAGCCAACAATTTTGAAATCATCTGGAGAATTATATGGAGTATCTTTTACCCTTTCCCCTATACGGCAATTCTGCAGCAGACAACTTTTAACGTATTGTGTCAAAACATAGAAAATCTCTATAATTGAACGGATAACCTATGACAAAAAGTGGAAAACAATGTGGCAAACGTTTTGTGCAATTTCTTCTTTTGTCTCTATGTTTTCAAAAAGCCGTCTGCTGCAGAGGCGTCAGAAAGCATCTATATGAGGGAAAGTGTTAAATAACAGATTAGTTGAAGAATGGAGTTGAAAACATTGTGGCAAAGGAGAAATATTGCAATTTCTCCTTTTGCCTCAATGTTTTCAAAAGGCGTCTGTTGGCGAGGCATCTAAAAGCATCTATATGTGGGCATTAATTTAACCTTTTCCCACCTATAGACGCATTATGACACAGTTACAGCAGAGGACTATTGAAAACATTGTTGCAAAAGGAGAAATTGCTCGAAATAAGCAATTTCTCTTTTTGCCACAATGTTTTCACCTATTTTTCAGGAATTATAGAGATTTTCCATATATTTTACGGACTGTCTTCAAAGTCATCTACTACAGATTTGTAGAATGTGGGAAAGAGTTAATAGATGTCTACTTTTAAGGCATTGATAGTCATCTTTATTAGGTAGCGGTTGGAGTTGGACAGCGTGTATATGGGTGAAATGGACAGGTTGAATGTTAACCCTTTCCCGCATATAGATGCTTTCTGATGCCTCTGAAGCAGACGGCTTTTTGAAAACATAGTGACAAAAGAAGAAATTGCACAAAACGTGCAATTTCTCCTTTTGCCACAATGTTTTCCACTTTTAGTCATAGGTTATCCATTAAATTAAAGACATTTTCTATGTTTTGACAAAAATATGTTCAAAGTCGTCTGCTGCAGAATTGTCGTATGAGGGAAAGCGTTAATTGATCAGCACACAATGCAATGTTTGAATCCATATTGACTGTTTACTTATAAATGACATGATTGAGATGTGAGAAATACACCCCAGTTGACTTGCAATTACTTGTTTCTGATCCTTTCATGTACCCTTTTCTGGATACAAACATCATTTTACATCTCTGTAGCAGACAATTTTTGAAAACATTGTGTGAAAAGAAGAAATTGCTGATTATGTTTTAGAATATACAATTGGTTTAACTTAATTGCCAACATGATAAATGCCATTATGAATATTTGCAAAGATCATTGTAAATTCTGTTTATTGCAAAATCTGTTGGATTTTTAGGTCACTATTTTCAACCGTTAAATGCTATTTCAGTTATTATCTAAAATTTAAATAATATCTATTTGGTTCTATTTAAGAGTATTTGTAGGGAAAGTTCACTTTATACAAATAAAATGACCTCATTTGGTTAGTCTTCCACAGAACATGGTTAAGATCTGACGAGTCTGCCATTGTGCAGAGTTCTTTTGACATAATTGATTGCTCTCTTTAGTCCAAGATTAGAAACCATCATGATTAGAATGGTCATGTTTTCATTAACACTGCATTAAAATGCATTTTCATTATATGGAAAAGGGTTAAGAAATGTTTGTCTCTCTATTCGATTTATAGCTAAGTAGTTTAAGTGAAAATGGGTTGTTAAAATGAATTTATGATTCTAAACAATAATGCCTGTGAGGTTTTATTGTACTTTTTACTCTGAAAAATGAGACTCCTTTTATGCGCTCTGGGGCTTTACATGAACAAACTGTTTTTGCCTAGGTCATTCCCTGTTTACTTTACATTTCTGTGTTTGATCCACACCAATCAACTAAGCGATTGTTTTGAACAAATTAGAAAATTAACAGCACTGCAATCTTTTCCTTTCCAGTTTATGCATTGCATTCATTGTTTTAAATGGTGTTTTTTTTAGAATAAGTGAAATTGCTCAATGATTTTAGAGTTTACCCCATTTATGATATGTCATGTATACATACAGCTGTCCATGAAATTCTGTCATTAATGAAAAGGAATATTTATGACAATACTTATACTTGTTAACCCTTTCACTCATATAGACGATTTCTGACGCCTCTGCAGCAGACAACTTTTTGAAAACATAGTGACAAAAAAAGAAATTGCTCAAAACAAGCAATTTCTCCTTTTGACACAATATTTTCCACTTGAAGTCATCCATTCAATTATAGAGATTTTCTATTTTTTGACAATTTATGTTCAAAGTCGTCTGCTGCAGAATTGTCGTATGAGGGAAAGGGTTAAAGCTAGATACTTGATCATTTTTGGCCAGATTGCTATAGCAATTCCGGTCTATAGATTGGCGATGTCCGTCCGTCTGTCCGTCAGACTGTTTGTCTGTCTGTCTGTCCGTCAACATTTTGGTTAAAGTTTCAGGTTGAGGCAAAATCTCAGCACTGGAAAGGGTTACAAAGCTTTGAAACTTTGCCTGAAGGTAACCAGTAACAAGTTCTATTGATTTCTATGGTTACTTTGACAGGAATCCGCTGTGGTCGAGTGGTTATCGTCGGGGATTTCGAAACCGGGTGTCCCGGGTTCGATCCCCAGTCGCGGCAATTCGGTCATGGTGGAGTGCCCTTGGGCAAAGCACATTTTCTAGCCTAGTACTGGTTTGTTCACCCAGGCAACATGAATAATAAAATTTAAATGCGCGCTAAATGACCTTAGCTGTCGATGCGCCATAAAACAATCATTCATTCATGGTTACTTTGACCTAGACCTTGGTTTATCCATTTTCAAGGTCAAGTTGCCGACAATGCGGCATTACCGTCTTCAGTGGTTTCTTGTTTACAAACCATATCCACAATATCTTACAAATTATTTTGTGTCCCTCTTATCCATTGAACTTATGTTAATCTAATTCATTTCCTTCCCCCTTCTTGCTATAATTTATACGAAATTTTTTAACCCTTTCCCTCATACGACAATTCTGCAGCAGACGCCTTTGAACATATTTTGACAAAAAGTAGAAAATCTCCATAATTGAATGGATAACCTATGACAAAAAGTGGAAAACATTGTGGCAAAAGAAGAAATTGCACAAAACGTGCAATTTCTCCTTTTGCCACAATGTTTTCTAAAAGCCGTCTGCTGCAGAGGCTTCAGAAAGCGTCTATATGATTGCAAAAATGATTTTTACCGTTTTGATTTGTTGTAATCTGATAATATATTTTGATAGTTTGTGTGGTTGTTTGAAAAGAAGGGAATTAAGTGAGACATACAAAGTTAACTGGTTATCACAAGTTTGAGAGGACAATTAAAGACAGTTACATGTAACATGTCAACATGGTCTGTGTTTATAACAAGACACTCTATTTTCAAGAGGTTAAAAGCGCTATAAATTGTGTGTGTATTGGGCTATATATGGAGAGCGCCCTGGGTATCCACTCAGTACATGTGCCCAGACGGCCAGTGAGTGTGCAGCTATTTTGTAGGATAATGGAAACGCTGACATTTTCTTGGTATGATTTAGATGCGTTCACTTGCTATTGATGTTTTAAATATATTTTACTTATTCTTTAATATTCAAACTGTTTACCTGATACATATCACAATTTTAGTGTATTTAGTAAAATAAAATTATATTTTATGTTCTTAATCACTGTTATACATTTTACTGCAGCAATTACCACTGTTGAAAAGGATCCATTGCTTAATTGAAATAAGCAATTTTTACTTTTCATAGAATGTTTTCAACTCTGAATGAAAATAGTGGTTTCAAATTTCCAGAAGTATCGTATTTCAAATGTCATATTTTTCCTGAATATTTCAAATTCAGGAAAATGATTTTAAAATAAGTAAACTGTTGTTAGTTACATTACTAGATATGTTTTCGTTTGTAATCTGTAATAATTCCAAATGGGACGGAAAATCTGAATTCCCACTTAGACGCATATTGATGCATTTAAAAAATTAAAAGAGATATTCCATATTTTTGCCAAGATAACTTCAAAGTCGTTTGTTGCAGAAATGTTGTATATGGGAAAGGGTTAAATCATATAGAAAACAAGGAAACTAAATTGCCTATTTTGTCATGTGAAGTCTTATCAGGAAATCTTGGAAATCCACATTTTTTATATATTTTGCATGTTAGCTACAATGTTTTTGAATGAATGCAAAAAAGAACTGTCTGAAAGTTAGTTGTTAATGATCATTGAACATGTGTGGCATGTGGAGAGAGAAGCTATATGTGTATTTAAGTTGTAAGGTGTTTACTAGTTTGGGTTTTAAATTCTTTTTAGTTGACTTTTAGCCTGATATGGTAAGTTTACAGTCATCTGCTTTGAATGCATGAAAGGAACAAGTTTTATATCCAAAGATTGGAAGTCTTTTAATTTAATCCTCGGTAGAAAACATTGTGAGAAATAGAGTAATTATTTGAGCAATTACTTATTTTCCTACAATGTTTTCCAAATTCATCTGCTGCAAAGGAGATAAATATCATCTGTATTTGGGAGAGAGTTTATGTGCAATAGTTGCATGCACAGGAATATTTAATATATTTCATTGTGAACCAATCTGTGTATAGGACTATTTATTATATTTCAGTGTGAACCAATCCATGTATTGGACTATTTATTATATTTCAGTGTGAACCAATCAAGTGTTATAGGAATATTTATTATATTTCAGTGTGAACCAATCCATGTATTGGACTATTTATTATATTTCAGTGTGAACCAATCAGTGTATATGACTATTTATTATATTTCAGTGTGAACCAATCAGTGTATATGACTATTTATTATATTTCAGTGTGAACCAATCAGTGGCTATGGATTCCGTCGAGGCGGTTATCAGTGTGTCTGTCTCCCAGGCTACTACTTCCCATGGTGGCATGATGGACCCTTCCAGGGATGGGAAATCGAACAGTCTACTGAATCAGAGTATGAATTCGGCTTTGACTGTATTAAAGAAGAGTGTAAGTAGTCTTTCTTAATCAGCTTTTTCAAGTTTGTTGATCAGTACTCACTCAGTACTCACTACATTTATCTGATGTGATATTGTTAGAGTACTCTGATTTGAATGTTCCTAAAGAAAAAATGTAATATTTACCTGGAGTATTGCTAGCATGAGTTATCATTATGAGAAAAGGATATATCAGGGGTGTGGAAATCTATAAAAAAAATCCTGCTTCCTGGAGACTTAACCAGTACTCGCGCCGTTTGTGTGGAAAAATCCCAAAGTTAGGACCTGCTCATCACAGGACTCGAACCAGGGACCTTTGATACGAGAGGCCGACGCTCTACCTCTGCACCACTGTCTTCCACTGTCTATAAGTCCTTTTAGCTGATACACATGTTTTCAGAGCTTCAGAGAAAAGTATAAAAATTTGTTATTTGACATCTTAACTCTTTCAGCGCAAAAGGCAATATTGAGCTTTTTGCAAACAATACTGATTCAGGTGAGTCAGCTCGTAACGAGCTGTCTCACCTGAAATCAGCATTGTTTGCCTTATGGTTATCCAAATATTCCAAAACTATTAAAGCATATTCAACAGAGTCGCCCGACTTTGAACATGGAAGAGTCTACTTTAAACAATTCGGCGCTGAAGAGTTAAGACAGGTAAATCCTACTTGTCGGACCATAAAATTACCCGTGTTGGACAGTAGATATCCGCACCCCTGGATAAATTGTTTGTTTATCACTTCTCCTCTTTTTAACAATGTTTTTTATCTCTTTTCAAAGCACATTTCGGAATCCGCTGTGGTCGAGTGGTTAGCGTCAGGGGAGTTTAATCCCCAGTTGTGGCACTACGGTCACATGGTGGAGTGCCCTTGGGCAAGGCACATTTTCTAGCCTATTACTGGTTTGTTTACCCAGGGATCATGAATACATGAACTGTTGCCGTGATATAACTGAAATCATGTTGAAAGCGGCGTAAAACCCCAATAAAACAAACAAAGCACATTTCCTAGCCTAGTACTTGTTTTACTCCCAGGGGATCATGACTAAGTGAACTCTCGCCGATATGTAATGAAATATTGTTAAAACACTTTAAAAACAGTCTCCAGTGTTCAATCTAGGAGGGGGGATCTTGCTAATTCTCACATTGTTTTGAATATTCCCCCTCAAAATTTGTACAGAAGGGGATATTTTTTTTACATAGACAAAGAAGGAAAAATGCCTCATTTTGTTCATGAAATAAATTGTCCAATAAAATTCCCCCCTCGATTTCATATCCTAGATTGGACACTGTGTATCGATGGTGTAGTGTGTAGTGTTTAGAGCGTAACACCAGGGTTCAATCTACGGTCAGATCATAACAATGACATTATAAATGTTCCCCCTCCTTGGTTCTCAGGGTTGTGGAGATAGCATTGTGACTGGTGCATTGATGTCAGGAAAAATCACCATTCAAACAAACAGAATTTCGTAAAACCCCAATAAAGCAAACTTTCCTTGAATTTCAGTGATGAAAGTCACCCCTATTCAGGTGCCATCATTTGTTGAGAGAAGAAGACGTTCTACTAGAGTGTTAGCCAGTAAGAAAGATCTATTCTTTGCTCTGACATCAGAGCCAAAACAGCAGTCACTGTCACAGAGAGCACGAAGAGAACTGATAGCTAACAGGAAACGCAGGATGGCTGATGGAAAGGAGTATACCATTTTACCAGGACCTCAGAAGAAATTTGTAAAAAGATATGATGAAGAAACACCAAAAATCCGTCGTAAGAGGGAAGCTTTTGAGTATGAATCTTGGAGTAGAATGGAGAAAATTCGTAATCGCTTCTTCAATGTAAACAAAGACAATTGTAGAACAAAGGACGCTTATGAATTGTACCTTCCTGGTGATGTTGCATATGGTGTAGACAAACAGTTTGAAGCTCAGGGTCGTACAGCTTTACGTCTGGCCCACTTTTTAAGTAACTTCCTGCAGAATGTGGACGAATATGAACAGTTTGGTAACCTGAAGGGAGATAGGAGATTGAATGAGACTCACGTCGTTGGAGAAGTTTTAGCGACAATCATGTCAGATTTCAAAGTGGTTGGTGCCGGGGCTTACTTTGATCGGTACAAGTTCAGAGTTTCCCCTCCTGTTAACACTACAGATCCAAGATATTCCAACGCCATTACAAGAGAATTGTTTGGACCATATGCTTTCAAGATTCAGAACCAAGGAGATGGTCTAGATACCTTTAGAGTCAAGGACACAGCAGGTATGCCAACAGCCTATGTTGATGACCTCTGGTTCCGCAGTATGAAAGGAAGATGGCTTACCAATTACCAGAGTCTTAAGAAATATATAGACAAGCCTATGATTAGATCGGGACCCAACTCTACAAGTTCTATCCGATTTGAACATTACCCCCTCACCTACAGGGCACCAGCCTATGAGGAAGGAGAGTGGTCCAGACCTACCTTTAAATGTGGTGATCCAGAGGAGACAGTGAATGACTGGGTTGTTACTTACTCTGCTCCTTTCTTCGGGCTTAGTCCAATCAAACCCAAGATTGAATTCAAGTAAGTAGGTCATTACTGAAAAACCTTCCCAACATACCCTAAATCTGTAGCAGATCATGTTGAAAATATCTATGTAAATAACTGGAAAATCTCTTTATTGAAGTTATTGAACAGCATTGAAAACATTATGATATTGTTTATCATGAGCAATTTTTCCTTTTTTCCATAATATTTTCAAAAGTCTTTCTCTACAGATGTGTCTGTATGCAGGAAAAGGTTATAGATTTTAGGATAGAACTTCTTTCAGCAAAATTAAGATGAAAAACTGTCAGTCTTTTTTAAATTGAATACTTTGCATAGACAGAACAAAATGAAAGCATTCTGCTGCAACAATAGGAGAAATTTACTAATCACATTTACAGTGATGGTTTGGCATTAACATTTTAATAAAATAGATTGAATGTTTTACAATTAATATATCAGTCACTGATATATCTTCAATTTTTGAATGTTTTTGAATCTCTTTAGAATTGCTACAGTAATATGATTAATGTTTTAACAGTGCCCAAGACTCATCAGCAGCAAACAATATTTGAAAGCATTGATTGTAGTAAAAGGAGAAATGTGTTCAAGATTAGTAATTTTCTTTGCCACCATGTTTTCATCTCTATTCAATATTTATACTTTGAAGAGTTTTTTGTTTACATATTTTCAAATTTTGTCTTCTGCTGATTTGTTGCTTTTGGGAACCCAAAACACTCACTCTGTCAGCTGATATATTCATGTTATGATTTTTCTGTTACAGAGGTGTTGTTACCATTGATGTTAAACTTTCCTATCTAGACATCAATCAGTGTCCAGCAGATTTCTATGTGGCCAACGCCTTTAAAAATACAGCGAAATGTGACTTCTGGTCGCAATATGTAAGTATAATATCAGATTATTTACTACTGTTGACTTATTGTGCCATTCTACTTATATCCTTGAGTAAATGGCCTGACCTCATGCAAAATTCATTTCGTTCAATTGATTTTCGTAGCTCTATAGAAGAAAGATTGACTGCTCTTTTCCTTTCCTTAGTACCAAAATTAACAATACCTTAGAGCATCCTCAGTTTATGGTTTTAAATATAAAATAAGCATTCCTTTGCTAGACTTTTATAAGAAGAAATTGGTCCTTAATGTGTTGACTCATGGAATTTTAAGTAATCATTGATGAACGTGGTTTACATCACATCATTGAAAACCATTGGATAAAGGAGAATTAAGCCAGGGAGCATGCAGTTCACAGGAGATGGAGATGACCGCAGGGGCTGCCAAGTCTTGGCACTGGCGGAATAATCACATGATAAGAGATAGTGGTTGTTCTCTGGTGCCATCACTTGTTGGTTTTTCATACATGATGTCAAAGAGGATACGACTGGCGATTCTATACAATTTCAGGCTGATTTGAGGATATTGGAGTGGAGAGATGCCTGAATCATTGATTACATTATGAGATGTGTTAACCCTTATGAAACAAATCTCCAGCAGACAACTTTGAAATCCTCTGGAGAAACAAATTGAAAATCAATTTTTGTTTTAGAATGGATTTGAAAACATTGTGGCAATAGGATAAATTTAAAGACATTAGAAAGCATCTATTTGTTTGAAAGGGTTACACAATTGTGAGAGCCTTGTAGATACAGAATGACAGAAATGCCATAAGACATTACATCTGATGCATCCCATAATAGCTTTTTGATTGAATCAGTTTGTGGCAGTTCTCTGAGGCAGGAAGGATTTCAGAAGTTTCATCTTGAATAAATTAGCTCATTTGTAAAATGTAATATTTACAAGAACTGTAGAAGACATTTTAGGATTCATGAAGAATAAAATATATATTTGTGTTTTTCCACACTAACACTCACTCTGTCAGCTGATTCTAATATGTACCCACCATCAGATATAGCCTTGTTGAGAACAAAAGTAGATACTTCAAGGTTATCCATGTAACTGATAAGATATTCAAGAGTTTTCTGTTTAACCTAGAAAAGAGGAGTTATATGCCCAAAACTATAAAACTCTTAAACGTTCTCCGTGCTCTGAAATGAACTCCATGCTCCAAATTAGACTTGTGATTGGTCAATTTCGAGAATGAATATGCTTCTGACCAATCTGCATGATACCTGAGCACAAATTCTGAATACAGATTAACCTATTCCCTCATACGACAATTCTGCAGCAGACGACTTTGAACATATTTTGTCAAAAAATAGAAAATCTCCATAATTGAATGGATAACCTATGACTAAAAGTGGAAAACATTGTGGCAAAAGGAGAAATTACTTGTTTTGAGCAATTTCTTCTATTGTCACTGTTTTCTAAAAGCCATTTTTTATGAGCAGTTTATGCTCTGAAGACCATGTTATTTGCCAAGGTTTCAAATTCATATGTATCAAGGTGAAGGTTAAAAAACCTCTCTGATCTATAGGTCTCAATTTAGACATTGAACGAAGAAACCCAGCTTCCATTTCAATCTTATTCAGAAACATTTTTTCTAACAATTTCTGCATGTATATTTGTTCATATCAACCATGAGCTTTATAATTATGCTTCAGTTGATATTATAATTTCTGTCCTTATCCAAATTTAGGCACTTTATTTATTTTTTTATTTGAAGCAGATGACTTCTTAGAAATTGAATTGATCATTTTCTTACGATGTTTTGTATTCTATTTTGTCTTATAAAGATTTTCAAATTGCTTTTTTCAGATATTTTAAAAAATGTTTTCTGTAGTCAGTCCCTTGTGTGAAGGATTAAAGAGAGCATAATACTTCTACCAGACAATATATGTTAACTCCTTTTATTTTCTTTCTCCAGTGTGTGCCATTACCAGGAAAGGGATTTGACCCTGGAGCATATAAATGTCAATGTCGTCAAGGTTACGAGTACCCATTCATCGATTTATCTTGGTTTTTCCACGGACAAACAATGGAAGAGGAATATGGCAAAAAGCTTAAAGGCCAAGCCAATAGGTAAGTGAGCATTACTCAAATCTTGGCTGATACCTGAAAACATATACGAACATTTTTGGAAACTCCATTTAAATACAAGTACAATAATTGAATATAGTTGAAAATATGGTGACAAAAGAAGAAATTGCTCGTTATGAATAATGTCCCAGGACAGCTTAAATATGTTGTTAACCTGTCATTGGTATCTACAGTGGTATGTAAGGAAGGTGAACACTGATTGCAATTACCTTGATGAATTAACCAATTGCATTATATGCAGCCTTTTAATTCTTTCATATTATAAACTGTGAAACAATATCATTTTATGCAGATTTACGATTAACCCCATCCCCACTTTGGTTGAGAGTCTCTAATGACCCAGGAGAAATATGTTGACAAACTGTCATTGGTAACTACAGCTGCATCCACAGCAGGATTGGTGTATGCTTAATGTTTTTCATTTAACTTTTGAATTTGCAAGCTCTGTTGTTTTCAGACTGCTCTAGTTTTTCACTGTCAACTCCAATCCTAAATTTCTTTCATCTTAGAAATGAGAAATGTATTCATTTTTTGGGTTTTTTCATGTTTTTCGCATTTAAAAAAACATATCTTGTACCCAAATATTCAACTTAGATACTCACATGTCAACAGTGAAATCATTGTCATAGGTCTTATGATGTAAATGGTTAAGGTGATTTGATCTATTGACATTTTGTTTTTCTCTACTTTCAGGTACGATACCTTGAAGTGCCGTATTGCAGGAGCAGGTTCTATCGTAGCAAGCTGGACACTCATCTGTTTCACCACACTGTTCTTGCTCATCTGGGGTCATTAAGATTACAGCAATATCTTATTCTATCCATACAGGATATAAACACATGTTTAAGGCTTTGCAGCAGATGGCATTATGAAAACATTGTCGAAATAAACATTGTCGAAATAGTTTTCAATGTTTTCAAATTGTTATCAATATTAAAACTATAATATATTTCAATTTGTCCAGATATAACATATTATTCCTCCGATATTTTCAAAGCAGACAACTCGAAACAGAAACACAGAAAACTGTTTCTTTGATTCATTACATGAGTTGCAATTGTAGTCTACATAATATTGATAACAAGAAATACAAGAAAAAAAAGAAAATCTCCCCTTGTGAAAGTAAAGTTCTTTAATAAGGCAAAAAATATTTTTGCATGTACAAGTATATGCACAATAAACAAAATCTGAGGATTTCTTTACTGTAAATTCATGAAAACACTTCCTTGGTTGAAAATTGGTTTGCATAGACTGATTTACACAATCGTTAATTTTAGAGAAAAATATTTGACTTTAAATGGCAAAAGTGCTGCAAAAGCCTTTGACTGTGTGTTTGTTCATGTCCTGTCTACATGTTTGTGATTAATTTAATCCTTTCCCACATATAACAAATCTGCATTAGAAGACTTGTAGACGAAAATATGGGAACTCTAGAAATGAAGGGACAACTATTGAATAAAAATGAAAATATTGCTGCAAAAGGAGGAATTGTTGATATTTTTTAAAAAATCTCCTTATGCCACAATGTTTGGAAAATTGTCTGCTTCAAATGCATGTATATGAGGGAAAGGGTCTTATCCACATGGTGATTAAGTAATCTTGCTCAACTATGCAGAGAATAAGATCAAATTATAAATTCCATTTGTGTTTTTTTGTATATCTAAAACTCTTCTGATTTAGTTTTACTTGTATAACATTAAAATGGATTGGGTCACAGTTAAAGTACACATTCCAATTTTTAATTATTGGCTGGAAACTTTTAACCCTTTGATAGCAGGAATCAATTTCATGAATCTTTTTTCACCAGTATAGAGCCAGACCAGATCAGTGCATCCGTGCCCTTTGACCAGGCTCTATATTGTTGGCTGCTCAATTCAACTTTTTTATCTTCATATTCTTAGATTTGGTTATGTACTCTTCCAAATGTAAAACTTGACAAGTTAAATTCAGCATTGAAAGTGTTTGTTTGTGTTTTGGACCTTTCATCGTAAATTTGAGCATGTTTACTTAAGAATTATGGATTTTATGTGATAATAATGCAAATAATAACCTTTTTCCTGATACAATATTAGATATTTCTGCCTAACATGAAAGTGCAATTTTTAGAACGAAGGTAGTCTATCAATTAAAACTTCAACTGATGTGATTTTGTAGGTGTGCAAGTTTTATTTTATTTTATCCGGAAATGGGTTAGAGATTGCAATAACTAGATAATTATTGTAAATAAGTAAAATATCAAATGCAATATTCTTTTCAGGAATATATAATATGTTTTTTTATCCATGATTTAAACATATTTTCATTGTTTAAAAAGTGCCTAGAGAATTTTCATGTCCATGTATACATATGTAAATACATTTCATTAGAAAAAAACATAAATAGAAATGTTCATACTCAATATAATCTTCCACATCATTGGTGGATTAATTCAATGCTCACAAACACCAAAAGACCTTGTGCATACATGGGTATTATTTTAGTACCGTATTTATCATTTCCTCTTGTTCATTTTGCAATTGCAGCATTCACAGAAGCCAGTTAAATTAATGAACTTTTTTTTTTTTAAACATATTAAAACCTGTGTGAAAATTGACATAGAAATACTTTTTGAACAAGTCTATTAAAATCAACAAACATTATCCAGAAAATATTGAATATAGGTAGTAACTTGTTTGAGACACAGGTACTTGACTGTTATGGTCTGGAAGTAAAGGCTATAAGGACTTGGTCCATCCATAAATTGTAAATATTTGAAGCAGTTTTACTGTAAAAATCTTAAAAACATCAGACATTGGTAATGGTTGTTCTTACATTGATGCTATCAAAGATACTGTTTATATATATGAGGTCATTTGTCTGGGAATCGGCCGAGCCCTGGCAGCTCAGTCGTTAGTGACGCTAACTCTCAATCCAGAGGTTGTGAGTTTGAATCCCAGCTTGGACAACATTATTTCCAACGTTTGATCAAAGTCACTCTGACATTCGTCATTCATCTTTCACCAATTGGCTAATAGTCTATGTGGAAAAGCAGCCAGTTGCTTGGGAAGATTGTTGTGTGGAGTACTGGTGTGAGAAAACCAGGAAATGCATGATGGCCGCCGTGATATAACTGAGAAATTGTTAAAAACGGCGTTAAACCCCAAACAATCAATCTGAAAACTGACATTTTGCTGCACTCAACATCAAAACCTGACCCAAGAAAGAACTTGACCTAAACATAGTTTCAGCAAAGTTTAGCCTTTAGACACACCACATTTGAAAGTGCAAGAGGTCTATTTATATCAATCAACTACATGGACTATATACTTGGTTGGCAGTGCAGTTCATATACAATAATGGGTTATTTTTCGTCCTTGGCAGTCATATTTCCGGCTATGTAGCATAGTATATAGTTGTGTTGTTTGAGACCAGTCTGCATACTCCTACAGTACTTTCAGTTCTTTATAAGGAAGATTTCTGAACAATTAACTGATTTTGTTGTGAACAGGCACATGACATTGTAGGGTTATCTTACAAAAGAGAAGGAATGCAGTGTACATAAATCATGGCTAGTTAAACGTTTTTCCATCATTCAAAAATAAACGGGCATACAGTACTTGCCCTCTAGAGCAAGTGTCAGTTTAACTCTGTCAGCGCCAAGGCAATATTGAGCTTTTTGCAAACAATACAGATTCAGGTGTGCCAGCTCGTAACGAGCTGTCTCACCTGAAATCTGCATTGTTTGGCTGTGAGTTATAAAAATATTCCAAAAATCCTAAAACATGAAAATAGAGTCGTCCGAGTTCGAACATGGAAGAGTCTACTTTAAACAATTCGGCGCAGAAAGGGTTAAAGAAAGTGAACATTTGTATTGCATATCATGCCAATTATGCCAATTTTTAACTATCATCATTTCATTTTGTATATATAGTTTTGTTTCCATAAAGTATATTTTGATACAACATTCATAATAAAATAATATGCTAACATAATTGATTGTATCTGTTTTCTGTGAAAGGAATTGTCCACGCCATGTGAAAACAAACCTGATTCGGTATCCTTAACCCTTACCCACATACAACATATATGCGTCGGCCGACGTTCGAAACATAGAGGAATACATTCGGACAACCTCTATAATATGTGAAAGTATAATTATTGAATACAGTTGAACATAATGTGGCAAAATGAGAAATGGCTGATCATGAGCATTCTTTTTTTTCCACAGTGTTTTCGAATATCGTTTGCTGTAGATTCATCTGCAAGTGGAAAAGAATAAAGTAAAGACTAATGATTCAGAGCAAATTGCATACTTGTGCAGCGGATTTTTAATCGCAAGACATTAAGAGTACATAAAGTACGACTTTATATATAATGCTCGCCAAATGGCTTCATGCCGAAAGGCTAGGGTAAACAACCCCAAACCATCATCACGACTTTATAGTGAATGGGAATCTGTGTCACATGGGGAAGGGGAATTCCATACTAAATAGTGAATAGGGTTTTCAATGCAACATAAAGAACAGGATTCCCTGCCACATGGGAAGGGGAATTCCATGCTAAATAGTGAATAGGGTTTTCAATGCAACATAAAGAACAGAGGATTCCCTGCCACATGGTGAACGTATTATTCTATGCAACATGGTGAACGAGGTATTCAATGCGACATGGTAAACGAGGTATTCAATGCAACATGGTAAACGAGCTTTTTAATGCCACACGGTGAACGATGTATTCACTGCCACATGATGAACAGAGTAGTCAATGCCATATGGTGAACTAAGTACTCAATGCCAAATGGTGAACAGAGTATGAAATGCCTCATGGTGAACATAGTATTCAATGCCACATGGTGAACGAGGTATTCAATGCCACATGGTGAACAGATTAGTCAATGTCACAAGGTGAACGAGGTATTCAATGCCAAATGGTGAACATAGTATGGAATGCCACGCGGTGAACGAGGTATTCAATGCCAAATGGTGAACAGAGTATGGAATGCCACGCGGTGAACGAGGTATTCAATGCCACATGGTGAACAGATTAGTCAATGTCACAAGGTGAACGAGGTATTCAATGCGACATGGTGAACGAGGTATTCAAGGCTACATGGTGAACGAGGTTTTTAATACCACACGGTGAACGATGTATTCAATGCCACGTGGTAACAGAGAAGTCACTGCCACATGGTGAACGAGGTATTCAATGCCACGTGGTGAACAGAGTATCCAATGTCACATGTCCTGAACAAAAATTGAGTAAATGTACATGTATTTCAATCCTTTTCCATATATATGTACACATCTGTAGAAGACGACTCTTACAAACATTATGAGAAACGGCTCATTATTCTCCTTTTGCCAAAATGTTTCAAATCTTTGATAATTCTACTTTTATTTCTGAAGATTTTCTTATTGTTTGCCTTGAAGGTTTAAACTTGTCTGCTGCAGATTTTCTGTATTCGGAAAAGGGTTAAAACTTAAAAGGTGTGTCCGGATATTTTAACTTTTCTCTGTAGTTTGGCTTAGATTGGAAGAGTCCAACAGATGTCTGGAAGTGGTTATGTTAATGATTATATGTGCCATCATTTAATTGCTCTATAACGTATTCTTTCCCTGATACAGATGTCATTTGACACCTTTACGGCAGATGAAATTTTCTAATTGGCAAAGGTAACAACTGCTCAAAACAAACAATTTCCCAATGTTCCAACATTTATTCCAATTCGGTATCAAGATCATGATCCCTTTTTTACAGATGTTTCATTTTTGAAGCAGATGACTTTGAACATATTTTGTCAAAAAATAGAAAATGTCTATAATTAAATGGGTAACCTATGACTTAAAGTGTAAAACATTGTGGGAAAAGGATAAATTGCTCGTTTTGAGTAATTTCTTCTTTTGTCACTATGTTTTCAAAAAGCCGTCTTCTGCAAAAGCGTCAGAAAGCGTCTATACGAGGGAAGAGATAAACTTGTTCTATGGCCATTTAAAGCAAACACTATGATCACTCAAACCAACAGTAGTCAATGATTGTGAACTTCAATGTGACAAAGAGGTAATTGCTTGTCACATGCAACATCTCCCTTTCCTCACAATATTTACCTCAAATTGAAGAAAGAGAATAAAGCATTTGGGTGGGGGTAATGTGTATATAAAACAACAAACCCTTCAAATCCATAACTATTATCTAACAGTGAAGTGGTTATTCAGCAAAAAATGATCAGAATATTGCAGACCCGGTCTATATTCAGACGAATCAAGCGACCTCCTGTCATGTCAGAGATTTTAAACAACTGAAACTCGGGCATATATTTTTAGGTTATTGTGATCGCCTTGTGTCCGGCGTGAGTCGTCCGTCAACATCATCTCCTCTGTAACCAGTTGGTCAATTGGGATAAAACTACACTTAAAGCATCCTCCCACATAGCATGTATTCACACTGTAATATATAAAACAAATTGGTGCAAAGTAAGTGCAACCGTTTAGAATATGCAGAGAAAGGTATACATTCAGGTGCATTGTCCTTTGTAAGAGCCAAGAATGTGTTAGTCTAGAGTGCCCAATTCGGCAACGAGCTATAATAACCTGTTCTCGACGAATGTACCTGTAAAAGGGGTTCCATTCGCCATGAAGATTGTATATAGTTAAAATATTATGTAGGTTTAAAATCTGAATATGGAACTTTAAGGTCTGAGATTGGTAAAGATAACGCGGACATTGCATTTTCGTCCGTCTTCTCTTTACCTTTAACCCGTTCCCTCATATATATGCTTTCTGACGACTCCGCAGCAGACAGCTTTTTGAAAACATAGCGACAAAAGAAGAAATTGCTCAGAACGAGCAATTTCTTCTTTTGCCACAATGTTTTCCACTTTTAGTCATAGGTTATCCATTCAGTTATAGAGATTTTCCATTTTTGACAAAATATGTTCAAAGTCGTCTGCTGCAGAATTGTCATATGAGGGAAAGGGTTAATACCTAACTGTCTAGGTATCCAACAGAAAATAAATTTATTGAACTCCAACACGGATAAAATTCGCTGAATTAATCCACAATCAAGAAGATTCTCAAACTTCTGATTATAGCCTGTACAGAAGAAAGTGTCAGGGAAAATAATAAAGCCGGTAAAATCTGATTATTCAGCTATATCAATAGCCTTCAACTCTGCAGAGAAATTAGAATATTTATCATAAGGCGAGATTTTTACCACATACTGCGGCAGATGCTACAGAGTCGTCTGTGTAATTTGGTATAAGGCAAAGTAAGATTCTTAAATTTCATTGAATTTGGCATGAAATACATGTCTATTTCAGACTTTTTTATTAGCAGCGAGATCGAAACGAAATGTGTCCATTAATTGATTGGGGTTCAACAATTGTCCAATCAAATCACGGCGGCCAGTTCACCTACTCAAGTTTCTTGGCTTTCTCACACCAGTACTTTATACAACGTTCTTTCAAAGCAACTGTCTTCTTTTCCACATAGACTGATAGCCCATTGGTGGAAGACGAATGCCGCTTGTTCACAATGACGCTTGTCAAACGTCGGAAAGAATGTTGGCCGAGCTGGGATTCGAACTCACAACCCATGGATTGACAGCCTGAGTCGCTACCGACTGAGCTACCGGGGCCCGGCTTTAAGTGTCCAATTAGCAATATCTGGGACTTGACCCTGGTGAGCTAAAAAAAGATTCAGACTTTCATCGTGGTTTGTGATTAGAGCTTCCGCCTTCAGAACCGGAGCCCAGGGGTTGATCCCTAGTCAGGTGATACTAAGGACATTAATCTTTCCCATTTAAAATAAATCCCTAACAGATGACTTTAAAAACATTAAAAATATCTTTAAATGATAGTATAATTATTCAATAAAGTTTAAGACATTGTGGCAAAAGGAATTTTGGAATTTCTCCTTTTGCCATTATGTTGTCAAGAGTCGTTAAAAAGTGTCTGTATAAGGGAAAGGGTTAACACAAAGGTAGCTACAGATGCATTTTGACATATCTACAGCAGAATGCTTTTCAAAACATGACAAATGGAGAAATTGCGCACGATTAACAATTACTCCGTTTTGCCATAATGTTTTCAACTATATTCAATTGTTTCAACTCGATTTAATAATCAAACTCTTGTCTGCAACAAGCACCTTTTTAAATCATTATGAATTTGATACACAGCTTGCATATAAAGATACTCCTGTTCCTACAATGTTTATTTGTAAAAGAGTGTTGTAAATTCTGTTTATTGCAAAATCTGCTGGATGTTTGGCTGACAATTATCAACATTTAATGCTATTTCAGTTATAATCTAAAATTTAAATATTATCTATTTGACTCTATCTGAGAGTATTTGTAGGGATATTCTGCTTTATACAAATAGAAAATGTACAAAAATTACCTCATTCGGTTAGTCTTCCAGGGATCATGGTTAAGATTCGATGAGTCTGCCATTGTGTAGAGTTCTTTTGACCATAGTTGATTGCATTCTTTAGTCCAAGATTAGAAACCATCATGATCAGATTGGTCATGTTGTCCTTAACACTGTATCAAAATACATCTTCATAAACGGGAAAGGGTTAATAAATGTCTGTCTCTATATTCGATTAATAGCTTAGTGGTTTAAGTGAAAATGGGTTGTTAAAATGAATGTTTGAATCTAAACAATAATGCCTGTAAGGTTACTATGAAAAATGAGACTCTTTTTATGCGCTTTGGGGTTTTACATGAAAAACTGTTTTTGCCTAGGTCATTCCCTGTTTACTTTACATTTATGTGTGTGATGCACACCAATCAACTAAGCCATGAGAAATTGACAAGCAATGCAATCTTTTCTTTTCCTGTTCGCGCATTGCATTCATTGTATTAATCCTTTCCCACATACAACAGACTTGGAAATCATACCCGAAAAAAAAATGGTAACTCCCTTTAAATGAAAATACAGTAATTGAATAGAGTTAAAAACATAGTGACAAAAGGAGAAATTGTTCGTTTTGAGCAATTTCTTATTTTGTCGCCATGTTTTCAAAAAGCTGTCTACTGCAGAGGCGTCAGAAAGCGTCTATATGAGGGAAAGTGGGGTTAATTGTGTTTTGAGAATGATTTTAGAGTTTACCCCTTTTATAATATGTCATGTATACACATATCCATAACATTCTGTCGTTAATGAAAATGAATATTTATAACAACAAGACTAATACTTGTTAAAGCTATATGTTTGATAATTTTTTACAAGCCATATCCAAAAAATCTTACATTGAACTTTTGTTTTTCTAATTCATTTTCACCTCCTTGCAATAATTCATATGAAATTGTTTAAAATGAAAATGGCTTTTCGAATTGCAAAAGATGTTTTTAACGTTTTAATTTGTTGTAATCTAATAATATATTTTGATAGTTTACGTGCTTGTTGAAAAAGAAAGGGAAGTGAGATATACAAAGTTAACTGTCTATCACAAGTTTGAGAGGACAATTAAAGACAGTTGCATGTAACATGTCAACATGTTCAAGACACTCTATTTCAGAGGATAAAAGCGCTATAAATTGTGTGTGTATTGGGCTATATATGGTGTTGGCCCTGGGTCTCCACTCAGTACATGTGCCCAGACGGCCAGTGAGTGTGCAGCTATTTTGTAGGATAAAGGAAACACTGACCTTTTCTTGGTATGATTTAAATATGTTTACTTGCTATTGATGTTTTAAATATTTTACTTTATTCTTTAACATTTAAACTGTTTACCCGATACCTATCACAGATATTTATCACAATTTTATTATATTAAATTAAATGTGTTTAATGTTCTTAATCCCTGTTAAATTTACTGCATCAAATACCACTGTTGAAAAGGATCCATTGCTTTATTAAAATAAGCAATTTTTACTTTTCCTAGAACTCTGAATAAAAATAATGGTTTCAAATTTCCAGAAGTATCATAACAATTTCAAATGTCATATTTTCCTGATTATTTCAAATTCAGGAAAATGATTAATAAGTAAACCGTTGTTAGTAACACATTACTATATATTTTTTCGTTTGTACTATGTAATAATTCCAAATGGGAAGGACAATCTGAATTCCCACTTGTAGACGCATTTTGTTGCATCAACAGCAGATGTCATTTGAAAATAATTTGACAAAGGGAGAAATTGATTATAACGAGCAATTTCTCCGTTTGCCACAATGTTTTCAACTCTATTAAAAAAATAAACTTTCATTTATATAGAGATTTTCCATACTTTTGCCAAGATAATTTCAAAGTCGTCTGTTGTAGAAATGTTGTATATGGGAAAGGGTTAAATCATATAGAAAACAAGGAAACTAAATTGCTTATTTTGTTATGAGAAATTCTTGGAAATCGTCATTTTTTAAATATTTTGCATATAAACTACAATGTTTTTGAATTAATGCAAAAACGAACTGTCTGAAAGTAAGTTGTCAATGATCATTGAACATGTTTGGCATGTGGAGAGAGAAGCTATATGTGTATTTTATTTGTAAGGTATTTACCAGTTTTGGTTTTGGATTCATTTTGGTTACCTTTCTGCCTGTTATGGTAAGTTTACAGTCATCTGCTTTGAGAAACAAGTTATATATCTAAAAATTGGAAGTCTTTTAATTAAATACTCAGTAGAAAACATTGAGAGAAATGGAGTAATTATTTGAGCAATTTCTTATTTTCCTAAAATATTTTCCAAATTCATCTGCTGCAAAGACGTTAAATATCATCTGTATTTGGGAGAGAGTTTATGTGCAATAGTTGCCTGCACAGGAATATTTGATATATTTCATTGTGAACCAATCCGTGTATATGACTATTTATTATATTTCAGTGTGAACCAATCAGTGTTGTAGGACTATTTATTATATTTCAGTGTGAACCATTTAGTGTTATAGGAATATTTATTATATTTCAGTGTGAACCAATCCGTGTATAGGACTATTTATTATATTTCAGTGTGAACCATTCAGTGTTATAGGACTATTTATTATATTTCAGTGTGAACCAATCCGTGTATAGGACTATTTATTATAATTCAGTGTGAACCAATCAGTGTTATCGGACTATTTATTATATTTCAGTGTGAACCAATCAGTGTTATAGGACTATTTATTATATTTCAGTGTGAACCAATCAGTGGCTATGGGTTATCAGTCTTTCTCCCAGGATACTACTACCCATGGTGGTATGATGGACCCTTCCAGGGATGGGAAATCGAACAGTCAACTGATTCAGAGTATTAATTCGGCTTTGACTGTATTAAAGAACAGTGTAAGTAGTCTTTGTTAACTCTAAGATCGCTAGCGGAGGGTTTTGCCGTTGATGACATTTGCAAACATGATGTCATAGAGGATACGACTGGCGATTCTATATGATTTGATGCTGATTTGAGGATATTGGTGTGGAGAGATGCCTGAATCATTTATTACATTATGAGATGTGTTAACCCTTATGAAACAAATCTCCAGCAGACAACTTTGAAATCATCTGAAACCATTCTGCTGCAATAATAGGAAAAATTTACTAATCACATTAACAATGATGGTTTGGCATTAACATTTTAATAAAATAGATTAAATGTTTTTACAATAATTATTTCAGTCACTGCTGTAGACTGTAAATGTTTAAGATAAATCTTCAATTTTTGAGTGTTTTTGAATCTCTTTAAAAATTGCTACAATAATATGATTAATGTTTTAAAAGTGCCCAAACATGCAGGCACAGTTTGACTCATCTGCATCAGACAACATTTGAAAGCATTGTAGAAACATGATAAAAATGAGGAATTTGTTCAATATTTGAAATTTCTCCGTTTGCAACCATGTTTTCATCATTATTCAATATTTATATTTTGATTTGAAGAGATTTTTGATTACATATTTTCAAATGTTGTCTTCTGCCGATTCGTTGCTTTTGGGAAACCAAAGCAATCACTCTGTCAGCTGATATATTCATATTATGATTTTTCTGTTACAGAGGTGTTGTTACCATTGGTGTCAAACTTTCCAATCTAGACACCAATCAGTGTCCAGCAGCTTTCTATGTGGCCAACGCCTTTAAAGATACAGCGAAATGTGACTTCTGGTCGCAATACGTAAGTATAATATCTGATTATTTACTTCTGTTGACTAATTGTGCCATTCTACTTGATTCCTTGAGCAATGGCCTGACCTCATGCAAAATTCGTTTCATTTAATTGGTTTTCGTAGCTCTATAGAAGAAAGATTTACTGGTCTTTTCCTTTCCTTAGTACCAAAATTAACAATGCATTCGAGCATCCTCATTTTAGGGTTTTAAATATAAAATAAGCATTTTTTTGTTAGACTTTTATAAAAAAGAAATAGGTCCTTAATATGTTGACGCAATGACATTTTGAGTAATTGATACACGCGGTTTACATCACATCATTTAAAACCATTGTTTGAAGGAGATTTAAACCAGGGAGCATGCAGTTCACAGGCGATGGAGATGACCGCAGGGGCTGCCAAGTTTTGGCACTGGCAGAATAATCACATGATAGAGATAGTGGTTGTTCTCTAGTGCCATCACTTGTTGTTTTTACATGATGTCATACAGGATACGACTGGCGTTTCTATACGATTTTATGCTGATTGGGGATATACCTCCAGCAGATTTTTATGTGGCCAAAACCTTTAAAAACACAGTAAAATGTGACTTCTGGTCGCAATACGTATGTATAATATTTGATTAATTACTACTGTTGTCTAACTTAGCCATTCTTCTTATATCGTTGAGTAAATGGCCTGACATCATGCAAAATGAGTTTGGTTTAATTGGCTTCAATTAAAAATTTCTATAAAAGAAATATTGACTGGTCTTTTCCTTTCCTTAGAACCAAAATTAATAATTCTTTGGGCATCCTCAGTTTGGTGTTTTAAACCTTTCCCACGTACCCAAAATCTGTAGCAGAAGACGTTGAAAACATACCAGAAAGAATTTGAAAATTCCCTTTAAATGAAAGTGGAATAATAGAACAGAGTTGAAAACATGGTGACCAAAGGAGAAATTGCTCGTTTTAAGCAATTTCTTTTTTTGTCGCCATGTTTTCAAAAAGCCATCTATTGCAGAGGCATCAGAAAGCCTCTGTATGAGGGAAAGGGTTAAAGAAAAAACAATAGCATTCCTTTGTTAGACTTTTATAAGAAAGAAATAGGTCCTTAATGTGTTGACGCAATGGAATTTTGAGTAATCATTGATGAAAGCGGTTTACATAACATCATTTAAAACCATTGGTTGAAGGAGAATTAAACCAGGGAGCATGCAGGTCACAGGATATGGAGATGACCGCAGGGGCTGCCAAGTCTTGGCACTGGCGGAATAATCACATGCTAGAGATAGTGGTTGTTCTCTGGTACCATCACTTGTGGGTTTTTCAAACATGATGTCATAGAGGATACGACTGGCGATTCTATATGATTTGATGCTGATTTGAGGATATTGGAGTGGAGAGATGCCTGAATCATTGATTACATTATGAAATGTGTTAACCATTATGAAATAAATCTCCAGCAGACAACTTTGAAATCATTTGAAATCATTCTGCTGCAACAATAGGAAAAATTTACTTATCACATTAGCAATGATGGTTTGGCATTAACATTTTAATAAAATAGATTGAATGTTTTACAATAATTATTTCAGTCACTGCTGTAGAAATGTTTAAGATAAATCTTCAATTGTTGAATGTTTTTTAATCATTTTGAAAATTGTTACAGAAATATGATTAATGTTTTAAAAGTGCCCAAACATGCAGGCACAGTTTGACTCATCTGCATCAGACAACATTTGAAAGCATTGTAGAAAAATGAGAAATTTGTTCAAAACTTGAAATTTCTCCATTTGTAACCATGTTTTCATCATTATTCAATATTAATATTTTGATTTGAAGATATCTTTTATTACATATTTTCAAATTTTGTCTTCTGCCGATGTGTTGCTTTTGGGAAACCAAAGCATCACTCTGTCAGCTGATATATTCATATTATGTTTTTTTCTGTTACAGAGGTGTTGTTACCATTGATGTAAAATATTCCTATCTAGACATCAATCAGTGTCCAGTAGATTTCTATGTGGCCAACGCCTTTAAAAATACAGCGAAATGTGACTTCTGGTCGCAATACGTAAGTATAATATCTGATTATTTACTTCTGTTGACTAATTGTGCCATTCTACTTGATTCCTTGAGCAATGGCCTGACCTCATGCAAAATTCATTTCGTTTAATTGGTTTTCGTTGAGTAATGATTGATACAAGCGGTTTACATCACATCATTTAAAACCATTGTTTGAAGGAGAATTAAACCAGGGAGCATGCAGGTCACAGGAGATAGAGATGACCGCAGGGGCTGCCAAGTCTTGGCACTGGCGGAATAATCACATGATAGAGATAGTGGCTGTTCTCTGGTGCCATCACTTGTTGGTTTTTCATACATGATGTCATACAGGATACGACTGGCGATTCTATACGATTTGATGCTGATTGGGGAATATACCTCCAGCAGATTTCTATGTGGCTAACGCCTTTAAAAACACAGTGAAATGTGACTTCTGGTCGCAATACGTATGTATAATATCTGATTATGTTTGGTTTAATTGGCTTCAATTCAATTTCTATAAAAGAAAGATTGATTGGTCTTTTCCTTTCCTTAGTACCAAAATTAATAATTCTTTGGGCATCCTCAGTTTGGTGTTTTAACCCTTTCCCGCGTACCCAAAAGCTGTAGCAGAAGACGTTGAAAACATACCAGAAAGAATTTGAAAATTCCCTTTAAATGAAAGTGGAATAATAGAACAGAGGTTGAAAACATGGTGACCAAAGGGAAATTGCTCGTTTTAAGCAATTTCTTCTTTTGTCGCCATGTTTTCAAAAAGCCATCTGCTACAGAGGCATCAGAAAGCCTCTGTATGAGGGAAAGTGTTAAAGAAAAAACAATAGCATTCCTTTGTTAGACTAACGGAATTTTGAGTAATCATTGATGAAAGCGGTTTACATCTCATCATTTTAAACCATTGGTTGAAGGAGAATTAAACCAGGGTGCATGCAGTTCACAGGAGATGGAGATGCCAAGTCTTGGCACTGGCGGAATAATCACATGATAGAGATAGTGGTTGTTCTCTGGTGCCATCACTTGTTGATTTTTCATACATGATGTCATAGAGGATACGACTGACGATTCTATATTATTTGATGCTGATTTGAGGATATTGGAGTGGAGAGATGCCTGAATCATTGATTACATTATGAGATGTGTTTACCCTTATGAAACAAATCTCTAGCAGACAACTTTGAAATAAACTGAAATTTTTCTGCTGCAACAATAGGAAAAATTTACTAATCACATTAACAGTGATGGTTTGGCATTAACATTTTAATAAAATAGATTGAATGTTTTACAATAATTATTTCAGTCACTGCTGTAGACTGTAAATGTTTAAGATAAATCTTCACTTTTTGAGAGTTTTTGAATCTCCTTGAAAATTGCTACAGTAATATGATTAATATTTTAAAAGTTCCCATGCAGACACATGTTGACTCATCTGCATCAGACAACATTTGAAAGCATTGTAGAAAAGAAGGAGAATTAAACCAGGGAGCATGCAGTTCACAGCAGATGGAGATGACCGCAGGGGCTGCCAAGTCTTGGCACTAGCGGAATAATCACATGATAGAGATAGTGGTTGTTCTCTGGTTCCATCACTTGTTGGTTTTCCATACATGATGTCATAGAGGATACGACTGGCGATTCTGTATGATTTGATGCTGATCTGAGGATATTGGAGTGGAGAGATGCCTGAATCATTGATTACATTATGAAATGTGTTAACGCTTATGAAACAAATCTCCAGCAGACAACATTTGAAATCACCTGAAGAAACAAATAGAAAATCTCTTTTGGTTTAAAAATAGATTTGAAACCATTGTGGCAAAAGGATAAATTGCTCATTATGTGCATTTTATCTTTTGTCATGTGTTTAAAAGTTGTCTCTTGCAAAGACATTTGAAAGTTTCTGTATGTGGAGAAGGGATAAGCAACTGTGAGAGCATTGAAGATACAGAGTGACAGAAATGTCATTAGACATTACATCTGATGCAGCCCATATTATAGCTTGTTGATTGAATCAGTTTGTGGAAGTTCTATGAAGTAGCGAGGATTTCAGCGGTTTCATATTGAATAACTTACATGTAGCTCATTTGTAAAAATTATTATTTACAAGAAATGTAGATAATTTAAGATTCATGAAGGATAGAATATTATATATTTGTGTTTTTCCATACTACTCTGTAAGCTGATTCTAATATGTACCTATCATCAGATATAGCCTTGTTGAGAACAAAAGTAGATACTTTAAGGTTATTCATGCAACTGATAACATATTCAAGAGTTGTCTGTTTAACCTTGAAAAGTGGAGTTCTTTGCCCGAAACTATAAAACTCTTTAAACGTGCTCAGAAATGAACTCCATGCTCCAAATTAAACTTCTGATTGGTCAATTTCGAGAATGAATATACTTCTGATCATTCTGCATGATACCTGAGCACAAATCATGAGTACAGATTAACCTTTTCCCTCATACGACAATTCTGTAGCAAACGATTTTGAACATATTTTGTAGATGATTTAAGATTCATGAAGGATAAGATATTATATATTTGTGTTTGTCCACACTCTGTAAGCTGATTCTAATATGTACCCACCATCAGATATAGCCTTGTTGAGAACAAAAGTAGATATTTTAAGGTGTTCCATGTAATTGTCTGTTTAACCTTAAAAAGTGTAGTTCTGTGCCCGAAAATACAAAAACTCTTAAAACGTTCTTTGTGCTCGGAAATGAACTCCATGCTCCAAATAAAACTTCTGATTAGTCAATTTCTGGAATGAATATGCTTCAACCTGAGCACAAATTCTAAGTACAGATTCAACTTTGATAGTTTTAGAGCTTGGTACACAGCTGGAAAAAATGCTTTGTATGAGCGGTTTTTGGCTCTGAAGACCATGTTAGTTGCCAAGGTTTCAAATGTCATATGTATCGAGGTGAAGGTTGAATAACCTCTCTGATATATATGCCTCAATTTAGACATTGAATGAAGAAACCCAGCTTCCATTACAATCTTAATTGGAAACAATTTTTCTAACAATTTCTGCATGTATATTTGTGCATATCAACAAGGAGCTTAATAATTATGCTTCAGTTGATATAATAATTTCTGTCCTTATCCAAATGTAGGCACTTTATTTTCTTATTTGAAGCAGATGACTTTTTAGAAATTGAATAGATAATTTTCTTACGATGCTTTGTTTTCTATTTTGTCTTATAAAGATTTTCTAATTGCTTTTCTCAGATATTTTAAAAATTGTTTGCTTGAATCTGCATTGTTTGCAAAAACCTCAGTTACTAATTGCAATTGATACTGAAAGTTAACATCATAATAGAGACTTTTGATGAGCTTGAAGAATCTGCTGTGACTGAGTGGTTAGCTTCTTGGATTTGACTAAGTACACGGAGGTCCAGATAAGGTTTACAGCTCTTTCACCCCACAATATCTCTCTTATTATCCAACCAAACCCTGTGTTGTAGGTACTCAAACGAATTATCTCAATGTGACGATTCTTTTGAGTACCTATACAACATAGGGTTAGCGGATAAAATAAGGATTTTAGATTTTGTAGTTTGTTTTTATTCCATCATGTGCAAATCAATATTGAGGCTTCTTTTTTATGCATTGCGTCAAACATTCGTCTTGTATATAACTGAAATAAAAACATTATTATAATGTTAAAAAAAAAAAACCGGTTAAAAAGAGCCAATAAAACAAATAAAACTAATGGGAAATATTTTTTCAAATTTGATAACAAATTAATGATTTTTTTGTTTTTCATTTTTAGATATGTAGAGCAATAGGAAAAGAGAAAAAAAGAGAAAAAAAGAGAATCATCAGGAACAACAACAACAACAACACCACCACCAACAACAACTCCCCCAACAACACTAACAACATCATCAACAACAACATCAACAACATCATCAACAACAAATGACAATGATGTAACTTTATTTAAATTTCTATTTTTGCTTTATTGTGATTTTTTTATTTTTTTATTGTAATATTTGATGAAATGAATATACTCTTAATTGACTTAGTACCACCCTTCTTAGTTTCTCTTTCTCTCGTTTCAGGGACAGACACATGACAAGACCAAGTCAGAGATATTCCCATCAAGGGCAACATAATACAGATAAGAGACGGACTAAAAGCCTGTCTCGAAATTGTTGAAATATTTTGTTAAATATGGGAACAAAAAATAAATAAACAAAAAAACATGCTGTTAAAAAATCCTCATTTTTTTACCTCCAAGTTGGTGAACGGCGGGAAACGGCATAACCGGCTAACAGAAAGAGCTACCAAACAAGAATAGAATAGTCTTTCCACCCCTAACCCTCTCCACTCTCTCAATTCATCCCCACATTACTTGACCCATTCTCTCATATTGTCGCTTTTCTGACACCTCTGCAGCAGAAAACATTCTGACAAAAGGAGAAATTGAACACTTTCTGTTTTTGTCATAATATCTTTAGAACCTCCTCTCAATCCAATACCACATTACTTGACCCCTTTCTCCCATAAAGACGCTTTTCTGACGCCTCTGCAGCAGACGGCATTTTGAAAACATTCTGGCAAAGAGAGAGTTTGTCAGTCTGGTCTGCCCCGACTCTCTCATCTGAAATTCCCATCCTGTAAATACAGTATTGGAAAAGCAGCATTACAATCATACACATTTGCTGTAGTTTGTATACAATTAGTGAATCCATGATATACACGGACATTGTAAACTTAATACATCTTATATTTGTAATGGATTTGTACAAGTGTTTGAGTTGTGCTAGTCAAGTTACGGAACGGATGCATCTGGTATGCTATGACATGTGTGCTAGAAAAGTTAGGTTAGAAACTATTCTTGAACGAAATGGTGTTTCAAATTAATGTTAAGGCAAGCTTACGGAAAATATCTTCTGATGAAAGATATGCATATGGAAACGGGTTTAAAGTCATAAGCATATAAGTTGCTTTAACAATTTCCCATCTGACACTTGTTCGAACTCACGACCCCTTGAGTGATAGCCCTTGTACTTCCTTACTGGTGACATACATGTTTAAGATTGATAACAATGTGTAAAACAATGAATAACTAAATTTCTTACAACATGAATAACATCAATTTTTCCGTTCATATAGTCAGTCCATCGTTGGTCGATCGTTTGTCAGTCTAGGCTGCCCCGGCTCTCTCATCTGAAATTCACATCCTGTAAATACAGTATTGATAAAGTAGCATTACAATCATATACATTTGCAGTAGATTTTATACAATAAGTTAATCCATGATATACACGGACATTGTAAACTCAATACATCTTATATTTGTAATGGATATGTACATGTGTTTGAGTTGTGCTAGTCAGGTTACGGAACGGATGCATGTGGTATCCTATAACATGTGTGCTAGAAGAGTTTGCAAATCAGGTTAGAAACTACCGTTGAACGAAATGTTTTTTTCGGATTAATTTCAAGGCAAAGCCTACGGAAAATATCTTCTGATGAAAGATCTGCATATGGAAAAGAGTATAAGCACATGAGCCAAATACCAATACTACCACTCTAAATACTACCGGTGTCATGATAAATACTATCAGTGTACTGGTTAATTACCCAAGAAATGCCGTGGTATATCAATACTAAGGTTGAAAGCGTCGTCAAACACTATTCAAACAAACCCCTAGATTCTATAATGTTTTCAACTCTATTTTATGATAAAAGAGAGCTAAAATATTTTCTCTCAATGTCGTCTGCGACATATGTATTTAATTAAAACTATTTATGTATTACATGGTTATGGATACGACGCAGTTATTCGTTATCTCTTACGGATGTTGTCAGTAAGCTCCTGAAAAGTGACGTTATAGACGCGTTATTCTTTTTAAACGTACGACACAAGGAAGAAAAGTACATGCATCTGAAGGTATTCTCAAGATGCAAATCGTGATATAGTTTCAAAGCTATGAACCTAAAATTGACCAAACTATCAGCTGTTGTGGTTTTAACGAGGGACATATGAGAGACGTCTAAAAAGTGACGTCAGTGGTATATGTTTCAAAACTGTTTTAGATACGAAAAAAGTAAGAACAGAAACTTATTGGCCATATGCTGTATTATGGTGATGCAAAATTTCGTGAGGAAATTCGAATATTTGTTTAGAGGCGCGTTCTACCTTTATGACGAAAATGTAATGTTCAGCTAAATTTAAACGAAGGACATTTTTTTCAAAAATATGTGTCACTTCTTATACCATAAATACATGCACATAAGTCAGGACAATCAATAGTGCGATGTGAACGACACAGCACTCTACGATAGAGTATACAAACGGTCCACGAGGGCATCACATTCGAAACAAAGCTTAACAAACAAAAGATGGGTCTGTTTGGTCGAAGACAAACCCTTTTTTCAACAGAGAGAGATATGGAGTTTGCTTGTTTGGCAATGTTTTTAATTCAAGCATGAAGGATGCTATAGAAAAAATAAAATCATTTAAACAATAGACCCAAACTAAATACTACAAACAGAAAAATCTTCTCTACATCTTGGGCTATATCTATTTAACACAAGTCACGTGATTACTCAATTATTACTTTTCCAAATACATCAAATTTCGAATAGATAATGTGAAATTTGAACTATGAATGGGAAAGAACAATTGAACTAGTTGAAAAAATTGTGTTATAAAGATTAATTTGAAAACATTGTGGCAACAGGTGAAATTGGTCATTATGAGCTATTTCTACTTTTTTCCAAAATGTTTTAAAATGAGTGTACAGGTGGGAAGGGTTAAAACCCGTTAAAAACCACATTTCCCAAGTTATATTTCAGAGAATAATAACAGAGAAAGACGGGGTGTGGTGTTTAACCCCGTTTTCAACAGTAGTTCAGTGATATCAACACATTTCGAAACTATGAATAAAAGAACAATTATTGAATACATGTGAAAACATTGTGGCAAAAGGAGAAATTGCTCATTATGAGGAATGATGTGTTTAACCCTGTTTCAACCAAAACTAAGTTCTGGATTAAAATACGAACTTGGAATTCCAATTCAGTGTGCAGATTCTTTCTAGTACCTGAAGCATATTTAATTATTTGTGTAAAAACGGATAATCTATTGGCGAAACATATTGTTCCATGTCTCTGGAATTTTTCCTATCATAGTCTTAACCCTTTCCCACCTGTATTTCTAGCCTAGTACTGGTTTGTTCACCCAGGGAACATGAATAATAAAATATAAATGCGCGCTAAATGACCTTAGCTGTCGATGCGCCATAAAACAATATACATTCATTCATTCCCACCTGTAGCAGACAACTTTTGAAAACATCGTGGCAAAAAGAGATTTTTCAAAACGAGCAATTTCTCGTTTTGCTACAATGTTTTCAACATTTCTTTGTGTATATACCTTTTTATAAAGTGTTTCCGGGTTTAACTAGATGTTTTAAATCAGAAATGAGCCATCGAACCAACTGCAATCCTACCCCGTCTGCAACAGACGACTTTCGAAAACTTTGTAACAAATGGAGAAAATGTTAAAAATGAGCAATTTCTCTTTTTGCCACAATTCTTTAATCCCTATTAAATAATTTAAATTCGATTTATAAAGGCTTTCCATATTTTTGCTCATCTGTTTATAAAGTCGTCTGCTGCAGATGTGTTGTAAGTGGGTAAGGTTAAGGCATGTGTGATCAGTACAGATCCAGATCATCCTGCTCATCCACACAGCTGAATCTGAATCTGTTTTGTTCGCCAACTAGTCCTAGAAGGTTTATCAAAGTCTTCTATATACAGTTGTAATACATACGCATGTGAATCGCAAAAGGTACAAGTTCGCGTTCATGAATAGTATAGATACAGATCAGTCTGAGCAATCGGTCTAATCAATATTTACGGTGTTCACATATAACTTATACATGTACAAGTTGTGTTAGATTCTTCTGTAAAGTTGTGTATATTCCGATGAGACGGATCAGATGTACATGCTGATCTGAACCTACACTGTTCATTAATGCAAACGTGTACCTTTTCCCATGAAAATGTTATTTTTATGTTCAAATAGATGTCTTGATTTGTAACTATTGCGTTTATCCATTTATATCTAAAATATGAACTGTTTCTAAGCTAAAACTGTTGATTACGTGACTAGCGAATACCGACGGCGTAGGTTAATCTCCTTTGCAGAGAGCCGTTCTTTACACACACTTGCAAATAGTTAATTATAGGTGATTTAAAATGTTTATTTAGTTCGAAACAAATAAAGAAAAGAACAAACTGAGATAAAACTGGTTTTAATAGAAAAATTACTGTGAATGAACACTCAATACGCCTATAAAGAGAGTGTAAAGA
Organism: Serripes groenlandicus; assembly: GCA_031761405.1. Classification (NCBI taxonomy): domain Eukaryota; kingdom Metazoa; phylum Mollusca; class Bivalvia; order Cardiida; family Cardiidae; genus Serripes; species Serripes groenlandicus. The sequence goes on from JASEVX010000005.1 coordinate 36,414,638, forward strand.
ACGACAAATCTGCGAAGAAGAATCGGGTCTTTCGTACAAAATTATTTCGACCTTGACAATTCTAAATGTGTCATAAGATTCCCTACAGGCAAGATTACTCCTTTCCATTACTGTTTATGATCAATAATTACATGTAGTTGGTTGTGTGTATGGTCAACCTATCGTATAATGGAGATTGATCATAAACAATGAAAGGCTTCAATTATATTTCAATGAAGGACGTTCACTTCTTTTTGATTTTTAAATTAAACTTTAATTTGTAGAGCGGGTTTTCAAAATTTAAGCGAAAACGTTTTCAACGTCGTCGTTGTATATCTAAAGTCGTAAACCTTTTCTCGGATACCTGTTCAATTAATCTGAAGCAGACGACCTTTGATCATCTTGTTTACGGGCGAAATCTGTTAACAAAACGGTGTCGTCTCATTTTGCCAACTTTAAGCTTTTAGGTAAGATTTTGGTGGTGAAAAAAAGTTGGCAAGGTGAGACTAGGTCAACATGTGTGAACTAGCCAGAGGCAATACTGTTGGGTTTTTTAATTTTCAGCTCTCCTAGTTATATTATCCACCTTTTATTTGTATAATATTTGATCCATGTGCAAGTGGACTTAGGCAATTCATCAACATTTTGTATAATATTTGAACCTTGTGCAATTCAAGATTTCAAGATTCTTTAATTAGTAATACAAGGCCTCCGGCGCACATTACAATTATAAATACATATTATGTTTAACATTCATTAAATACAGGTGATTCAAAGAATGCTAGGCATGAAAAGTCTCTTTGATTTGTTATAAGATAGTCTATAAGGCTACAGCCGTTATGCCCGCAAAAAGTAAACTTTCCCGTGTCACCGATTCGGCCGTTACAAATTCTCAGCTCATTTGCCTTACAAAGGTCAAGTAACTGTACACCTTGGCTGTTATAATGATGATCCTCGGAGGCCCTTGTAAGAGGTATGTCGGGAACATAGTCACAATTATCACAGTACTCATTATTGGAGTCATTCACGATATAATCGGGTTTTAAACCTATCCTACTGTTCAAATCCCCCGTTAATATTACGGTTCCGCATTGTTTATAGTGTGTTATGTCATTATCAAGAATTTCAAATAAACTACAGCCGATTACCTCATACACAGGGGAGTCTTCACACAGGACATATGCAGCGCATACGTAAATATCCTCTTCCAATCGAAAAACGGATTTGTCAATTTTAATCCATATAATTGTGTCAAAATGTGTCCGCACTATTTGTATGCCTTCACTTATTAACTTACTTATATAAAGCACTATTCCCCCGCTAGGTCTTCTTGCATTTCTATGCTGATACTTTCTATAGAAATTGTGACACACATAACTCGGTATCTCCAAATAACTATCTTTTCTAGCCCAACTTTCATAGATAAACGCTATTTGCCCTTGACAAATATTTTTTATAAAATCTTCATTTTCTATTTTTTCTGACGTTAATCCGTTACAATTCCAAGAAACAATACTCAAACACCCCTCTTCTCTTTCCTATCTTGTATCGCCGTATTTACCGTTGACGTACAGCTTTCCATTCACATATAGCTTGTTGTATCTGATGTACGCATTTTGATTCTCGGCTCTTGCCGTTTTCATCACTTTTAAACATAGTTTACGTTGTTCAATTACTTCTTTCGTGTAATGCTCATTTAAATATATTTTGGTATCACGCAGAAAGCTTCTTTGAGCTGTCACCTTTTCTTTCGATTTCAGCTCACCGAATGTAACGAAAATACTTCTTGGGCTTTTTTCACTCGATCCCGTTCTGTGTATTTGATCGAACTTCATACTTGATACTGCCTCTTGTGCTAGTTTAAGCTTTTCTTCTAGAAAACCTCGAAATACTCTCTCCGTATCCTCTGGCGTTTCATTTTCCGATTCAGGTATCCCTACCACAAACAAATTATTCTTAAGAGCTTTTGACTGAATATCGATTATTGTGTCCCTTAGATTTCGGCCTTGTTTATGCAATTCTTCGATCTCTTCCCGGGCCTTCTCCACCCCAGAACTCGCAGTTTTTCCTATCGAATGCACTTGCTCAATCTTTTCTGTATTTTTCGTTACTCGTTTGTCTAATTCTGTGTTCATCTTTACCAATTTAGAGTCCATATCATTGACTTTCTGCTCTAGTATTGACGAACTTGACGAAGCTCTTCTGATTGACTGATCGCCATGAAACATGAAATAGGGCCTAATTTGCATTTAATACGTTTAATTCATTATCTAAAATAAATAAATAAAGTTTTTAGAAAAAATGTCACAGGTCGTCACCCTAACTTCACGAACCTAAAAAAATGTCACAGTTCGTCACTCGTCAACCTAACTTCACGGACCTATACTCTTGTTTATAATTATACTTTAATTTATAGAGAATAACCATACTTTTGCGTAGATATTTTCGAAGTTGTCTGCTGCAGAGTTTTTATATGTGGAATAAGGTAATGGAAACGACATCTGTCAGAGGACAGCATGCTCGACTTTTTCGTGCTTGCCAATAATTTTTAGGTGGTACAGAAAACAAAAGCAATTACTTTATCATACTATTTATAAGCAAAGTACTTTAAAGTCGTTAAAGGGTCCTAATTCAAAACCTTCACTGAATTATGCACTCTTGGCTGTTGGTGGAAGTATTGATCGTAAAAAGATATTGTAAGTGTTGATTTGGTATGAATAACTCAACCAAAATTCTAAATCGAAAGAAGTCCATAATTATTTTAAAAACCTTGACATAGTTATGTACTCTTGTTTGTGGATGGAGGTAATGATGGTAAATAAGTATTGTAAGTGTGTAAGCTATATTTCTAATGGTTTTGAAAAAAATTGGGGTGGTACGAAAAACTTAAATCATAATTCTTTAAAAAACAACTTGACAGAGTTATGTACTCTTGTCTGTTGATGGAGGTAACGATAGTGAAAAGGTGTTGTTAGTTTCGAAGCAATATCTGTTATGGTTTTGACAAAAAGTGAATTGATACAAAAAACTTAACCAAAATTCAAAAACCTTGACAGAGTTATGTACTCTTGTCTGTCGATGGAGGTACCGTAATGATGGTAAAAAAGTATTGTAAATGTATAAGCTATATCTCTAATGGTTTTGAAAAAAAGTGGGGCGGTACGAAAAACTTAACCAAAATTCTAAGTAGAAAAAGGGCCATAATTCTTACACAAAAATCGACAGAGTTATGTACCCTTGTCTGTTGGTGGAGGTAATGATGGTGAATACGTGTTGTAAGTTTGAAAGCAATATTTGTAATGGTTTTGATAAAAAGGGAATTGGTACAAAAGACTTAACCAAAAGTCTATGTCAAAAAGGGCCATAATTCTTGCAAAAACTTTACAGAGTTATGAACTCTTGTCTGTTGATGGAGGTAATGATGGTGAATACGTGTTGTAAGTTTCAAAGCAATATCTGTAATAGTTTTGATAAAAAGGTGAATTGGTACAACAACCTTAACCAAGGTGTGACACCAACGCCGACGCCGGGGTGAGTAGTATCGCTAGTCTTTTCTTTGAAAAGTCGAGCTAAAAATCAATAATTAAATCTGAGCAATGCTTTAGCTCACTGTGACTCAGATTTTGTTGTTGGAGTCCGGGGTATTAGAACAATACTATTAAACCTTTTCACACCGACAACAAATTTGCAGCAGATGACTTTGAAAACATTTTTATTCTTGAACTTATATCGCATTATACAGGAGTTTCACCTGCTGCAGGTGCGTGAAAATGCCTATGCAAGGGGGATAGGCTATATTGTTCTGCTATGTGCTTTTGAGGACAGCACATGGTCATACACATGTCCTGCTTCAACTGGCTATATACAGGGAGATAACCTGTTCATTACTGTATTCACAGCAACAGAGAAGGTCATATCTATTTTTTTTTTTTTTTGTAATTTGTCTAAATAGTGTAGGAACTAGAGAATCTTTTAACAGAACTCGAAAGCGCCGCAACTGCTTTTAAGGGTCCGTCACACCATAACGTTCTAATCGTTCAATTTCCGAGCGTTCTAGGGTGAGGTGGACACATCTGGCGTGTGACTAACGCATGAGGAGCGTGTTACAGCGACCAAGTAAGACACCCCTGAAAACTATTAGAGTGTGCCGACGTGTCACTGGCGCGCGACGAACCATTAGTCAACGTTAGACGAGCGTGTTGAGCGTGTAACTAACGTGTGAATAACGACAGAATAGCGTTTTGCTGGCGTGTGGGTTTTATGGTCAAACGGGTATAAAACGCTGGAAAATCATAGTGGATTCAGTTGTTCTTCTGAGATTGAACAGTGAACATCATGCCGCCAAGACGAAAAAAAGGTGTGAGGGGGGCTTCTGCTACTAGCGCTGCAAGTAAGAAGAATGCAAAGCCTCTTTCTCTAGCAATGTCATCGGACGAAGAACAACACCACGAGGAAGAGCCCATCCGAGGTGTGACACACCATGTGACACCCCTGAAGACCCCAATGAGGACTTTCCTACCATGGCAAAGAGAGAGAAGAAGCAGAGGAAGGACTACAGGATCCAGGACCTGGCGGTGGAGGATAGTCTGGTGGAGTTTTTCCGCGAAAACGAACTGCTGTGGAACTCACAGAAGACAGAATACAGGAACAGTGAGGGAAGTTCCACTTTGTCCTGAACTGGATGGCAATCTCACGACAGGCTTCAGGAGTGCTTGGAGGAGTCATCACCTCATCCAGATACTTGTCAACGATCGCCCGGCACTCTTCACGGACGAGGACAGAGATTGTGTTGGATGGAACGCGCCACCCAAACTTCATGTCAGCATACTTAGGTCCAGGTCAAATGTCGCAGTGTCACCTTCAGTTTCAGGCCAGGTTCGAGGGGCTCTCGGTAGAAGGTGAACCCTAACCAGTGTGCTGCTTCGTTAATCTGCCTCTGACACGCTTAAGGATCTCATCAAACATTTCAGGTGGCATGCGCATGAAGTTCGTGAAGGAACTGGGGTCCTCCCGGCGAAGCTCAATCATGAGTTCGTCGTACATTCCAAACTCTTGACGCCTCAAGATCCATGATTTAGTCATGCCCCGTCGTCTTCTCTGCGGGCGAGGTCCCTCGATGTGCTCAGTTATGTTCAAGTTCAGTACATCTACTTCATGCTGGGCTATAGCAAGCATATATACCCTCCTTAGTCATTCTGGATCCTTCATAGTGGGTGTTCTCTACGGTAGCCCAAAATCAACTGAACCCTGCTTAAAAAGCATTGGTTTATATACCCACATGCATGGACTCTCGGGAAACGTTCATTGGACGTTCGTTTGACGTTAGTCACACGCTGCGTGCGCTAGGGGTCCGTTCATTGGTCGTTCACTGCAAAGCAAACGATTAATAACATACATAGGTTCTGCACATCGCCTTGATGAGGTGAACATTTGACCAAAGTTTCATGAAAATCCTTCAAGCTGTCTTGGAGATATGGAGCGGACACGATTTGGGACGGACAGACAGCCGAGACATGGGTTCTGCACATCGCCTTGATGAGGTGAACATGTGACCCCAAGTTTCATGAAAATCCTTAAAGCCGTCTTGGAGATATGGAGCGGACACGATTTGGGACAGACAGACAGTCGAGACATGGGTTCTGCACATCGCCTTGATGAGGTGAACATGTGACCCAAGTTTCATGAAAATCCTTCAAGCCGTCTTGGAGAGGACACGATTTGGGACAGACAGACAGATGAGACATGGGTTCTGCACATCGCCTTGATGAGGTGAACATGTGACCTAAGTTTATGAAAATCAAGCCGTCTTGGAGATATGGAGCGGACACGAAATAAAGCCTCCAACCTTGAACCGGTGTGGTCGAGACATGGGTTCTGCACATCGCCTTGATGAGGTGAACATTTGACCAAAGTTTCATGAAAATCCTTTAAGCCGTCTTGGAGATATGGAGCGGACACGATTTGGGACAGACAGACAGACAGTCGAGACATGGGTTCTGCACATCGCCTTGATGAGGTGAACATTTGACCCAAGTTTCATGAAAATCCTTCAAGCCGTCTTGGTGATATGGAGCGGACACGATTTCGGACAGACAGACAGACCCCAAGGACAAAAACAATATATCTCCCCTGTATACAGGGGGAGACATAATTATTAAGCTCCCTGATACAGGTATAATTTAAGATGTAACAACAAAAAATGAATTTGGACGTTCTTTATTAAATATTTTTTACAAAAGATTCTTGTCAGTTTCATTTTTATTTTGATCACATAGAATTTCAGCACATATAAATACATAACTGTCTTTGATCATGATGTATCTTTTTCTAGTACAAGAATGTTTCAAGGAACACATGTTTCACCTAGGCAGGCGACATTAAGAAGAAAGTATATTAAACAATGGCATATAAAAATGAGCACATTCTTACATAAATAAGCTAAATATCAGAAAAAGAAAGCACAATGAAACAGTTAACTTAATCACACAAAAAATGTTTCACACTGACATATTGATGATGATGTTGATGATGGCGACACCTTTGACGATAATACCTGGTGAAATTTTGCTTTCACAACAGACAACTCGTCCCAAAAATACAGAACAGCTGATGAGTCATTTTAATTTTTCAATGAAATCAAGAAAATCATTTAAAAAATCTAACTGACAGCCATTAAATTTTAATGTTAACAATTCTTTCATTTAACTACGAGCCCTTTATAGTCTTGTGTTGTTTCAAGGAATGTGAAAACTGGATGAATATAAAATTGAGTCACCAAATCTTTATGCTTGGCAAACAACGACAGGATTTCTTACATCCTTAAACCTTTCCCATATGCAGATGTGTCTGCTGCAGACTACAATTGAAAACAGTGACAAAAGGAGAAATTGTTCATGATAAACATTGTTTAATAAATATATTTTCATTTATAGAGATTCTCTATAGGATTTGTTTATCATTCGAAGGTTGTATGCTGCAGATTTTGTGTACATGGGAAAGGGTTGAAATAGGATCAACACTTCCCATATTGCATATACATCATGATAAGAAGTAGAAGTATATAATATCGAACACATGTTGACATGACCCTGCTAATGGCCTCCATGCACGTCCTCTATAAGATTCACCTAAACCAGTTTAAGTCGGAAAAGATCAACCATCCACCATCAGTACACCCATCACTTAATCCTCATCTCTGGCAGCATCTTGACGGGCTTTAGGACCTCCAGCAGCCTTGGCCATAATAATCTGAACAAATAAAACAAAACATGATTATCTTTCCCTGTTGAAGACAATATTTTTGATCTCTGCAGCAGACAATGTTGGGAAAGGAAAAAGTTTGTTCAGCAGCCGGTTGAATGAATGTTAACCCAAACCAAATTTGACTTGTAAACAAAAGTGACCTGTAGTTAATGAAGGTAATTAAACAAACATTGTTATCCTGTCAAATAAACACATGTGTCTGTTGACAGTAAGTCAATGCATGACAGACGGACAACCAAGCAGCTAAGAAGTGACCCCAGTATGTCAACCTATGAAGGTAGCCAACATAACAAGAGGCCCATGAGGGCCTATGCTCTACTGGTATGGTTCTTTGGTCATTTTCAATCCAGAGCATGTATGTATGGTGAAGATCGGATAGTAAATGGAGGCTCTTTTGTGTTCACAAGCTGTATTATAGCAATTTTTACAATTTCATGGGCCCTAATCCAGTCTTGCATGGGCGGATCTAGCTGGTTTTCAAAAGGAACCAAGCTCTCATCAATATTTAACTACTATCTAAGTTTGGTGAAGATCAGATAGTAAATGGAGCCTCTATTGTGTTCACATGCTCAATTATAGCAATTTGGACAATTTCAAGGGCCATAATCCAGTCTTGCATGGGCGGATCTGGCTGGTTTAGGAAAGGAACCGAGCTCTCATGGATATCTTACTACTGTATAAGTTTGGTTGAGATACAATCAAAAGTGAAGACTGTATCGTGTTAAAAAGTTCTTTTATAGCAATTTTGACCATTTCAAGGGCCATAATCCAGTCATTCATGGGCGGATCTGGCTGGTTTTCGAAAGGAACCGAGCTCTCATGGATATCTAACTACTGTATAAGTTTGGTTGAGATACAATCAAACGTGAAGACTATCGTGTTAACAAGCTCTTTTATAGCAATTTTGACCATTTCAAGGGCCATAATCCAGTCATGCATGGGCGGATCTGGCTGGTTTTCGAAAGGAACCGAGCTCTCATAGATATCTAACTACTGTACTGTATAATGTATCGTGTTAACAAGAAATTGTTTACGGACGGACGGACGGACACATCGCCACGACATAAGCCCTTCTGGCCTTTGGCCAGTAGAGCTAAAAAATCATGACATGTCCACCTTTTCTGCCCACATTATTTTAAAATGGCATATCTTTCAAACTAGCCAAAAGGTGTTGTTTGGGAAAATCAACTTTCAATTTACTTACTTGATATGAGCATGAGTACAGAACAGAAAACAAACTTGGCTTTTATAGATTGATCCTTTCAGACAAAACACAAGTCAGCACTTTGAAAACATGAAGGGAAAAGTAGAAAAATAATTCTAACAAGAGGCCCATGAGGGCCTATGCTCTACTGGTATGGTTCTTTGGTCATTTTCAATCCAGAGCATGTATGTATGGTGAAGATCGGATAGTAAATGGAGGCTCTTTTGTGTTCACAAGCTGTATTATAGCAATTTTTACAATTTCATGGGCCATAATCCAGTCTTGCATGGGCGGATCTGGCTGATTTTCAAAAGGAACCAAGCTCTCATCAATATTTAACTACTATCTAAGTTTGGTGAAGATCAGATAGTAAATGGAGCCTCTATTGTGTTCACATGCTCAATTATAGCAATTTGGACAATTTCAAGGGCCATAATCCAGTCTTGCATGGGTGGATCTGGCTGGTTTACGAAAGGAACTGAGCTCTCATGGATATCTAACTACTGTATAAGTTTGGTTGAGATACAATCAAAAGTGAAGACTATCGTGTTAACAAGCTTTTTTATAGCAATTTTGACCATTTCAAGGGCCATAATCCAGTCATGCATAGGCGGATCTGGCTGGTTTTCGAAAGGAACCGAGCTCTCATGGATATCAAACTACTGTATAAGTTTGGTTGAGATACAATCAAAAGTGAAGACGGTATCGTGTTAACAAGCTCTTTTATAGCAATTTTGACCATTTCAAGGGCCATAATCCAGTCATGCATGGGCGGATCTGGCTGGTTTTCGAAAGGAACCGAGCTCTTATGGATATCTAACTACTGTATAAGTTTGGTTGAGATACAATAAAAAAAGAAGACTGTATTGTGTTAACAAGCTCTTTTATAGCAATTTTGACCATTTCAAGGGCCATAATCCAGTCGTGCATGGGCGGATCTGGCTGGTTTTCGAAAGGAACCGAGCTCTCATGGATATCTAACTACTGTATAAGTTTAGTTGAGATACAATCAAAAGTGAAGACTGTATCGTGTTAACAAGAAATTGTTTACGGACGGACGCACGGACGACGGACAAATCGCCACGACATAAGCCCTTCTGGCCTTTGGCCAGTAGAGCTAAAAATTAAAGTTTTAAAATAATTGAAAACATAGTGGAAAAAGAAGAAACTGTTGTCCATCATGTCATGTTTTCAAAAGTTGTTGAAATTAATCTGGAAAAGGGTTAAATAAACAAAATGTGTACCTGATCAACTTTCAAGACAGTACAAGCAGCTGCAGTAGCAAATTTAATACCCCAGTATTTTGCCAGGTACAGATCAAACACACTTTTCTCTGCGGCATCCAATGTACCGGCACCTTGAGCCTGAAATAAAGATTACCAATCATATTACTTCTACTTACACATGGGTCGCCTGAAAATGTTAGTTAGTGCAATGTGAAGGAAAGCTGGACAGACAGGGAATGATCCCTATGTGACAAGGCAGGTAACATAAAGTGCTACAGTCTTCTCAACACAATGTTGGACTAGTTTGAAACCAATCTGTGCATGTACCCGACTGGAAGGGTATTAGTTGAACAAAGGTCAACTGTCATGGTGACTGAAAGGTTTTTTTTCTGTCATTTGTGGGGGTATTCAATAATGTTTTTTACATTGGATTTGCGAGACAAAAGAAAGAATTTGTAGTATATTGTTTTATAGCAAACAGGCCATCCCTAAAGAGACAAATTCCATGGCTGAGGTATCTTTAATCGCCTAGATTTACAAACTTCAACTTCAGGTTTTACCTGAGACAGCTATCTTGTTTCCAGAGAAACGTGTTGGGTCCGACCATAGTAGCTAGTGACGTCATTTTCTCATGACCATAATGAGTTCAACAAAAGTCTGGTCAAACTATAGACGCTATAGTTTGTGATCAAACTCGCCCATTGCTGTTTTCGGTGTCAACTCAATTCTACTTTCCATGTGTATAATCTTTTTGAGACTGCACAATTTTAAATTATAAAAAATGATGAAATGTAGCTTATAAAGCATCTAAAATAAAATCTATTTTCAGTCACAATGGACAGGTAAGCTTTCACAGAAAATAACTTACTTCAATATCAACTCCAACATTCTTCTTTCCCTCTTGATGTGCAGCATAGAGTAATGATAATACTTCAGTGGACTGAAAATATTCATTAAACAGTCAATAAGCAATAGGGTATACTAAAATGTCAATCCATAATTATTTTAAAGGTTGCTCGTTTCAAAACTGATATTATTCAAGCATGTATATGAGTAGTCACATCACACAATAATTGACTTGGAGAGCTTTGATAACCAGTGAAGATAAGAGATCAGAAGTTTCCCTGTTCGCTTACAAGTATCCAGCATGCAGTTTGCACATAGGTCATAAAACAATACATTTTTTTTTTTATCTAAACAGTTGATGCTGGTCATAATATTCTATGCAAATATCTAAAACAGTTATTATGGTTTAGAAGGTATTTTTTACTGTTTTCTTGACAACTGAAGTAGTTGAATTGCTTCTGTATCCTTCTCTCAAACCATTCTTCTTTAGCGAATTAATGCTTCCTTCAACTTTTAAAGGCGCGGAAAAATTAAACAAGTTTCAAACCTTTTGTCCAGCATTCTCTGCTATCGTGCGGGGAACAACTTCAAGGGCTTCAGCAAACTTTTTGATTGCATATTGTTCTAAACCAGCAGTTCCCTGAAAGATTTTTCAAAATTTAAGTAGACATTTCTTTCATTCTATCAATATTTTAACTATCAAACTATGTACCAATATCACCAATTTGTCAATGATCATTAAAGTTTATAATTACAAGATTGTGTCTATAAACATGTGCCATACCCATACAGCAACAATATCAAACAGTTATGCAATTATTGAACCAATATAGCATCTTTTTCTTTCCTCATTACAAACTTTAAACATACTTCATGAATTATTACAGGTTATTCCATTAACACATATAGAAAGGGGTGTAGAATGCACATTGCATTTTGACATTTTGACATTAATGCAATTTAAGGGCATCAGATTCAACCATACAACTAGAACAACTTGATTTAAAGAGCCTCTGGATCCCCCAACCAAATATATTTCCTAGCTCCATCAGTCCCAAGTAAACAGAAATAACAACTGTGGTCCTTTACCACACACCAAACAAGAGAAAACAGCTTACCTCTCCAATAGTTGTGATTTGTTTACTCAATTCTATCTCGGTGGCACCTGCACCTGGCACTAATTTGTTATCCTGAAATTGACATTTAGTTACAGAATATCTAATAGCCTGAACAGAGCTCTAGATAAGGAGCATTATGTTTGTTCTAAAATCCTTATTATATCCACTATCCCTATGTTGTGGGTGGCATAGGGTTAGTGGATAATAAGGAAATTGTGTGGAAGAGAGCTGTAAACCCCTCCGTATCTGGACCTCTGCCTGAACAAATAAGATCCAAATTATTGAAGAGGTAGTTTAATCCACAAGAAGTAATTTATGTGATACTACATATACTTGACTGTTCCATCCTGCCAGTAAACCACCGTCTACTGAAAAGTTTTTAGCACAGATATTATTATCAAAAAGAAAAGTTTCATTATTATCCTTGCACTTACAAGGAACATGGACAGACATGGTAATTCTTATATACCCTCTCCACCCTTTGTTTGCAGGAGGTATAAAAAAGTATAGATTATCAAGAAATGGATTTTATAATACATGAACAAAACTTTAAATAATTTAAACTGGTTTTTACAAACAGCGTGCAACAAATATGTTAATGTGTAAAGAATCAACACCCTCACACTCACCCTAGTTAAAGCCTTGTATGTGTTAACTCCATCATTGATGGCTCTCTCTACGTCATCCATGATATTGTCTGTAGATCCTCTTACTACAATAGTGGTAATTGCGCTTTCTTCACTATCTGTAAGTACATGAAAATAACATCTGGTTTTCATTTTGAAAGATATGTGGCGAAATGAGAATTTGATCAACAAGAATTTAACCTTCATTTATAGAGATTCCCTAGTTTTTTGCCATCAGTTCATTAAAACAAGAGGGCCATGATGGCCCTGGATCGCTCACCTTATTATTATTTTTTTTTCTCTTCACTTTAGCTATATAAGCCAGACACTTTCGGAGAAGAAGATTTTTTAAGTTTTCACTTTAGCCATATAAGGCAAGCCACGCCCTGTGGCTGCTGTGTAAGAACGTGGCTGCTATGTTTTTACACCAATCAACATGGCGTAAAGGAATCTGATAGTGGGTCACTTAATAAACATTTCTGCAAAATTATTTGAAAATTGGCCAGACACTTTCGGAGGAGAAGATTTTTTTTAAGTTTTCACTTTAGCCATATAATGCAACATGGGTATTTTTTTTTTTATTAAAATTGAAATTTGAAAGGTGGTACACTAAAAAAACAAGAGGCCCATGAAGGCCTATGCTCTACTGGCATTGATCTGGCTTGTTTCAAAAGGAACCAATATGTCATCAATATTCAAATACCATCTAAGTTTGGTGAAGATCAGATAGTAAATGGAAGCTCTATTGTGTTCACAAGCTGTATTATGGCAATTTTGACAATTTCAAGTGCCATAATCCAGCCATGCATGGGTAGATCTGGCCGTTTTTTTAGAAATGAACCAAACTCTCATGGATATCTAACTACTGTATAAGTTTGATTGAGATACAATCAAAAATAAGGACTGTATCATGTTAACAAGCCCTATTATAGCAATTTTGACAATTTCAAGGGCCATAATTCAGTCATGCATGGGGCGGATCTGGCTTGTTTTCGAAAGGAATCAAGCTCTCATGGATGTCTAACTACTGTATAAGTTTGGTTGAGATACAATCAAAAGTGAAGACTGTGTCGTGTTAACAAGGTCTTTTATAGCAAATTTGACCATTTCAAGGGCCAAAATCCAGTCATGCATGGGCAGATATGGCTGGTTTTCGAAAGGAACCAAGCTCTCATGGATATCCAACTACTGTATAAGTTTGGTTGAGATACAATCAAAAGTGAAGACTATCGTGTTAACAAGAAATTGTTTACGGACGGACGGACGAATCGCCACGACATAAGCCCTTTTGGACTTTGGCCAGTAGAGCTAATAAGTGGTCTTTACTTCCCCTAGATATTTTTTCCTGAAACAGCCATTAATAAAAATCCAAGAGATGACAAACCTTGTTTAAATATGATTACAGGTGTTTCCCCGATTTCATCTACGAAAACATTATCACAGTAACCAGATTCTTCAGTTGTGGGTGGTGTCTAAAAGAAAACAATAGAAAAACAAGTTAAAACAAGAAACGGGTGTACAACAACAGTGAACAACAGTGACCACATCACAAGATAGCTATTTTTAGATAGTGAATCAAAAAGAATCCAAGGCAGCTATTCTACTGCTTAACACTTTCTGACGCCTCAGCAGCAGACGGCTTTTTGAAAACATGGCGACAAAAGAAGGAATTGCTCAAAACGAGCAATTTCTCCTTTTGTCACTGAGTTTTCAACTTCATTCAATTATTGTACTTTCATTTAAAGGGAGTTTCCAAACATATTGGTCAAGTTTTCAAAGTCTAAAGAAAGTTTTTGAGGGGAGACAACATGTTAATGCCCTTCACACAGAGCTTCAGTTATAATGCTGTTCCCTCATTCCTAAAGATGAAATGAGCCATCCCACGAGAAAACCATTATTTTGGACTCTGCGTAAAGTATCTACCCATGAATTATTACTCTATACCCCTGAGACAGAATGGGTTGGACCGGATAAGCCTGTGTGAATTACGCAGACTGATCTTGGTCAATACATTATCCAGAGGCCACAATGTTGGTTTTCTCATGGGACGGCTCAAATATAAGTATTTTGCTTCATATTCAATCTAATCCCTTTATCATTTCGTCATAATGATAACAAGGAATCTATGAGGGTATGATTAACCATAACCCTAAAGCCTGAATTTGTTGCATAAGATCTGAAAACTGTAAATGATTTGAAAAATATTTGCATCTTACAACTCGAGGTAAAGGTGTTGCTCCTACAGCTTTACACAATCTCCTAAGGTCCCATTTCGACATAAGCCGGACAACTAGAATCCTATATTTGTTACAGAAATGTTGGGCCATTTCCCCGACCTTTCCACCGGACACAATCACTGAACAGCCTGTATCAGCTATGGACTTTACTTGCTGAAAAAGAAATTAATTAGGTAAAGTAAATTGTTCATAGGGCTTGGATAAGGTGGCTACTATTTTATAACCCCCTCTCTCCGTTTTGTCATTCGGTTAGTTAGACATCTATTTTGAGTAACAACATCATTACTATTAAGGTTGAATAAATATCTTGGATCACGAAATTTGCACCTTATCTGCTTGTGTTAAATGATTAAGGTTTAGTTCATCTTTGTCTGATACAAGTCAGACAAAACTATGTCTTGCTGCTTGTCATAATGAAAATGAAAAGTTCAAGTCTATGCTTTCAAAAGGAATCTGCTGCAAAGAAGTAGAAAGTGTCTAGATGTGGGAAAGAGTTAAAAAATAAGGATATTTTCAGGTTTTTAAAATGTACAGGACCTTTCAAGGCATTTAAAAATATCTAAAAGTCAAGCACTTATCCAGTTTTAAAGGATGAGAGAGATTCCAGAGTTAAAACAAATTTGCATAATTCAACTTACCTGTTCAATGAGATTTTCTTCACCCTGACTAAAATTCATTAATTCTTCAGCACTTTTCAACAAAACTGTACCCTGTAAAATAAAACGTTTTCCATCTTATGGCGAGTTATAAAGTTTTAATGTCTAATTTAATCTTGGAACTGTTAATCTTTTAATTTTGCAAGATTTGTCAATCTACAATAAATTGCATTTCTTTCAGGTAAATAATGCTAGTTATTAAGAAGTATTTAATCTGTTATATCTAGAGTGTTCCAAGGAACCCATGCCTCACCTTCCAATATGTCAGTACATGAAAGTGTGACTAACAGTGAAAGAGCTGCGATTCCTATGTGTCTTCACATCAAGGAAGGCAGCACACAATTGTACTTTGCCAAGAACAACTCGCCTTCTACTTTGAACTGGAAGTCACATATTACAATCATGAATGACCACAAGTACATTTTTCAAATGTTTTCTTATTTAACGAACTCACTCCTGTCCCTTATAGTGAAACAGGAAAACATATGTAAGGAACTATTTTATAGTTTTATCATTTAGGTGTTTTGAAAGCAGATAAAACATATCTTATCCCCTCAACAGGACACAATGTACTACTTACCTTCGTTTCTGTCTGCATTGCATCTACGGGACATGAATATACAGCAATTTTACATTTGGTTGCCTTGGTTATTTCTCCCTCTACTGCTCGTCTAAACACCATACCTTGTACAGTCGATGATTGTAACACTCCACTACCCTGCAGGACAAAATCAATCACATTGTTAGCATCAAATACAGTGAGTAGTTTATGTCACTTTAATGGTTCAAGATAAAAAGGCTAAACAGCATGAAAACTTTTCTCTCTGATAGTAATGTTATGTATGTCAAAAATTCAGCATCATGAAATTATTGAGAACTTAATGAATTTTAAAAAAAATATTGCTTTTATTTTTGATGGCATTAAATAAAATGAAGCCATTATTTTGCGGTCACTAAATACTTCCCTTCGCTAAAAATCTGAATTTCCAAGAAAATACTTTTAAACATTCTGAACTATCCAATTTAACAGTATATTTACAATTTCAGTTAAAACAATCATACTAATGGTAAGTGTATAGAATTGGTAATAAAGTATGAACATCTACCCATAACACGAAAACAAATAACATCTTTTTCTTTTCTTTTTAAATCATCTGTAGAGCTGTCCACAAGACAGTATGCTTGTCTTTTAGGCCATTTGATACTATAGTCAACAGTTTTTAATGAGATAGTGACTGTGGCTTGATAGTCTAGTGCTATAAATCAAGTTGGTTAAGTTTGAATAGCATCTGCCGTTTGTAAGAAAAGGCCTTGCATGCAAATTTTAACCCAAATTTCTAACTTCTACAAGGGCCATAATTTATTATAAATTCAGTCAAGAGTTACCTTCCCTGATTGTTTACCGAGACATGTGCATGATTGAAAGTACCATGCATGCAAAAAAAATCCAAGGTCAAACAAGAGTCATAATTTGTATTAAATTCATACAAGAGTTACCTTACTTGACTGTCTGACCCCTTTGAAGACATGAATGAAGTTTCAAGTCAATTTCATTAGTGGTAACCGAGATATGTCCATGATAGTATCTTGCATGTAAAACTTTAAGTCAGAAAAAGGGGCATACTTGTGACAAAATCCGATACAATGTTTCCTGCAAAGTCATTTGATGATGTCCAATAAAAGTGTGGGGTTTCAAAGCAATAGCATCTGTGGTTTGTGAGAAAAAGACTTGCATGCAAAACTTTAACCAAAATTTCCAAGTCCAAAAAGGGGCATAATTGTGTACAAATCTTATATAGAGTTTTGGGACTTGTCCTGCAAGGTCATTCATTTGATGATGTCCAATAAGTGTGTATAGTTTCAAAGCAATAGCATGTGTGGTTTGAGAGAAAAAGCCTTACATGCAAAACTTTAACCGAAGTTGCAACGCAGACGCACAAGTGACTTATAGCTCTCCATAGTCTTCGAATAGTCACGAATAGTCGAGTTTAAAATCAAAACAAATAAATGTTTATATTTCAAACAGCTAAGAAACCTACAGACAGACAGAAGAAATGATTCTTATGTGTCTCCCTCAAAGAAAGGAAACACAAAAACGTTAAAATATATTGTTTCAAATCAGGCAAAAGCAAATGATTCCTTACCAAAATTTTGTTGACTCGAATATGATCAACATTGAATGTCAACTTTTCTGACATGATTGAGACTGAAATAAAACAAGAAAAACATCAAAATACGTTTTCATTAAATTAATTGCGAGCCAGACAGCAGATATGGTATAACTGTAAATATTTTTATGGGACAGTTTAAATAGAAGTAGAGCTGTCATTTGTTAAACCATACTCTTTTCAGCACATGTAATGTGCAACGCAACTAGAACAAGAGCTGTCGGAGGACAGCATGCTCAACTATTCCACCGCTTATTTGATTACTGAGATAATGGACTCTAATGTAGTTGCATGCTATACATTAACCACAATGTCTTAAAGGGTGATAATTTGCATTATATGCAGGATAGAGTTATTTAAATTGATTATTTTCATAGGTGTGATGGTTGGGAAGGGATGTATAATGTTTCAATGGAATGCATCAAGTAGTTACTAAAATATGGACTAATAATGTAGTTGCACGCAAACCTTTAACTATAGGGGAACAATTTGCACCATATGCAACTAGTTCAAAGTTATTGCAAAAAATAGTGTTTTTTCCGTTAAAGGTCAGTGACCTACTGTTGACCGTATAATCCCATGACCTGTTTCAGTCAAGTGCTGATCATGGCCATTACCCAAACTAAGTTTCAGGGTCATAGGCCTAAGCAATCAGTAGTTTTAAAGCAAGGAATGTTTCTGTATTGAAGGTCACAGTGAACTTGACCTTTGACCTATTGACTCCAAACTCTCTAGGCATCACCAACCTGCTATGATGTATGTCCATACCAAGTTTGAAGATCATAAGCCTAGGCATATGTAAGTTATAAGGGTACACAGGGCCCGCGCTGTCGTTCGCCACTTTCGCCAAATGCAAAGATTATTTTAAAGTGGCGAAGTTATTTCATGAGTGGCGAATGTAAGTGGCGAAAGGTTTTTATCATCAACATTTACCTGTTTTGGGTATCAGTTTACGACATACAATGACTGGTTCCGGTAATCTAAGATAATGCACTGCCATTTGATTCAATGTCGGGAACCAGTGACCACTTAACGACATTTTTACGACACCCATTTTTATCATTTTGACAGCTTGTGTATTTCACACTTGTTTTATTGTTGTGAAGTGTTAATTCAGCCTTTTAATCCGACTGACCAACAACTCTGAGCGATATTGATACATTTAAGGCCGTACATATGATAATTGGCAATTATAGATGCATTAAATATATCGGCACGCTTTTTGAAGCAGGTTTAGACGATCGACGTAGGCCTTTCATGATTTTTAATGACAATGTAAGTTTGTCATTTTTGATTGGGAAAAATCTATTTAATTATGGACGAGTACACACAATTAGTGGACCAATTGATGAGATTTCATATAAATATTTCCTCTCTTGAAATAAAAGAAAAGTGGCGAACAAATGGCTAAAATATTTGTCAAAAGTGGCGAAATTGAATGGCTCCTTTAAATTAAAATTGGCTCCTAAAATATAAAAGTGGCGACCTTTATTTCAATGTGGCGAAAGTGGTGGCGAAAGAAAGATTCAACCCAGAGCAGGCCCTGGGTACATGCTAGCTTTCACAAAAACTTGAACCATTAAGCGTTTCTTTACAGAAAGGTCAAAGTGAGCTTGACCTTTGACCTAGTAACTCCAAACTCTCTAGGCAAAACCAACTTGAAGATCACAGGCCTAAGTGTATGTAAGTTATAAGGGTAAACACTTTTAACCATGAACTGTTTCCATATAGAAGGTCACAGTGACCTTGACCTTTGACTCCAAAGTTTATAGGCATCACCAACTTGCTATGAAGAATGTCCATACAAAGTTTAAAGACCATAGGCCTAGGCGTATGTAAGTTATAAGGGTAAATGCTAGCTTACACAATTGTTTTAACCATGAACTGTTTCTATATAGAAAGTTACAGACAGTGACCTCGACCTTTGACCTACTGACTCCAAACTGTGTAAGCATCACCAACTTGCTATGAAGTTGTAAGTATGTAAGTTATAAGGGTAAATGCTAGCTTGCACAAAAACTTTAACCAACGCGACTACAATAGCTCCCCTTATTCTTCGAATAGTCAAGCTAAAAATGACCTTTTGAACTTTCTAACAGATGCATCTTCATAAGGGTCTTATAAACCAGGAGTTTACGGGAGTCTCATATTTAAGAGTTGTCTGCTTTGAAAATACCTAAACAATAGGGAATAGGATAAATAGATAATTTTTGCATAATGTTTTCAAAACTTGTCGGCTGTAAAGGCATTATTGTCATCTGTATCGGAGAAAGGTTTCATTTACTGATAATAATGGTGCAAGATGCATATTTTATATTTCTAAAATCCTGATTTGTGCCCCAAACCCTATGTTGTGAGTACTTGAAAGATATCTCTCAGAATATTTGAAGTACAACAAACACAGGCTTTGGTGGACTCTTACAAGAGGTGTGTTAGGAAAAGACCAGTTTACTCCTTATCTAAACCCAAGCTTTGTACATACCACAAGCCCCTCCAATTAATGAGGCGAGAAAATCTTCATTTCCGTATTGTTTGCTCATAAGAGATGTTTTAAGGGCTCTGTCAACTTCTTTTTTATTCCTCAAATCTATCTTCTGTTCACAAACAAGATCTACAAATACAAATAAATTGGTCTTAAATAACAATAATAAAATTATCTATTCAATAACTTTGCTGCAGCGTTTATTTATTCTTCAATCTTCACTAAGTGTCTTTGCTAATAATACCTAAATGTGCTGACCGATCACTTGCCAAATCCATGTCAAAAACTACCAAATGAACAAACCGAGGGCTTGGCGTAAAACAGTTGTAACTAAAGTAGGTATTTCTTACCACGGTTAATTACCTCGCCATAAAGTCTTTATAAGTGTTAAATCCTTTTTCTTGGTAAACAATGGAAATTTAGATTTTGAGTTACAACCGTTTCACATCAAGCCCTCGAAACATCACATGTTTCAGGGCTCGAATTTAAGCACTCGCCACTCGCAAAATGCGAGCTGTATTTTAAAAATGCGAGTTGATATTTCTTAAGCTGGCCTTTTTTTGTGAGTGGATTTCAGGTTAAGTACATAACTGTTTATTTAATTTGATTGAATTAAAAGAATAAACACGTATGTTCAAGGTAAAACAAACTAGGTTTAACCTCTTTCTTTTTCTTCTCGCCATATTATCCCCGTAGCAACAGGTTATCAACAGCATGTATACATGTTTACATAAAGAGTAGACTGCGGATAGTATTTTTCGATTACGCACTCACTCTATGAACTGAAAAAAGTTTAAAACCCGTCAACACAAAAGTGAGTAGACTGTGTCTCGTTTATCGATTGCGTTTCTCTATAGTTTAATTAAAAGTTGGGAACCCGTCAAATTCGTTGTTTACATATTTTGTCGACTGCTAAAATGGCTGGCAAAAAAATATCGTCTTTTTTTTCAATTGAGTCGACGACGAATAAGAGACAAACATCGAATGAGTCCCCTAAACAAGAGTCACCAATCAAGAAAAAAAGAAATAACCCTTCAATAAATACAGTTCAGAAATGGGAGCGAGAGCTTAATATCACTCTCGGTTACAAATTCGACAGTGACAGAACTGTTGCTGAGATTTGGTGCGTCGATTGCAGAAATCACGCGATCGACAGATCATCCACGATAATAATAATTTATTTCTATTACTATGGTATCACAACATTTAAACAATCGTCCTTGATGAGTTCTAAATCTAATTTTAAAAGAAAGAGCCATTAGCTACCACTATATATTGATTCTATATTAGATCTACTATAAATAGAAAAGAGGGTATTCCAAGATTAAAATAGACAATTTCTCCTTTTACCACACAGTTTTGAACCCTATTCAATGAATACATCCTCAATGTAGGGAAAGGTAAAGCATGGAAAATAATGAGTCATATCGATGGTGAATGAAATTGCTTCGTAGTAGATTTCCAAATAAGGAAATGTTTACTACAGCTTCAAGAAAGAGCGGCAAATAAATATCACGTGATATGTATGCCCGCGAAAATATCACGTGGTGTTATTTCACATCCATTGGATGAAGCTCTCTTCTTTTAACTATCTCGCGAGATTACAAGTTAGGAAAATAATGTACACTGATCACGTGGTCAACATACATTGTACTAGCTATATATAGTATTTGAGTGAGTTATTAATAGAAAGGTACCAGGTTTATCTTCATTCTTTCTCCCCGTAGACTATAGATCGATGCATTAAATTGTTATGATTGTTAGACTTACAACAAGCATTTCATTCTTTATTAATATGAATTGCAAAAGGCAAGTGATTTTCTGTGCGTGACAGGCGATACGCTCTTGGATTGATTAAAAACTGCTGAACACTTTTGAACACTGCCGGGCGTCTATCTGTCTGTCATTGATAAAGTCATTGAAGGGAGATATTTGAATTTATTTACTCGGTAGTCTAATATTCCATAATGTGACTATATAAATAGTAGTGCTGGTGGTATTTTTGTGAGTTGACTCACAGCCAAAAGACCAACAACATTGCCATATGGACCAAGGCTAAGTATTAAGATAATCATGAGAAGGACTGACTGTGGTTACAGTGAAGGACTGATAAATTAATCATTTAAAAGTTTAAGAACTATGTCTCTCACTCACAGTTTCTGCACTGTCACACTTGTTATTGTTGAATCCATGATTCATATTTCTGTTTTGATACTTAAAGTGGTCATTAAAATGATTTACTACTAATAATTAAGTCTAATACTATTTGCCAAATGAGTACAGGTTTTGAAACAAATAATTTTGTTTTTTAGCCATTTCGGCGAAAATTGTTTTGGCTAGTTGGTTTCACATTTGGCCAGTTGAAATTTTAGGCACTGGCCAAATTCGCAAGTGCACAAAAAAGTTAATTTCT
This sequence comes from Serripes groenlandicus, assembly GCA_031761405.1. Taxonomy (NCBI): domain Eukaryota; kingdom Metazoa; phylum Mollusca; class Bivalvia; order Cardiida; family Cardiidae; genus Serripes; species Serripes groenlandicus. The sequence continues at coordinate 36,436,856 of JASEVX010000005.1, forward strand.
AGCCCTGATGTTTGGATACAAGGGAAGTCATAGATCAAAAGTATGATGGCAGATATAGTAACACAAAATATTTACCTGGAAGAATTTCTAAAGCTTTCTTTGCTGCCAATTCAAACCCTTCAGTGACTTCGGTTACAGATAGACCCTGAAAAAAACCCAACAATTGGCCTTATTAATAATGCTGATATAGTCGTTCATAACGGACAAGTTAATTCTATATAGAAGAAAATGCTTTCCTACAAACTCTTCAAAAATCATCTGCTGCAAAAGCTTTCTTTAACAAAACATGTTATTTCCAGTAAGAAAGTCACATAAGACATTGTTTAGAAATTCAAAAAACTCAAATCAAGATAGAAAAGTTTTGGTGTTAATAATTTGATGGATCATTGTTTGAACTTTTTCCCTGTCTATGTAATTTAAACTGCATCATACTCAATTGGTCAGGCCTTTAAACAAAATGATAAGATGATTTGCCAATTCACAAAATATGCCCGTCGTGTTTTTTTTTTTAGACTAAGTATGGCGATAATTGGTTGTACGTCAGCAGACACGGTTAGTACAGTTTTTGCCATTTCAAGGGACATAATTGTGTAGTGACTAAGTTAACGTTGTAAGTTATCAAACCTGACCAAGATATTCTGCTCATCAACATATTGTCTAAATTTGGTGATGATTGGACAAAGGCTTCTTAAGTTATTGAGCCGACGACAAGACCAATTTTAGGTAATTTCTATAATTAAATGGCAATAACTTTCCATTGACTAAAGTGATATGGCTAGTTATCGAACTTGTCCGAGATATTATGCCAGTTCACATTCTGACCAAATTTGGTGATGATTGGACAAAGGCTTCTAAAGTTATTGAGCTGACAAGACCAATTTTAGGTAATTTCTATAATTAAAGGGCAATAACTCTCGATTGACTAAAGCGATATGGCTAGTTATCGAACTTGTCCGAGATTTTATGCCAATACACGTTCTGACCAAATTCGATGATGATTGGACAAAGGCTTCTAAAGTTATTGAGCTGACAACATACTGGACGCCGCCGGTAAAAACTATAATACGATAATGGATGTTATGCGACATGTAATAAACATGTGTACCAAGTTTTCATTTGAAAAAATTGAAAGTTTTTTTAATAATGAGGCAAGGTTTTGTGATGACACAGATGCCAAGGGTATCACAATAGCCAGCAGTGTTAATCCTTTCCCTCATAAAGAAGCCTCTGCAGCAGACGGCTTTTTGAAAACATAGTGACAAAAGAAGAAATTGCCCAAAACGAGCAATTTCTCAATTTGCCACAATGTTTTCCACTTTTAGTCATAGGTTATCCATTCAATTATAGAGATTTTCTAATTCTTGACAAAATATGTTCAAAGTTGTCTGCTGCTGAATTGTCGTTTGAGGGAAAGGGTTAAACACCAACCAATCATTATCAATAATGTGAGATTAAAACTTACCATTCTTAGTAACATTTCAGCTTGCTCCAATAAAGCTCCGGCAAAAATCAGCACAAAGTTGGTTCCGTCACCCACTTCCTGTTCTTGTTGCCCTGTGGCAAGTACCAGCATCTTGGCTGCTGGGTGCTGCACTTCCAGTTCACTCAGAATAGTGGCAGCATCATTTGTAACAAACAGCTTCTCTATATGGTTAATAACCATTTTGTTTTGGCCTAAAAGTAAAGATAAGTCCATCAGTTCAACATTTGCGCAACAATAAGGACACAGGTTAAAACCTTTCAAGAAAAATAAATTGTTGAAACCATTGTGACATTTATAATGCGAAATTTCCCTTGGGTGACTTTATTTTCAAAATGTGTCGGTTAGGCCACACCAATTTGATGTCTTGGTCTTTGGATTTCTTTTTTTAAAATAAGGGGCGAGCGAGCGAATTTTTTTTTTTTTTTTTTTTTAATGTTGATCTTCGGATTGTTCGTTTTAAAAACTGAGGCGATACTTTTTTTTTTCCTGATCAGTTATTATAATGAAAACTTTAACTTTAACTTGTTGATATCAAGGTCTTTTTATCTTACTATAAACAGTTTAACACTTATTACACTATATGTTTAACTGATTAATTAAAACTAAAACTGTAACACTCTATTTATTATTGATGGAATCCACTTGGAATATTACTTTTTAAAGTAGTCATATTCATATCATGCTGTTTACAACTTGTAAACCATCATTTAATCAATCCATTATAGTTTAAGTAACTATTTAAACTTGTCTTTATTTGCAGTAGGTTTTTTAAAAGACAGACAAACATCATAAATCATGTATAGACCAGAATTTAAGTTTAAAATTTGGTTCAATTTTATTTTTTTATTAAATTGACTGTGTAAAAGCAAATGTAATGGTATTCCAGTTTAATTAAAATCGAATATCTCTACATATGGATTTTAAATAACTAGGTTGGCAACTGGTTATTTAAAATACATATTATATAAGGATTTTGAAACTTAAACTGGAATACCATTAAATTTGCTTTTACACAGTCAGTTCTTTAAAAAAAGAAGTGTTTTTAAAAAATAACTAGGCATAGTCTATACCATTAGTGGAGGATGACTCAAAACATGGATACTACACAAGCTAGGTTGGCACCATGGTATTGTTAAAACCACAAAAATCCACAAGCTAACCTCAAATGAAGCTCGAACAAACATAAGTGATCTACAGTTAAAGATTTTAACCACTCAGCAATAAAGGCCCCTAAAATGGCATTGTGGTTTCTTTTAAATTTTATACAAATTCTATGCTCTTGAACAGAATAACAGATCACCAAGTGCTAAATAACTGTCTGCCAGTTTAATATTTATTTAATGCACTGAGTACATAATGAAAAAGATGGTAGATCCAGACCAGACTGGAAAATGATTTAAAAAGTTGTACAAGTTCAGTACACAATGTAAATATTGCCATTAATTTATGACAAGTTTCATAATTATCTTCAAATACAATTGGCAGCAACACATTTTGATGACAGACAAATCAATTGTTTTTCTAACTTATTTGTTCTTGAAGAACTTCCGACCCCAAGTGTTGGCCTGTTTTCTCATCCTTCTACAGGAAGTACATAATGGTCGAATGACGGAATAACTTTCAAGAAGTTTAACAACATATTCATATGACATAGTCATTTAGAAGATCGTCCTCTGAACCACAATAAGTACAGACAGGTGGTAGGATGTTTTGAGATCTCGAGCAGACAGCACAAAACCCGACATTTTTATGGGCGACTTGTTTAGCGAAAGTGGAACATAGTTCCGAAATAATTTACTCGATTAATAAATCTTCCTTTTCCAATGTGATTTTTTTTTTTTGATAGAACTTGTGATAAATGTGTTTGATTGTTTACTCATTCTTTTTATGTTTTTTTATTGCATAATTGGTCACATTTCGGAAAGAAATAAAAGAAATTGGCATTAATTTCCTTTGTTGTGTTTATCATTTAGAACATGTTCACATTTTCGGCGGATGATAATCAACTGCGACCGACCACGTGCTACCATACAACACAGCATGACCTCCTGTGACATATGACGTAGAAGGTCACAAGGACTATTGCGCAATTTCCAATTTGTCAACATGTTTTCAAATTCATCAGCAGATGTGAAAAACGAGTCTTTCTTAGGGAAAGGGTTAAACATTTTTGGAAGTTTACTTGTGCATTTTATCGTATTGTATTTTTAACCAATATGAGGCAATTCAAATAAAACTTTTAATGTAAATCAGAGCTTTGTTTTCTCTTCAAATAGATATTGGTTTGTATGACCATTATGACTCGAATATTTAAACAAATAATTTATTTACGAAGCTGGAAATGTCCGGGATTTGTTACTTTTTTTTTCTCCTTAATAAATATTATTTATAAGTTCTATTTAATCACATTAATTGTTTATTTCTATTTAAATAATGCTGGTTTTGTGGGTTTTTTAAAACGAAATCTGGAAAAAGCAGATTTTTCTTTTTTGTTTTTTAATTTTTGAAAATGGTGCGGGAGATTTTTTTTTTCTCAAGATTGAATAAACAGGAGCGGGAAATCCGACGACCAAGATATCAGTTTGGTGTGGCCTTATGTGAGAAATGGTTTTATGAAGAAATCTGAATAAAGTTACTCACCATGAGGTCCAAAAGTGGATCTTGTAGTCCTGGCCAACTCTTTACAAGCTTCAATATTTCTGTAAACTGCTTCATCAAGACCAGAAAAATGCTGGTAAAAAGAAAATAAATTGATAACCCACGCATAAGAAAAAGCTAGATAAGTCTGAACTGACTAATTAATATGTCAAGCCTTAATAGTGTTGTCACATACTCTTTTGTGGTAATTTGTCCATGATATTTACAGAACATCATAAATTAAGTGATTTGGGTATGAATTCATTTATGGAGTAATAAAACATCATGGATAATTTAAATTGCCAGGTTAAACTTAATGCTCTTGAATGCAACAGACACCTTTAGTCCTTTATCAAATACAACAAATATGCAGTGCTCAGATAAAACTTTGAAGACATCTTGGCAATAACAAGACAATAGGACCATTATGGTCCTAAATTGCTCACCTGATTTAATAGAAATATTCTATACGATAAGCATACAAGGAAAACAAGCAACACCCTCTCGTTTTCATATTTATCCATGTAACGCATAGTCCGATCACCCAAGGAGCATTTGTGCCTAATAGCTTTAAAAAAGCTTTGGACAAGAAGATTTGTACAGTTTTGAATTTTGAAAACTATCAATACGCAATTCTGTCCAGGAAAATGTGCATTTGGACTTTTCTGATGTTCTGAATAGTTATAAAGATAAATAAAATTAAACAAATGAAAAAGAAGGCCTTTCTGGTTTTTAGTTGGGCTGTAACAAGACATTTGAATATTTGGTAAAAATGAAAAGTCTCTGTATGATACATATTCAGTAATCCCCTCATCAAGAACCTGATTTATACGAATATTAAGAGAAGCTGAACAATTATTAATTGAATTGATCTACAAATATAATAAGCGGTTAAACTCAACAGACTTGCAAATGTTTTTAGTTTCATAGCGTGTTCGGTGCTGTATTATAATGGTTCCCAACTAGGGGTGTAACGGTTCACCAGTAAACCGGTATATTACGGTTCGGAGAGAATAAATATTGCACCGCGGTTCAGATTCAGTCTGATCAGTTGTGCAGTTTTTGTTGATTTCATCAGAAATTAATCTCAACCAAGTATTTTAATAAACTTATCTATTAATAGGAATAATACAAAGTTCAATGTATTTATAGGAATAAGAGATAAATCGAAATTATTACAAATTTATATGTTTTCCACTTCGAAACAAAATTATAAATACAACAAAAAGCTAAAAATATTCGCATTGTGAAAACCCAGATGGCGAGATCCGTAGACTGGGTCCTCATTCATTAGTATAATCAGTCGTTCTAAAACAAGTAATTCCTTTGTATTAAAAAGTATTCAAGTGTACCCATCAAAATGTAAATATGTTAACATTTGTGCGTCTCAAACTCGACCTAGCAGGGCTTGATTAACAGTCAGCTAATCAGAATGAAACCATGAATGTGTACAACTATCTATACAGTCACCTAATCAGGCTATCAGAGAGTGATTTACAACATGTGCATAAGTAATTTTAGAGTAAAAAGACGTGCCTTGATACGTGACTGGTTACCAAGTCAAAGAAAATTTCGATACACAGCGGGGAAACAAATTGTAAACATCTGGCATTGAATATGTTAATGATTTTTCTGTTATGCAGAAAAAGAAAAGGATATATTTGGGATATATTTGGATTCGCAATCTTCGGTTTGGAAAATAAAATACCCAAGGCCAAGTGGTTTTTTCTAGGCCTACAAAATTCAAACCGGTGGATATTTAAGATTAACAGTGTAGAGGTAAACAAGCGCTTGATTATACTAATGAAAGCACCTGGATGATTATTTTTATGAACTCCCCTACAATTAAGTAATTGCAATACAGGTGCGGCTATTGCAAATATGCTTTTAAGCGGATTGTTTAGCAACATTGATATGATTCAATTTCTCTAATGTAATTGACGTTGTTTTACCAGTTATATTTAGACGAACATTTAAGTGTTTTTAACATGTATTTTTGATTAATTTTCAATTATGATTTGATTGTAAAATGCGGAAAAATGTTGATTTAATGACAACCAAAATTGGTCATTAAACATGTCAAACAACTTGCAATTTGAAACTAGAAAGTTCTATCACTGAAGATGATAAATACCCCCTAAACAGCACCTTGACCTACACCATAACCAGAGCCATAACTTAATAAGTAAAAGGGCCATAACGCTGTAAAATAACATGCAATTGTAACCCCTTTAGGATATGCACATCTCCTCTTGGTATAAAAGCTAAATTGTAAATTTTATTGAATTCCACTGAGTGGTTTGTAAGAAATGGGCCGGACAAAATATGGCTTACTTAATAAGGAGGGCCATAACTCTGTAAAATAACATGCAATTGTAACCCCTTTAGGATATGCACATCTCCTGGTACAGAAGCTTCATGTAAAATTGTATTGAATTCCACCCAGTGGTTTGTAAGAAATAGGCCGGACAAAATATGGCTTCATATATATATGGCTTCCGACCGACCGACAGACAAACCGACTCCTATATACCCCCTCTTCTTCGAAGGGGGTATAATAATTGAACCTCCAGCCAGACAATTTGGTTTTCCGAAAGGACAGCAAAATTTGTAGATGTGAAATTGGGTTTGAGCTAGTCCTACATAGATTGACATTGCATATGCTCATTTTCCATTTTGTTATAACTCTGCACATGGGAGGTTTTACTCAATCGTTAATTTTGCCGTCCATGAATTTGGTCAGAATTTTAGGCGATGTTTCAAGGGTTGAATCTCAGGTAGGCAATGTATGTCACACCTAAATACAAGTATGGGACAAAATTTATCATTCATCTATCGTTTAAAGTAAACACAAACGCAGGAGCTTACTAACGTTTTTGTGTGTTTTAATCCCTAATTAATCCATCTCTAAGATGCTTGACCTACAGTAAGCACAGTTCGGCAATTTTTTTTTTAACAATTTCAACTAGTTTATTGAATAGATTATTATTGGCGAAAATAGAATGGTTCATAATTTTAATTTTTCGGCACTGTGAATTGAATTCTCGGCTCAGTTTAGTTTTTAATCTAGTTTATCATTGCGATAGCTGTTAAGGATGTAAACCTTAAAATAACGTTGATGGAGTCTTGTCTGATAAATACAAACAAAATTTTGAACAATGTTTTTCGACTTACGTTGCCCAATAATTGACAGATAATAAAACAAGCAAGTAAAAATCTTAATTATTTGTACCAGACAGGGCTTGCTCTGAGTTGAATTTTTCTTTCCCCACATTGAAATAAAGTTTACCACTGTTAAATTTTAGGAGCCACTTATAATTTTTAGGAACCATTCATTTTCGCCACTTTTGACAAATATTTAAGTTATTTGTTGGCCACTTTTCTTTAATTTCAGGGATAAACGGAGGGGTTTGTACTCGCCCATAATTAAATAGATTTTTCCCAAACAAAAATGACAATCTTACATTGTCATTAAATCATGAAAGGCCTACGTCGATTGTCGAAATCTGCTTCAAAAAGCGTACCGGTATATATAATGCATCTATAATTGCCAATTATCATATGTACGACCTTTACTGTATCAATATCGCTCAGAGTTGTTGGTCAGTCGGATTAAAAGTCTGAATTAACACTTCACAACAATAAAATAAGTGAAATACACAAGCTGTCAAAATGATAAAAACGGGTTTCGTAAACATGTCGTAAAGTGGTCACTGGTTCCCGACATTGAATCAAATGGCAGTGCATTATATTAGATTAACGAAGACAGTCACTGTATGTCGTAAACAAATATCGAAAAACAGCTAGGTAAATGTTGAATTCATTTTGATAATTTTTTTCGCCACTCATGAAATAACTTCGCCACTTTAAAATAATCTTCGCATTTGGCGAACGCCAGCGCGGGCCTTGTACCAGGTTAGAGCTAGCAAAACGCTTTATTTCATTGGTTACCCCTAGTTACCAAACTTACCTCCCTTGCTAACATGTGTTGTACAATTTAGAAACGAAAAGCACAGATTTACTTTGTGCCTATATGTTGTTGTTTCAGAAATTAATAATTTTTTATGTGTCGACTAGTACAGTATGTGTGATATGTATCATATTCACCACATACTGGTGTGTTCGTAAGTGTTTATCGACATTTAGGACACAAACTAAAGGCACAAGGTTCGAACCTGGTATGAGGGGGGATTCAGCCTTTAGGATATTCTTACAAAAACATGCCAATACTGGATAAGTTTCAAGGAAGCACATGTTGAGCATAATTAAAGCTTTTTTTGCAATAACTGTAAAACAAGTTTTTAAGTTTAAATTTGGTCCCCTCAAATTTAAATTAATGAGTTTTTCTCTGGTCTGACAGAATGTGCAAAAGGTGTAAGTATTCTGACACTTTCTGTTCATTTATCGGTATATTCACATATTTTCTTAATGTGAAATAACCATGTTCGATAAACAAACGAAATAGATTGTAATATAAGCATGTATGAACAGCTCATTCCAGAACGTTCTTGAATGGTAATGGAGGATAATATCCGAGGTTTCCGACTACCAATCTCACATGGAAATATAATTTTACACAACAGCGTAAATGTCTGTTCGAGCAAAACTCTGTTCTCCATCAGTTTAAAAGACACAATTATACTTTTAATCAGAGATGTAAAAAGTTTTATTTCATACCTTGGCCCCATCCTTTAACATTTGGGCAAAGCCCGGAGCTCGAGGAACGTGCATTGCCATGTTTAGTTTCTGTTTATTTCCCACAATCCTTCCGGATATTGGCGAACTGTATTTCGTTTATTTCCGTAACAACGTAGGATTACGAACAAATGTCATTACCGTGCGCATGTCTGAATTTACACATGAGCAGACTTCCAGGTTTTCCGGAAAATAATTTGGATATATATATTCTAGACAAAACTCTGCTAGTCGCAATTCTATTCAAAGGATATCTGCAAGATCATGAAGAGACCGAGAAATGCAGATTGTGCCAAATTACGTAGACCTGCAAAGAGGAGCAAAATAAGCGAAGGTTTTTATGGAAGGTGAGAGCAATAATTTCAATATGGCAGCAAGAATTTTTGATGGACACATTGTTTTCAGGATAATGCCTTTACCTAATTGAAATGTTGACCTGCTTGTCAGTTTTGTTTTCACTATATGCCTTTAACTGTCTTATTGTATCATTTTGTTTGACATGACTATTGTAACAATTGTTTGAAAGCACATGTTGACAAAAACAATGAATTGACCTAATTTATGAAGTGTTGCTTTGACAATAGAAAAGTATAGAAATTTGTGGTTTGAAGATCAATATCAATTGTTTAGTTACAATAACAGTGTATCTAATCAGGATTTGTAGTTATTTATGTACCAGGCGCGTAGCTTGGCAATAATCAATGTGTAGGCCATGTTGATCTACTGTCTAGGGGGTCCCCCAGAAAGAATTTGAAATCCTATATCGCGGCAGCTGCATTTTGAGAAAAATGTGTAGGCAAGTGCCCGATATATTGAATTTTGACTCGCCTCAATATTTATATGACAAATCTTCACTTCGATACAATGGATATTTTAGTTTTGTTTTGTTCAATTTATTTATTCGAACATTAAAATCGTTAACTAGTATGCATGCACAACACGCGTCATCTTGTCATCCAAACCATTCTTTCTTGCCTCCTTCAGTAAAATTTCACTAGCTCTTTTCACTTACTTTACAACCATTTCTTGGGGACTAACAAACTAGATATGTTCATAATATTTTAAAGGTTTGCTGCTTGAAAGTACGAACATTTTTAGCTCACCCAGGGACGTAGATAAGAGGGATAGGCAACTCCACCTGTACACCTGTTATCTGGTTAAAATATCAAAAATAGAAATAAAATTGTCCAAATTTTCACATTTTGTAGCAAATAAAACTTTGAAGTCACAATTGGCACATAAACAAAACATACATATTCTGAAAGCTTAAAATTTCAACTAAGGTTAGAGATACAATGAATAACTGGAATTTCTTTGTATTTTGAACAATGACTGGTTTAATTAAAAGACACAGATATTGGGAACGTTTAAACTTCCAGAAAATATTTTTTTTAAGTTTCATATCTTGAATATATCTTTTGAGTTTTACTTGCTACAAACGTCGGCATGGGTGATATTTTAGTATATAATTTAGTTACTTATCCCTCTTATCTACGTCCCTGACTCACCTAAGCACCAAGTGCTTGGTGAGCTTATGTTATGGTGTGTTGTCTGTCGTCCGTCCGGCTACTGTCAACTTTTTTCTTTGAAATCCTTTTCTGAATAACCAGGAGGTCCAGAGTGATGATATTTTGGTGTCAACTGGCATGAAATGCTAGAAAGTTTTCTCCAATATATGACCTTGACCTACTTACAAGGTCACAAGGGTAAAATATATGAAAACCTTTAAACAACTTCTTCTGAATAACCAGGAGGCCCTGAGTGATGATATTTTGCCAGTATATATCTGACATGAAATGCTATATAGTTTCCTCAAATAAATGACCTTGACCTACCTTCAAGGTCACACGGTCCAATATATATATGAAAACATTTTAACAACTTCTGAATAACCAGGAGGCCCAGAGTGATAATATTTTGCCAGTAGATACCTGGCATGAAATGCTATATAGTTTCCTCCAATAAAATTAATGACCTTGACCTACTTTTAAGGCCACAGTGGTTAAATATATAAACATCTTTAAACAACTTCTTCTGAATAAAAAGGATGCCCGGAGTGATCATAATAATTATTTGCTCAGTAAGTAGATGGGATTTATTGTTCTATGAAGTTTCCTCAAATGGATGATATTGGTTTGTAGCATCTTTGCGCACAAGAGACTCAATGTTGCATAATCTCCTTGACAATGGGTAAAAAGATATGAAACAAATTTCGGCCTGGATAATTCCAGTGAAAAACAAACCTAACATATAAATGCATCATAGAGGACTTCTTAAGAACATAGGTCCAGTACAGGAAACCAGAGAAAACTCATTTAATTCCATTTTCAGTACAAGTTAAGTAATCTAGATCATTTAGTGTGGAGTATTTTTTACCATAGAAAACTACAGATGTGGAATTCTTTGCAAATTCCCTTTTCTTTAGAACATTTTCCCATGATTGTTCAAATATCCAGGTGAGCGATACAGGCTCCCTGGGCCTCTTGTTTTATTTGGCCTTCCAATAGGTATCTTATGTATGAAAATGGCATCTTTTGGACCAAAGCAAGAATGATTAATAATTCTTAATGTTACTTAAGTTACATCACAATTTTGTTTGTGCTCAAAGCATGAGTTTAAATGGAGCTATAAAGGAGCATGTAGGTTTAAGATCTGTTTACTCTACCTGAGTGTTTCAGCATTGAAACATTTAGCACATTCATGCCAAATTACAACACTTAATCACATACAAATTTAACTAGCGCATACATGTATAAAATATTCATGAAGAAATAATCATTTTTACAATTGTTAGTTTTGATAAGACAGTAATGAGCGGCTCATACATAGCACATTCTATAAGAATGTTAATTTTATAGTTTATTTGTTATAATATCATTATAATTTGATTGATCCTTCTTCTTCTTTTCTGGGTTATTCATTATTCAGACATTTTGATACGATATGAGCCATAATATGGTGTCCGGATTTTGAGCTACATCTCAAACACTGTGGTGTCCTCTTAAATGTAATATTTGACTTTTTTCAAATTAAATGCTTTATATGGTTAGAATTTAACAGTTCTTTCAAAAGTCAATGGGCATTGGCAAATAGATTTAGTAGTTTCTAACAATTTATGACATGCTGTCTTTATAACACATAGTTCTTCAAATAAAGGAGAATAAATCTTGACTGTGATGTAACACAAAATCCCGGATACCATATTATGGTTAAATTTTATTGTATAAACAATGCTCATTTTCTCAGATATCAAAAAATGTTTTTCAAATTGTAGTTTTCAACTACGGTAATCATTTTAAGCTTGACGACTACAAATTATAAGTAAAGCTATATAATCAAGTAAATCAACACATTGTGACAATCTGTCTGAAAACATTTCATTTAAACAACTTCTTCTCATAAACCACTTGACAGGATTCTATGAAACTACTTTCTTGGTAGAAAGCATCCTGGTAGCAAGATCTAAAGCTTTTCACTTTATATCATTGAAACTCCTTCATAATGAAAATTTTCGACCACTTGGTCTTTATCAAGATTAAAAAAATACAACAGAAATTTATGTGCAGTCCATTATTGTGTCTAAGAGATCAAGTTGTCAAGTTGACAGAAGCTTTTCATATTCGGTATTTAGTATTAGCTCGCAGTCTCCTACCAAAGTTGTGCAACTGAGGGCTATGGCACAATGGGGTCAGAGCTTGTCCCATTCTATGCATGTTACATTTTAAATAGAAACAATATAGCAAAACCTTAACCCTTCCCACATATACTGATATAGACGCCTCTGCAGGAGACGAATTTTTAGCTCACCTATGCACGAAGTGCAAGGTGAGCTATTGTGATCACATTTTGTCCGGCGTCCGTGCGTCGTGCGTCGTCAACATTTCAGCTTGTTAACACTCTACAGGCTACATTTTGCATCCAATCTTCATGAAAGTGTATCAGAACATTCATCTCCATCAAATCTTGGACAAGTTCGAAACTGAGCCATATGAGGTCAAAAACGAGGTCACTAGGTCAAATTGAAGCGAAATCTTGTTAACACTCTGGAGGCCACATGTTCAACTTGAGCATGTTGAAACTTTATCAGAATGTTTGTCTTGATGATATGTAGGTCAAGTTCGAACATGGGTCATGTCGGGTCAAAAAATAGGTCACTGTCAAATTGAAGGAAAATCTTGTTAACACTCTAGAGGCCGCAATGTTTGCTTCAGCAGTTTGAAATTTTGTCAGAATGTTTGTCTTAAAAATATCTAGGTCAAGTTCGAATATGGGTCATATCGGGTCAGAAACTAGGTCACTAGGCCAAATTGAAGGGTAATCTTGTTAACACTGTAGAGGCCACATTTTCAACTTGAGCATGTTGAAATATTGTCAGAATGTTTGTCTTAAAGATATCTAGGTCAAGTTTAAATATGGGTCATATTGGGTCAGAAACTAGGTCACTAGGCCAAATTGAAGGAAAATCTTGTTAACTCTGTAGAAGCCACATGTTTTGCTTCAGCAGCTTGAAATTTGGTCAGAATGTTGAGCTAAATGATATATAGGTCAAGTTCGAATATGGGTCATGCAGGGTCAAAAACTAGGTCACTAGGCCAAATTGAAGGAAAATCTTGTTAACACTTTGGATGCCGCATTTTTTGCTTAAGTAGCTTGAAATTTGGTCAGACTGTTTGTCTAAATGATATCTAGGCCAATTAAGTTTGAATATGCCGGGTTAAAAACTAGGTCACTAGGCCAAATTGAAGGGTAATCTTGTTAACACTCTGGATACTGCATTTTTGGCCGGATTGCTTAAGCAATTCCGGTCTATAGATTGGCGATGTCCGTCTGTCTGTCTGTCCGTCAACATTTTGGTTAGGCCAAGATAAATTGATTGTGTGGTTCCGGTTTCCCGACCGACCCTAATTATTCAGCCCGACCCTAAAACATTTTTTCATGTTTTTAAAAAAAAGAAAAAAAAAAAAAAAAAGTACGAAAATGTTCGGGACAAAAAAAAATGGTGCGAAAAATATCCTCTGGCCAAATGGTTTCCGGTTTTTTCGCTACGAGTAGTTTTAAGAACGTGGTTGATATAAAGCAGTGTCGAGAACCAGTATATCAACAATGGCACAATGTTTTCCACTTTTAGCCACCTTCTAAACCACAGTGGATATCCATTTAATTATACAGATTTTCTATTTTATGACAAACTGTTTAGTCTGATTGAGTATTGTTGTATGAGGGAAAGGGTAAAACAAATCATTTAAATGTGTTTAACACCTATTGAAATTCCATATATTAATATATGGTAGTGGTCTCGGAATTCCATATATTAATATATGGTAGTGGTCTCGGAATGCAGGATTTATGTACACACTGGTTTAGAAGGTGGCTAAAAGTGGAAAATATTGAGGCAAAAGGAGAAATTGCACGTTTTGTGCAATTTCTTCTTTTGCCACAATGTTTTCCACTTAAACCCATGCTTTCTGACGCCTCTGCAGCAGACAGCTTTTTGAAAACATAGTGACAAAATAAGAAATTTCACAAAACATGCAATTTCTCCTTTTGCCACAATATTTTCCACTTTTAGCCATAGGTTATCCATTTAATTAAAGAGATTTTCGATTTTCTGACCAAATAAGTTCAAAGCCGTCTACTGCAGAATTGTTGTATAAGAGAAAGGGTTAAGTCATAGGTTAATATCCATTCAATTATACAGACTTTCGTTTTTTTGACAAACTGTTTAAAGTCGTCTGCTGCAGAATTGTTGTATGAGACAAAGAGTTAAAAACCAATAATTTAAATGTGTTTTATTAATACAACAAGTTCAAAGTTTACAGTTTTAATAACTTTGTTAGTGTGGTTTACAAGTTTAATAGAGTGTAAGAGCAAGGGCATGTTGCCTCTTGTCCAACATGCTTAATACGGCAAAAAGTAAACATTGTTAACATTTTGGAAAACAAAGTAACAAAAGAAGAAATTGCACAAAACACGCAATTTCTTCTTTTGCCACAATGTTTTCCACTTAAACCGCTTCCTGATGCCTCTGCAGCAGACAGCTTTTTGAAAACATAGTGACAAAAGAAGAAATTTCACAAAACATGCAATTTCTCCTTTTGCCACAGTATTTTCCACTTTGAGCCATAGGTTATCCATTTAATTAAAGAGATTCTCGATTTTTTGACAAAATATGTTCAAAGCCGTCTACTGCAGAATTTTTGTATGAGAGAAAGGGTTATAAAGTCATAGGTTAATATCCATTCAATTATACAGACTTTCTATTTTTTGACAAACTGTTCAAAGTCGTGTGCTGCAGAATTGTTGTATGAGAGAAAGAGTTAAAAACCAATAATTTAAATGTGTTTTATTAATACAACAAGTTCAAAGTTTACAGTTTTAATAAATTTGTTAGAGTTGAGTCTACACACAAATGTATGTGTTTTATTTGTACTTTATATAATAATTATATCCATGTGAACACTTAACCCACACTAAGCATAACAAGAACAAGGTAAAATGGGCTATTTCACTGGGTATCTGGGGAAAAAGCAACTCAACAAGTTAGTTTTAAGTTTTAAAGCAATTTTATTTTAGAAATTTGTTAAAATATAACATTTAATATCTACATCAGAATGCACAGTAAAACCAGTCAAAACTGGATACTGTAATTAGGCTGAAAAAAAAATGTTTTGAAAAAAAAAAAAGATTTACCTACCTACCTACCCTATTTTTTTTAAGCATGAAATAGGAACCACACAATCAATTTATCATGGCCTTAAAGTTTTAGGTTAGGCAAAATGGTTAAAGTTTCTGGTTAAGCAAAATCTCAGCACAAGAAAGGGTTGCAAACTTGAAACTTTGCCTGAAGGTAACCAGTAACAAGTTCTATTGATTTCTATTGTTACTTTGACCTTGACCTTAGTTTGTCGATTTTCAAGGTCAAATTGCCGACAATCCGGCCTTACCGTCTTCAGCGGTTTCTTGTTAACTTTAGCATGATGAAACTTTATCAGAATGTTTTTCTTGATGATATGTAAGTCAAGTTCGATCAAGGGTCATGTTGGGTCAAAAAATAGGTCACTAGGTCAAATTGAAGGAAAATCTTGTTAACACTCTAGATGCCGCAATTTTTGCTTCAGCAGTTTGAAATTTTGTCAGAATGTTTGTCTTAAAGATATCTAGGTAAAGTTCGAATATTGGGTCATATTGGGTCAGAAACTAGGTCACTAGGCTAAATTGAAGGAACATCTTGTTAACTCTGTAGAAGACGCATTTTTTGCTACAGCAGCTTGACATTTTATGAGAATGTTTATCTAAATGATATCTAAGCCAAGTTCGAATATGGATCATGTAGGGTCAGAAACAAGGTCAATAAAGGAAAATATTGTTCAAACTCCGGAGGCCGCATTTTTACTTTGAGCAAGTTGAAAATTTGTCAGAATGTTGTCTTGATAATATCTAGTCCATGTTGGAATATGGGTCATATCAGGTAAAAAAATATAGATCACTAGGCCAAATGAAGGAAAATCTTGTTAACACTGTGGAGGTTGCATTCAGAATAATTGTCCTGATGTATTTTGCATTGTAGTACATTGTATAATTAAGGTGAGCGATCCAGGGCCATCATGGCTCTCTTGTTAAAATATATGGCAAAAGCCAGGAGAAATTGCTCATGATGAACAATTTCTCCTTTTACCACAATATTTTCAACTTTATTCAAAGCTTGTTCTATCATTTTGTTGAGAGTTTCCATATGTTTGTCTAAAAGGTTTCTAAGATGTCTGCTGCTTATTTGTGGGAAAGGGTTAATCAATTTTCTCCCCTGAACACTCAAGAGCTACTACAGCAATGAACAATCCCTCCTTTTGCCAAAATTATTTCAAAGGTTGTTTGCAAGTTGGAAAGGGGAGACTGGCAGTCTATACAAAATTGCCAAGGGGACAATTTTTGTCTGTATGGCGATAAGGTTATATTATCTGACAATCCATGTAACAGTTGAAATACAACAAAGGAAGATTTTGCATTGGAGGCCATTGCTGGTCTATTGTCTGGCTTCTGCTAATGTCAGAGCTGTGATAAACTCCTTCAGGGGTGATAATTAGATGGAAACAGATGTGTTACTATAGATAAACAGCTATTCATTATTTATCACAGAAAATACATTTTTAAACTCTCAGTTTCATTAAATAGTTGACAGATCCATACCAATGACAATCAATTGGATGATCAATGCTTTGCTTTTTAACACTTTCCCTGATACAGATGACATTTCAAATTTTGCCATCTCTGCTGCAGGTGATCCTTGAAAACGTATTACATGTAGGAACTCATAAATATGACTTATGTTGCCTAACAATACCCTGACCATACCTTAGTCAATCTGTGACAGACAGATCATGGTAAGAAGATAGAAAAAAATATCCCATAATGTCACCCTACCAGTGCATGTATATATACATTGTACTTGAAATATTCTAAACATTACTGTTTTTACATCATTATCCAATACTGATGTGATCAAACTTTCAAAGCAGACAACTCTGACAATATCCTAATTATCAAATTTGATTAAAGGTCAGCCATGTTACTTTACTCAAGTAGATGGTCCAACTTGTTTCTTTTCAAAATCTAGGTATCTGAAGAGCTCACAAGTGTTATAAATACAAATGTAACTTATTCATTTTTAGACTAATTTATTGTGGAAATTGTAGATGTTTTTGGATAGATTTTTTTTTTGTGTGTGTGTAACTGTACCTCCCTTGTCATGGTGACAGAGGTCCTTAAGGGATCACTTCTCCATTGGCAGTTTGTCTGTCACACCTTTACTTCATAGCTGAAAACTCATGTAAACTAGGTAAACAAACTGCTGTTATATAACTGAAATTAAATTGATAAAAGGCGTTAAAACTTAAATCAATCAATCACTGTATTCTGTAGTGAAAACTTTCACACATTGTTTATGTCATTGAAAGATTGCAGCATATTGAACAGAAGCAAAATCTGTGATATCATTTTAATTAATAACATCCTCTACATATTACTTTTTTTATTGTGATCACATTTTGTCTGTCTTGCATCTTCATGAAAGTTTATCAGAACAAACATCTCCATCAAATCTTGGCCAAGTTCGAAACTGGGTCATGTGAGGTAAGTAACTAGGCCAAATTGAAGGAGACATGTTTTGCTTCAGCAGCTTGAAACTTTGTCAGAATGTTTGTCTTGATGATATCTAGGCCAAGGTTCCAATATGGGTCATGTCAGGTATAAAAAGTAGGTCACTAGATCAAATGTAGGAAAATCTTGTTGACACTCTGAATGTCGCACTTTTAATTTGAGCATTTTGAAATTTTGTCAGAAAGGGTGTTTGGATTATATAGGTCATGTCTGGTCAAAAACTAGGTCAATAGACCAAATTTGAGAAAAATCTTGTTAACAGTCTAGAGACCGCATGTTTTACTTCAACCCTTGGAACTTGGTCAGAATGTTTGTCTTGATGATATCTAGGCCAAGTTTGAATATGGGTAATGTTGGGTCAAACACTTGACAATTTAAAGAAAAACTCGTTAACACTCTGGAAGCTATATTTTTTATTTTAGCATGATGATACTTTGTCAGTATGGGTGGTCGCTAGATTAGATTTGTTTAAAAATGGTTCTAGTCGAGTTAAAAACATGTTTACATTTGTAATACCTTATATTAAAATTTAAAAAGAACACCATTTGACCATGAACTTGACCATTTTTTTTTTTTTTAATGTACAACAATTAAATTTGGACCATGTGTACAATTTTATATTGTAAAGTTTTCTTAATGTGCCTTTCATCATCCTAAATAAAACATTTCGACATACTTCCTTGAACTTGAGTGTAATGCTACTCAGATGGACTATTTAGGGCCTTCATGGCCCTCTTGTTCAGTTTTCTTTCAACAAGTGCTTCTCTATGGGAGATAGTCTTATGATAGTCTTATGAGTCTATCATCTCTATGTACATAAAGCCAGGCTTTTTTATAGGTCTTCAGCACTGGAATATTATACAACATTATTGATCAGTCAGGTTAATTGGAAAATCTAAATCTGTGCTATGGTTTCAAGAATTATATTTAATACATAAATTGCACATTTTGTCAACTGCAGAGTAATGGTAATGAAGATTATCTAAATTTTACTCAGAATGATTTTACTAGGACACATCAACAATACTAACTTACTTCATTCTTTTCATATTTAGTTTGGGGGATATGAGGTTGCTTGCCCCAGGTTCGATCCCTGCTCGCATGGTCGAGTGCCCTTTGGAGACAAATTGCCCACCACAAAGCATCATAACCTAGCCTTTCCACTGTTGATCACCAAGTGCTCATGAATAAGTCATGTATCCTGTTGTGGTGAAAATCGTGAATGTTACAACCTGTCCAAGGAAACATCTTCTCACAAGACCTGTTTTGACATGATTGTGTTCGGATTCCTCAATGAGGGAAAAGAAAGGCCATTCAATAGACTATAGTACAATTCATAGTATAAATGGTTTAAAAGGAAAATGTCTCGATGATTTGATCCAAGGAAACCAACCAAGAAAAATGATTGCAGAAGCTTCTTTATTTTTAGCTCACCTGAGCTTTGCTCAAGGTGAGTTATTGTGATTGCCTTTTGTCCGGCGTCCGTCGTGCGTCGTCCGTCGTAGCGTCAACTTCTTCTCCTCAGTAACCAGTGGGTCAATTTGGATGAAACTTCACAGAAAGCATCCTCTCAATGACCTCACCAGAATTCCTTCAAATTTTTGGGATCCATGCAAAATTCTGGTTTCCATGGCAACGAAACCGAAAAACCTTCAAAATTCTTCTTCTCCCAAACTGGTTGGCAAATTTTCAAATAATTTTGTAGAAATGTTCCTTAGATGACCCTCTATCAGATTCCTTCAAGCCATGTTGATTGGTCAAAAAACATGGCCGCCAGGGGGGGCGGGGCTATTTTGCCTTATATGGCTATAGTGAAAACTTAAAAAATCTTCTCCTCCGAAAGTGTCAGGCCGATTTTCAAATAATTTTGTAGAAATGTTCCATGGGTGACCCTCTATCAGATTTCTTCAAGCCATGTTGATTGGTCGAAAAACATGGCCGCCAGGGGGGCGGGGCTATTTTGCCTTATATGGCTATAGTGCAAACTTAAAAAATCTTCTCCTCCAAAAGTGTCAGGCCTATTTTCAAATTATTTTGTAGAAATGTTCCTTGGGTGATCCTCAATCAGATTCCTTCAAGCCATGTTGATTGGTCAAAAAGCATGGCCGCCAGGGGGCGGGGCTATTTTGCCTTTTATGGCTAAAGTGAAAACTTAAAAAATCTTCTCTTCAATAAGTGTCGGGCCGATTTTCAAATAATTTTGTAGAAATGTTCCTTGGGTGACCCTCTATCAGATTCCTTCAAGCCATGTTGATTGGTCGAAAAACATGGCCGCCAGGGGGCGGGGCTATTTTGCCTTATATTGCCAAAGTGAAAACTTAAAAAATCTTCTCCTCCGAAAGTGTCAGGCTGATTTTCAAATAATTTTGTAGAAATGTTCCTTGGATGACCCTCTATCAGATTCCTTCAAGCCATGTTGATTGGTCGAAAAACATGGCCGCCAGGGGGGGGCGGGGCTATTTTGCCTTATATGGCTATAGTGAAAACTTAAAAAATCTTCTTCTCCGAAAGTGTCAGGCCGATTTTCAAATAATTTTGTAGAAATGTTCCTTGGATGACCCACTTTCAGATTCCTTCAAGCCATGTTGATTGGTCAAAAAACATGGCCGCCAGTGGGCAGGGCTATTTTGCATTATATGACTATAGTGAAAACTTAAAAAATCTTCTCCTCCAAAAGAGTCTGGCAGATTTCCAAATAATTTTGTAGAAATGTTCCTAGGGTGACCCTCTATCAGATTCCTTTAAACCAAGTTGATTGGTCGGAAACTATGACTGCCAGGGGGCGGGGCTTATATAGCTAAAGTTAAAAAAAATCAAAGTACTGAAGTACTGGTAACGAATTATTTTGAACATTTGTAAAATCTAATTTATGAATGCAATTGATCATGCTATTGCACAATTTAGTCTATTTTATTATTATTAATATTTTTGTCCAGAGATTTTTTTTTTATCAGTTGACAGTTTTAGTAAATGTAGCATTTCAACGGCGATGCGAGCGTTTAACATGCACACTAACTCTTTCACTGAGCTCTGCGTAAAGTCTGTCAAAACACCCATGGCATATTTGTGAGATTTACATTGTTAGTTCGATTTGTTTTCGTCACCAGGGGCGGATCCAGGATTTCGGCTTATATTATAACTATGTTTCATGAGAGTGAATTAATTATTATAAATCTATAATGTTTAACAAATCGCATAAAATAAGAATTAAAAAAAAAGAAAAAAGAACAGTTCCTATTAGGACTCGAACTCGCGTCAAGAAGTAGTCCATGATTAGTAGTTCTACATGCTCTCCATTGCACCACGGTACTTTGATACAACGTTTGAGCGTTACTTTCGTATATATATTAAGCTAACTGAATGCGCGCGTATGTAAACCATGATCTATAATTAGAAAGCCCCTTTGATCATCGTTATGTGGGGTCGACTTCTAGTGAATGGGCATACGACTAATATCGAAAAAATACTAGGACTATTTAGGTGCAGCGAATGTGTATTCTAAGCGGAAGTGTAGTTTAACCGTGACTTCCGGAATTAAATACGATCTCGTTAACTGTATTATTTTTTGAGAAAAAATAATTCGTTAAAAATCAGGTGAGCGATTCCAGGGCCATCATGGCCCTCTTGTTTCTTTGACTAGTTCTAACAATTGAGTGCAAATCAAGGGCTTGGCGTGAAACGGTTTTAACTAAAATTTGTATTTTCTTACCAAGGTTAATCACCTCGCCATAAAGTCTTTAAAAGCGTTAAATCATTTTTCTTGGTAAACAATGGAAATTTAGGTGCACCTAAATTTGCATTGTTTACAAAGGGTTCAAAATTGCCCCTAAACCAGGGTTTTCAAAATAGGTTTTTTGTTATAACCGTTTCACGCCAAGTCCTCGAAATGACCTATGTTTGGTTTACCTAGAGCATTGCTCTAATATGTGATAGTTGATAACAGTTTTCTGTATCTTTTATCGTTTCAGCACGTTCCTGTACATGAAGTTTCTCATGGTCTGGGCTCTAGTTCTCATGGCAGATTTTATTCTGGAGTTCCGCTTTGAGTACCTATGGCCCTTCTGGCTTCTGGTTAGAAGTGTCTATGATTCCTTTAAGTTTCAAGGCCTGGTAAGTGTTAAGCATTTATACTATATTATTTTTTGTAAGTCATGATTACTCAGGGTGTCTGTATGTGAAAAAGTACCTTGTCACAGTGAAGTCTCATTATTATGATTGAGTATATTCAATCTAAAAATAAGAAAGACCTCAGCTGTTTGCTTATTTTATTCTCAGAATATCTAGAGCTACAAAATTGCTTTTATTAGTATACTTTGAAAGAGAACTGTAGGTGTACCTTCTGTCTGTTTTTACTGCCTAAAATAAAAATAATAAAAAGTCACAAGATTGATCCTAAAGACCTTGTTTGAACCTCTGCCAAACAAATAAAATTTATGTAATTTATTGATAATAAGCATGGCCTCCAAGGGTTCAGCGCTCACGTTAATGGACGTATTGGGCGTTTTTACGCCCGAAAATCGATCCCGTACGCCCAAAATTGACTGGGTTGTGACAGTAACTCTTTATAGAGTATAGTGTCAATTATGAAAATCTACTCCTCACCAAGTAGTGGCTCATTTTGCAATAATAGCTCAAGACTGGCAGAAGCCTTTGTTATTGCCTAGGGTACTTAAGTAATGTGTTTCCAATTTAACGATTTAACCTTTCCTCATACGACAATTCTGCAGCAGACGACTTTGAACATATTTTGTCGAAACATAGAAAATCTCCATAATTGAATGGATTTATATAACCTATGAATAAAAGTGGAAAACATTGTGGCACGTTTTGTGCAATTTCTTCTTTTGTCACTATGTTTTCAAAAAGCTGTCTGCTACAGAGGCGTCAGAAAGCGTCTATATGAGGGAAAGGGTTAAAACAAGCAATTTCTATTTCCCCACAATACTCTCTTTGTATCAAAATCATATACTCCCAAATTGACATAATTTTCATCATTTGTTTTCAAGCTGACAACAGTTTGAAATAGTTATTTGGACAAATTGTTAAATGAATCTCTAAGGATCAATTTTCATATTGATTTAAAGATAATGTTGATGTAAGATTTTATCTGAATTGTGTAATTTTCTTTTTGTTTCAGGCATTTTCTGTATTTTTTGTGAGTATAGCCATAACATCTGATGTGGTATGCTACTTGTTTATCCCAGTCCAATGGCTATTTTTTGCTGCTAGTACATATGTATGGGTGCAATATGTTTGGCATACAGGTATGAACCTTTAAATTTTCTCTTTCTTTTCTCGGCCCCTTTCACAGTGAAGCCGTAATATTTCACTTCAGTAATGACATTGGCTATGGATCTAGGAGTTGTGGGCTTGAATCCCGACTAAGCCATTCATACATTCTGAAGATTGACAAAAGTCATTGTGACGTCATTTACCTTCCACCCTTGGACTTAAAGTTAAACTAGTAAAAGTAAATGGTAAGGTTGAATACCATTGGCTATGGATACAGGATTTGTGGGCTTGAATCCTGACTAAGCCATTCATACATTCTGAAGATTGACAAAAGTCATTGTGGCCAGTGTCATTTGCCTTCCACCATTGGACTTAAACTAGTAAGTAAATGTAATGGTTGATTGAATGATTTGGGTTTAGAGCAGTTTTCAACTATTTTTACATCATATCAGTGCGGCCAGTTTATTTAGTCATGTGTTTCCTGGCTTTCTCACACCAGTACTCAACACAACATTCTCTGTAAGCTACTGGCTGATTATCCACATAGACTGTTGGCCCATTGGTGGAAGAAGGATGATGCTTGTCACGGTGATGTTTGTCAGAAAGAATGTTGGCTGAGCTGGGTTTTGAACTCGGAACCCCACACAATGTACGGTAGCCAGATGCCTGAGAAAAATGCTGTGTGGTGTTCTGGTGTGAGAGAGCCAGGCAATACATTTATAAGGAGTTTATTGATCAATGAAAGAACTTATTATTGAATAGAGTTGGAAAACATTGTGACAAAAGAGAAATTCTTCCATTATGAGCAATTTCTCCTTTTGCCACATTGTTATCTAAAGACCACTAAAGACCACTGCTGCAGATGTTTCAAAATGCGTCTACAAGTAGGATCATGTAAACTGATGTAAACTCAAATTGATTTATGTTCCCCTTTGTTGGAGACATAATTAAAAAAACAGTCAAAAAAATAAAAATAATTGGTCAAAGAATATCCATTTTCCATTCGAGTTTTCAACACTTATTTTGACAGTGTCACAAAAAAACTGACCAATGAAGGTGTTTAACCCTTAACCACATAACAACAAAACTGCTAAAGTCATCTTTGAAAACATCATGGGAATAAACTTCATAAAAGATAGTTTAATCATCGAAAAAAGTTTAAAATATTGTGGCAAATGGAAAAATTGCTTATTATGAGCAATTTCTCCTTTTGTCACATTGTTTTCATATGTCCCCTGCTGCAGAAGCATCAGAAAGCATCTTTTTCTTGGAAAGGGTTAAATTCATTGAAAGTATGATGAAATTGCACATCTGTTTGAGTAACTTTCGAAGATGGACTGCACGAAGGTTATGCATTTCTGGGTTTTTGCCTGTTGCAAAATTTGGATGGTCAGTGTTTGTGTGACAAGTCCCATTTACTCAAGAAATAGAAAGGAAGCTGTTCTGATGAACTTTTTAATCTTTGTCATTATTATTTTTCAGAGAGAGGAATATGTCTTCCGACTGTGTCTCTATGGTTACTATTTGTATATATAGAAGCGTCAGTGAGACTTAGAGAGCTGAAAAACTTGCCGTTCAATTTAGATCTATGTAGGCCATTTGCTGCACATTGGTATGATTATTTTGTCCATATTTGAATAAAGATTTAAACTTTACTCTTATAATTTTGAGGTTTATTTGCTTTGAAAACATTTTAGGATATACAGTCGAACTTGTGATCAGTTACGCAGTGCTTGCACTAACTTTTTGAAACAGGAAGTCCTGACTTCCTGGGTCTGAATTTTGGAAGTCCTGCTCTAATTCTTGGAAGTCCCAGGTGATACGCGCTGGCTTTTTTCGCATCTTGCACATTCTATTGTGTTTCCCTTTGTTTTATTTTTAAATACATTATTGGAAAAGAAGCTAATTAATACAGAAAGTGTATATTGCTCCTTTGTCAACAATGTTATTGTTGGTTCTATCATAACACTTTTAAACCAGTAGGTTTTTATGTGATATAGAATGCTTTTTTCCAGTCATGTGTCAAAAGCTATCCAGCATAAAATTCATCAAAAGATTGGCATGGCCATGATTCATTACATTCACATTAAACATGAATTATGTTCTTAAATCACATTCAGTATGGCAAAAGGAATGGATTTCTGTTAATGAGTTATTGATTTTATTTTATACACCAGTAAATAAAGTGTTCTGCAGTGAGACATATTACAAACACACTTTAAGGGCACTAAACTTTCATAATAGTCAACTTCAAAACAAATAAGAATGAGTGTGAGTAATACTTTCTTGAATGACATTTCCGATTTCCAAAATGCAGAAAATGCACGAAAACCCATTACAAAATTTACAATATGTATTTTCACCTCAAGACTTCAGTTTCTTTTATATTTTAAAAATATTATGAACTAAAATGGGCTTATATGCAATTTATTTCAAAGGCAAGTCCTTTTTGACAGCTGGCTGTGATTTTGATAGATCTTCATGTCAACTTTGTTTTTAAAAAATCGGCAATTAAAAAGTGTTTCCTATGGATTCAGGCAAACAAAATAATAATCTTTAAACAGTTAAATTAATATAGGGACATTCTTTTATCATATCCTAGTATGTTTTTACATGGGTTATTGAAATTAATTACCCCTACGCTGTTTATAATGAAAAATAGAATTGATTGGTGTGAAGTCGTTTTCAAGTGTCAAATCTGGGGGTGGGTGGGGTACGCATTCTCGATCGTGATTGGCTTAATTCTACCAATTGATAACTCCCACTGTCCATAATTGACACTTCATAAAACACAATACACAGTGTCTTTAGATAATTACACACAATTTCTAGTGGACATATATACGTCCTGTGTTTTGATTGTCGGCGTATACCCTTAATTCCTGGACGTACTTGGACGTCTCCCTTGTCAATTTTGGGCGTACGGGATCGATTTTCGGGCGTAAAAACGCCCAATACGTCCATTAACGTGAGCGCTGGTATATAAAAAACAAACCAAAATAGCAACTTCTTGTTGATGAATCTTGCAATGATGATTTGGCACTCACCGGTGGATTTCGGGTCCCTACATCTTACATGTAAACAGTATGACTATGAAAAAATGTGATAATATGTTTGACACAGTTTGCTTGATTACTCATATGTATGTAACACGGATCATTTTACACCTGACGAATCCGGGTCGCGTGTTGATTGACCGTTGTACACAAGCGGATCACAGTTAACCCTTTCCCTAATATAGACACTTTCTGATGCCTCTGCAGCAGACAGCTTTTTGAAAACATAGTGACAAAAGAAGAAATTGCACAAACATGCAATTTCTCCTTTTGCCACAATGTTTTCCACTTTTTGTTATCCATTCAATTATAGAGATTTTCCATTTTTTGACAAAATATGTTCAAAGTCGTCTGCTGCAGAATTGTTGTATGAGGGAAAGGGTTGATCTTGACTAGTTAGTGTGGCCATGGCCATTGAATGACCAATTTCTCCTTTTACCAAATATTCAATGATTATACTCTTTATTTATAGAATTTTACTTTTTTGCCTGTATGTTTTCACAGTTGTATGCTGCTGATTTGCTGTATGTAGGAAAGGGTTTAGGCTCACTTTGATATCCCAAATAGAGTCAGAAGATGCATCTATTCATTTTCATCTTCATACACAAACAATTTCTGCTAATCAAATGGACTAATTTCAAAATAAAATATTTTCACAGGATTTTTAGGTGGTCCTTTTTCAAAGAATTTAATTCTATGTAGTTCTAACACTCTGGTTGATGCGGTATCAGAAAAAGGGAAAAATGACAATTCTCCTTGTCCAAAATTATTTGGCAAAAATGTTCCTTGGTTGACCCTTTACCAAGATTGTTCAAATTATTCCAATCCATTGAAAACTTTGGCTGCAAGGAAACAAAGCTTGTTTTTCTTATATGTTCGAACTAATAATAACAACTTGAAGAATCTTCTTTTTCAAAAGCACTGGCCCAATTTGAAAATAATTTGACACAATTGAAAACTTAAATGACCTTCTTTCAAAAAAGAGCTTGCCCTGTTTGATGAGCAATTTCCCCTTTTGCCATGTTTTCGATGTCGTATGTGGGAAATGGTTAAAATATATTGGATATGGCCACCAGGGGATGTTAACTATTTTCTTTTATGTATTCAGTAAGAACATTGAAAACTATTTTAGATCTGCTAACCCTTACCCTCATACAGCAAATCTGCAGCAGACGACTTTGAAAACATGGTGACAAAAAGCTGAAAGATGTCCATAAAAGAATAGCTTAATTGTTGAATAAATTTGTAAACGTTGTGACCAAAGGAGAAATTGCACATCATGAGCAATTTCACATTTGGGCATATTGTTTTCAAGAGTCTTCTGCTGCTATTTCGTCAAAATGCAGTGTATTTAACCCTTTCCCTCATATTGATGCCTCTGCAGCAGACAGCTTTTTGAAAACATAGTGACAAAAGAAGAAATTGCTCAAAACAAGCAATTTCTCCTTTTGCCACAATGTTTCCACTTTTATTCATAGATTATCCATTGAATTATAGAGATTTTCTATTTTTTGACAAAATATGTTCAAAGTCGTCTACTGCAGAATCCTTGTATGAGGGAAAGGGTTAAATGCCATGTGAGATTATATAAGGATCACTGCAGCCTGCATGTCTTTTACCGGTTTGATCAGGATTTTTCCTGTTTGCCATATAGTCATACATGTATTTAACCCTTTCCCACATAAACAACAAATAAGCAGCAGATGACTTTGAAAACTTCTTGACAAAAGTAAATAAAATCTCTAGAAATGAAAGTATAATTATTGAAAATAGTTTAATACATTGTTGCAAAAGGATAAATTGTTCGTTGTGAGCATTTTCTCCTTTTGTCACAATTTGACCAAAAGTTGTTTGCTACAGTGGTGTCAGAAAACGTCTTTTTATGGGAAAGGGTTAACCCTTTCCCTCATATAGACGCTTTCTGACGCCTTTGCAGCAGACAGTGAGACAGCTTTTTGAAAACATAGTGACAAAAGAAGATATTGTTCAAAACAAGCAATTTCTCCTTTTGCCACAATGTTTTCCACTTTTAGTAATAGGTTATCTATTCAATTTGAAAGATTTTCCATTTTTTGACAAAATATGTTCAAAGTCGTCCGCTGCAGAATTGTTGTATGAGGGAAAGGGTTAAGGCAACTCCAGGAGATTAAGACTTTATAAGTATGAAATTTGAAATTTGATATCAATTGTCAGTAATTTCTAAACCTGAGGTAATGTTTTTTTTATTAATAACAGAAAATAGACGTGAGATTTTGAGAAACAAGTTGGTAACCATAGAAATCCATTTGTAGCACCTGGTGTGTCACATAACCATACACTCAATTTCACTTCTCATGTCTTGAGGACAGCAGGTTTTAATAATCAATGGATTAAGATAACAGCAACTTTTTCCATATTTTTTCAATTCCATCCCTTCTAAACATTCTTGAAAATTGACTTGGCTTAACATGTCTCAAAGTAGAATATATAGACTTTGTTGGTTCACCCATATTTGGTGTTTTTTAAGCTTATACATTTACTGAATAACTACAGAAAAAGAGAAAGGGGAGACTACAAACAATTATATGAAAATGAGGTTCCAGAGGGAGGAATAAAAAGCATTCAATAATAGATTCATATCTTTCCCATATAAAGCACCTTCTGGCGTTTCTGCAGCAGACGGCTTTTGCAATTATCATAAGCAATTTCTCCATTTGCCACAATGATTTTAACTCTATTCAATAACCATACTATCATTTATATAGATTTTTTATATATACATGTATATATAAATTGCAGTTGATAATTTTATTAAAGTAGTCTGCTGCAGATTAATTGTATGTGGGAAAGTGTTGGTCGGTCCGTCTGTCGGTCTGTCCGCAAAATCTGTTCCGTTGTACTCCTCCTTCAGTTTCTACCCGATTTACTTGATACTTTGCATAAATGTTAATCAGGAGTAGTAGATGTGCAAGACGCAAATTTCATGTCCCTGTGACCTTCACCTTGACCTTTGACCTTGAAATAGGATTTTTTTTTTGTTAAAATCTAATCTGTTGTACTCCTCCTTCAGTTTCAACCTGATTTACTTCATACTTGGCATAAATGTTAATCAGGAGTAGTCGATATGCAGGACGCAAATTTCATGTCCCTGTGACCTTCGCCTTGAAATAGGATTTATTTTTGTTAAAATCTAATCTCTTGTACTCCTCCTTCAGTTTCAACCTGATTTACTTCATACTTGGCATTCATACTTGGCATAAATGTTAATCAGGAGTAGTAGATGTTCAACACGCAAATTTCATGTCCCTTTGACCTTGACCTCTGACCTTGAAATAGGATTTTTTGTGTTAAAATCTAATCTGTTGTACTCCTCCTTCAGTTTCAACCTGATTTACTTCATACTTGGCACAAATGTTAATCAGGAGTAGTAGATGTGCGACGCGCAAATTTCATGGCCCCTTGACCTTGACCTCTGACCTTGAAATAGGAGTTTTTTTTGTTAAAATCTAATCTGTTGTACTCCTGCTTCAGTTTCAACCTGATTTACTTGATACTTAATCTGTTGTACTCCTCCTTCAGTTTCAACCTGATTTACTTGATACTTGGCATATATGTTAATCAGGAGTAGTAGATGTGCAAGACGCAAATTTCATGTCCCTGTGACCTTCACCTCTGACCTTGAAATAGGATTTTTTTCTTAAAATCTAATCTGGTGCGACATACTCCACCGGATTTACTTGAAACATGGCAAAATGGAGCCGTTTTGTGTGGCATCAGCCTCTCGGTCAGTCGGGCAGTCGGTCCAGATAAAAGGAGCCATTTTGTGTTTGATATCATCTTAGTATTTCTTTTTGATACTGATATTCAAATTGTCTGAGTCAAAGATAATACTGTGAGATATAATATGTGTCAGGGGTTGGGGCGGGGGTATTAATCACCTTTAGTGATAGTTCTAGTTTATTTTATATCAAGATACCATCATTACAGATGACACTGTTCTAAAGCTAAAGGTATTACTTTGATGTTAAGCCTTTCCCTTATAGTCATACAGCAAATATGCAGTGGACGACTTTGAAAACATGTTGACAAAAACATGAAAAATCTCCTTAAAATTTAGCTTACATAAAATATAGTTTAATTATTAAATAAAATTGAAAACATTGTGGCAAAAGGGGAAGTCGTCCGCTGCTATTGTGTCTCTGCAGGTGGGAAAGGGTTAATCTTATCAAAGTTCAGTTGGGCTATGATTTGGCTTCAATGTAGGTTACAATACACCAAAACAATTCCTTCTTTGTTCCCATGTAAATTGAGCAGTTTCAGTCCTCAATTGTCACACTTTCTAAGCATTTCTCACCATATATCGTTACCAAGAGTTACCTCCTAGCTTTAAAATAATCCAAAGAAAATGTGGGAGTCATGCATTATGCAAGAAAGAACTCACCAGGCGAAAATGCTTAACGTCATTTTGGACCAAATCGGGCCCCGGACAAAACAGGTGTTTTGCATTCTTTACTTTCACTTTCAAACAAGGTCAAAATACTAAAAGTTATCAAATCAATCATTTCCAGTGTATCCTATACACATTCACAATGCATTTAAACTCAATGTCATTTATTCAATACATTCTGGTGATGGTATACACTCATTTCTACGCAAACAAAGGTTTTTTTTAAGGACTATAATATATAGTACTGTAAATCAGCAAGTCAGCGGATGTATTTTAGCGTAATTTGACCTGTAATGTAACTGTCCAAAAAAGTCATTAAAACTTAAGAAAATATTTTGGTAAAAGGAAAAATTCTAAAATCATTTTGTTTTTCTTTTCCTATAAAGCAGTTTCAACTCATACTGAAATTTATTTGATTTTTTTTTTAAAACTCATTTTTTTCCTCCTATGTTTTAAAAATTAATGTCACTATAATTAGCATAGTGGAAGGCTTCAATGCTCTTGATATTAATAAATAATAATGTATCTGGGATAAGGTAGAAAGATGTTGACTTTACCCTTTCCCTCATAAGGCGCTTTCTGACGCCTCTGCAGTAGACAGCTTATTGAAAACATAGTGACAAAAGACGAAATTGCTCAAAACGAGCAATTTCTCCTTTTGACACAATGTTTTCCACTTTTAGTCATAGGTTAACCGTTATCCATTCAATTATCGAGATTTTCTAAAAAAAATTAAAACATATGTTCAAACTCGTCTGCTGCAGAATTGTCTTATGAGGAAAAGGGTTAAAAGGAGCAAAAGTTTGAAATAGAACAAAGTTATATTATAATGGAACAAAGACCTGTAATATTGATGGATTAGAATGCTACAACTTTTGTTTTCTTTTACAGTATTGGGTATCCAGTAGTCACATTAGGGTTTGGTTTTAAGACATATGTATCCTATAAATTGAGATTGGTAAGTAAAGGTTATTTTTCATTCTCTAATATTTTTTGCAACAACATGTTCTAGCGGACCAAGATGTTTATGAGTCCAGTGATTGAAATAAGCAATTACCTCTTTGTTCCTGGGAAGTACTATTGCTTCACTTACTTGAATATTTACTTTGTACTTGGAGCTCTAGATAAAGTGTCTTTTTCATATTCTATAAAATATATTTCATATTCAGACCAAATGTTGTGGTGCTCAAAAATCTAGTCTAACTAAAAGGAGTTTCCTCAATTATGATTTGTACACAGAAGTGTATGTTAGTTGAACTGCCATTCTTAACCCTTTCCCACATACAACAATTCTGCAGCAGATTACTTTGAACATATTTTGTCACAAAGTAGAAAATCTCCATTATTGAATGTATAACATATGACAAAAAGTGGAAAACATTGTGGCAAAAGGAGAAATTGCATGTTTTGTGAAATTTCTGCTTTTGTTAAGTACTTTCTTTTAAAAAAGCTGTCTGCTGCAGAGGTGTCGGAAAGCGTCTATATGAGGGAAAGGGTTAACAATTATGCATTTAACCCTCTTTCCCACATACAACAAATCTGCAGCAGACGACTTTAAAAACAAATTGACAAAAACCTGAAAAATCTTCATAAAAGTTTCATTGTTAAATAAAATTGAAAACATTGTGGCCAAAAGGAGAAATTGCTCATCATGAGCAATTTTACCTTTGGCCACAATGTTTTTCAAAAGTCATTGGCTGCTATTTCTTCAAAATGCGTCTGCAGGTGGGAAAGGGTTAAATTAAAACCACCCTTTTCAATTTCAGAGAAAACAGGAAGAAGCACTCATTCAAACGTTCCCTTTTCAATTTCAGAGAAAACAGAAAGAAGTACAAAAAGAAAACGATTTTTATATTCACCTTATTCAACAAGCACTGCCTCCAGAATTACAGAATACAGAAAAAGAAAAACAGAAAGGTTGGTACAGTAACCAAAAGTTACAACTTAAGGTGGAATCATACCTTTGAAATAACGTCGCTTTGATGTCAAAACGTACGTTTTTGCGACAATGACAGTATTGTTAAAGAAATCACCATGACTTTCTAGTTTGAAGTGGTATTTGGAAAGAGTTACCACCAGACCGAAGATAATAAAATGACCTACGTAGTGATGTAAATTTCATAAAACTGCCAAGACAATTAACGTAACATAAGGAGAGTAAAAATAAAACTTTCGCTAAAATATTTTAACAGTAATTCGGTTATTTCGAATTTATTAAAAATTCGCCCGAGAGATTTTTTTTAAAAACTTAATTAATTTAGAAGAACCTTTTGTCTAACATTTACTAAAATTTTAATAAAATCTATCGTGCAGATCTTAGTAAATCCCAATGACGTTAAAGCTCTGTCACCCGACAAACCGTACACTGCGGAATTTAAATTGAAACGTACCGAGGGTTATTAAAATGATCTATTGAAATAAAATGATTTTATTCTTTTACGAAAGTGGTAAACTGTATCTATTATACTCCTTTAAATATTAAATATGTTTTATATAAACTGACTTGTCTACTTCGCTGTTTATCGGTTAAATAATTGTTTCACATTCCATGTATTAGTATTAGTCTCAAACCGTCGCTTGCAGTACTTAAAGATAGATTGTATTTCACTTATTCGAATACATGTAATTCGTCATTTACATACATACATTTACACAAACAAATTAATACGGGAACATCAAATAGTAATTCGATATAACATGAAGTTTCATGAGTTTACATAACCCAACATTTCTGATACGAAATTCTTCAAACAAGAGCATCGTCAGAATTATCATGGAAGAAATTGTTAATATATGTTATTATTACTTTCCTATTTGTCACTCTTGGTATTTGTAATGTATCTTCAGATAACAGTAAATACAGAATGCGTTTCTCTTTATCAGGCAAAAAGCAAGTTTCAGCAATTCAAAGATTATAACTGGCATGCAAAACTTTCTAACTATTCTATCCGTGATCATGCTTTTGTTATTTAAGGAAACACTTTATATGATAAAACATCGAGAAGAACTATCTGACTTTCTTCCATTTGGAAAATCTTATGTACAAGATTTTATGAAAGTTTTGACTTGATTGTATTCACACAGCTCTGCAGTTCAATTCAACTTCGACCTAATTGAATACAGGTGTTTATTGACAATATTTCCCTGTATAGTTTGGGTAAATAACCCACTATTATTGTCTACATACATATCCCGTGGAGTGCTATCACATCGTTGTCTGCACTATGAAGTGAGTCTTCGATGTCATTACACAGGTGTCTGTAAATTATAGACAGTTTATAGTCGGGTAATGACACATTTTGTTTTATAATTAGAAGTGTGTCGACAACACAAGTAATTAGGTACGAACATGTGACCAAAAGTGTGATCTTCTACGGTTTTATGGCATTGTTATTTACTTAAAATTAACCCGATAGTTTGTCTTGAAATTTGGGTTAAGGGTAAAAAACAATTCTCAAGACAAAACAAAGTACCGGTAGTTTTAAATAACAAGGACGTATGGAGTAAAAAATGAAAGATCGAAGAATGGGTGGCTGTGTTTAATTTTCAGTTCCACAACGCGCGTACAGGCGCACGTCAGCAGTATTACGGCATAGCGTTTTACTAAAAATCCGCCCGATATATTTCCAACACATTTGAGTAAATTATAGAAGAAATGGTGTGTTGAATAATAATGATTTCTTTTAAGAGAAATATCTAGGGCATTTTTTTTGTTAGTAAATTAGACGTAAGGTAATAACTGTATTATTAGTCAGCGAGTTCGTTAAATAAACCAAATCTTGCTTACAAATTATTTAAGGAAAAATTGTGAACTATATACCATGACGGAGTTTATATTATTCTCTTCAAATCGATGTTAATATAAGATGAGATAGTAATGTTCATTCCTTTAATCACACATAACTACGCAGCTGTGTAAACACAAATTGCAATTAAATCAAAAACTTGCCGCAAACGACAACAACATTATCACGAATAGAATACCAAAAAAGCTTTGCATGACAGGTATAGACTTCGAAATTCTCAAAATTGCATATTGAGAACAACATTTGTATACTGTTATCTCAAATACGATACAAAAAACCAAGGGTGACATATAATATTTGTCATAATTATATTTCATATATAGAACAACAGTTGCACAGGAAATTAACGAGTCAGTTTATACATACATGTATGACAAATCCAAATAATAATTTGTTGTTTTTTGGCTATTAAAATTATTTACGACCGTTATTACTTTAATTCTTTAAATAGAAACACATATATACTACCTACCATTATTCTTTAGGGGATAGCTAAAATTTAGAATGAAATTGATAATTATAAGGAAAAATTAAGTATTCATTTTAATTACCCTGGATGCGTCTCAATGCTTATTTCCGCAGTGAACGTTACGACGCACACAAGAGGTTCAACGGCATTGAGATTTATTAAAAATCGACACGATAGATTTGATTGAAAGTTTGGCAAATGGTAGATGAATAGGTGTTCTATGTTATATTTTATTTTAAAAAAAATCTCTCGGGCGAATTTTTAATAAATTAGAAATAATCAAATTACTGTTAAAATATTCTAGCGAAATTTCTATTTTAAGTCGCCTTATGTTACGTTAATTGTCATGACATATGTATGAAATTGATATTATCACACAGGTTATTGTATTTTCTTCAGTTTAAAGTTCATTTTATCCGAATCCAAATTGAAATGAGAAAGTAATGGTGATTTCTTTAACAACACTGTCATTGTCGCAAAAACGCACTTTTTGACGTCAAAAACGACGTTATTTCAAAGGTATGATTCCACCTTAAATGCATAAAATGGCCCTTTAGACATTATGTATAGTATGTAGTTGAAGAGCAGCCTATACCTTCAGTCTAATGAGTGTTTTGACTCTTTACAGGAATAATCTAAATGGTCTATTTATTCGATGATGTAAAGTGTAGATTCTGATCAGACTGTTAGACTGAACAAGTTGATTCATGGATTTACACTGGTCATATATGTCCGAATAACTGTTTTCACGTGTTAAAAGGCATGTATTAAAACGTTCTTAGATTCTCAGATGGGACTTTATTGTGTATCTTCCATGGCAGGTCGGCATTTGTCTGTATCGTCATCCTAATTATTACTCGCCAAAATAGGGTGGGATACCTGTTTTATGTTGTCACTGTGCCCATTGACATATCTGAGGCATAGTGTGAACAATTTGATGAACCCTTTCACACATGTAGACACTTTCAGACGCCTGTAGGAGACTACTTTTTAAAACATTGTAGCAAAAGAACTAATTGTTCATAATGAGCTATTTCTCTATTAGCCAGTCTTTTTAACTCTTTTCAGTAAGAGCACCTTTATATTTAGAGGTTTTGCCT
This sequence comes from Serripes groenlandicus, assembly GCA_031761405.1. Lineage (NCBI taxonomy): Eukaryota > Metazoa > Mollusca > Bivalvia > Cardiida > Cardiidae > Serripes > Serripes groenlandicus. Next base: position 36,472,913 of record JASEVX010000005.1, read on the forward strand.
ATGTTTGCCCAGTTGTCTGCTACAGATGTGTTGTTTGTTGGAAAGGATTTAAAGTTTATGGCATGAAAGGGTTGTAACTAAAAACTTATTTTGAAAACCCTGGTTTAGGGGCAATTTTGACCCCTTTGTGAACAATGCAAATTTAGGTGCCATTGCTCAGAACGAGCAATGGCACCTTAATTTCCATTGTTTACCAAGAAAAATGATTTAACGCTTATAAAAGACTTAATGGTTAGTTAGGTGATTAACATTGGTAAAAAAATACCAATTTCAGTTACAACTGTTTCACGCCAAGCCCTCGATATGTTATCCATTTAATTAAGAGATTTTCTATTTTTTGACAAAATATGTTCAAAGTCGTCTGCTGCAGAATTGTCATATGAGGGAAAGGGTTAACAAGACGCTGGACATTATCATCTAACACTGCTCATATGTTTTGTTTTACAGCCTTAACAGCCAAAACAGAGGAAGAAGTAATCTCACATAATGGTAATATACAAGCTGATAAATCCCCACCCTCACACAAATCTTCATCAAAGGAAGAGGGCAGTAAAGACAGTAAAAAATCATCAAAAACAAATGAAGACACAGAGAACGATGATGATAGTCCGTACATAGAACAAAGTTTACCTAAAAAGATGACAGATATTAACCAATTTGATGAAAGTGCTGACAGTTTTTCAAATGATCCACAGATTAAAAATTTTAAACAACAGAATGGGATAGCTAAAGTGACTGGTCCTAAATTAAATAGTAACAGAGAAGTCAGTTCTAAAAAAGGAAAAAATTATAATAAAGCAGATTTGTCCTCATCAGCATTTGCCAACAATAAAGATGAATCGGCCTATCTACAAAGGTAAGTTATTGCTCCATTAAATCTTTCTCTCATACAACAAATCTGCAACAGACATTGTGGAAAAGAAATTGCTCATTATGAGAAATTTCTCCCATTGAGACAATGTTTTGAAAGGTTTTCTGATACAGATGTGTCAAAATGTGTCTGCATGTTGAAAAGTATTGACAATGATTAAGTGATTTGGTTATTTATTTGAACTAATCAGTCTTTTTAACTGTATTACTGATAAGGTAATTATTTGATGCTTTTGTAGCCAAGGATTTTTACAAACATTGCAGAAAAAAGGAAATTTTGTCAAAATTTCCAGATTTTCAATTCAATTAGATCAATGTAGAAATGTGATACAATGTAAAAGGTGTTATGGTTGGAACATCTGCCTTGTGAATTGAAAACTTGGTGTTATGGTTGGAACATCTGACTTGTGAAAAGAAAACTTGGTGTTATGGTTGGAACATCTGCCTTGTGAAAAGAAAACTTGGTGTTATGGTTGAAACATCTGCCTTGTGAATAGAAAACTTGGTGTTATGGTTGGAACATCTGCCTTGTGAAAAGAAAACTTGGTGTTATGGTTGGAACATCTGCCTTGTGAAAAGAAAACTTGGTGTTATGGTTGGAACATCTGCCTTGTGAATAGAAAAATTGGTTTAATCCATGGTTAGGTAGTCAGACTAACACTTTCATAGCTCTAGCAATTTTATTTGTGGACGAAATTCCTTCATACATTGTTCAGTGTCAAGAGAGCTTAGACAGGTTTGTGTTTCAGTGAAGTAGGCAACTATAATATGTGTCTACATAATGACCCTGTGAGGGGACTTGTATCATCGGCGATGCTCTTGTTTGAAGTAATTTCAGTTTTTGGCTCACCTGAGAACAAATTGTGATCACACTTTG